>VDFB02026320.1:62984237-63142357 GCA_007258455.2 Sequoia sempervirens
TTATTCCCCCTAATTTTTCGCTAATTTTTGACTTTTTTTACACAAACTGATTTCGACCCAGTTCCTCATTTTTCCTAACGAACAAAACCCATGTCTTCGATTTTTCAAAATTGATTTTTGATTTTTACCCTGACCCTTCCGGAGGCCATAACTTTTGACTCGGGTGTCCGTTTGAGCTGAAATTTGACGGGTGGTTGTGTTATGAGCTAACGAGTGGATTCTCAACTAGGTTCTTGGAAACTGGTTGGACCCCGTTTTGACCCATTTTTGGGGCCTCAAAGTTTCATCTCGACCACCAAAATTCCAATTTAGTGTTTTTTCAAAAATTGTTTCCACTCATAGCTCAAAATGCATATCTTGAATCTAGGATGTTTGTTGGAAATTCATCCTATCTCACCAATGGGTATTTTTTGGACAAAATTGGGACTCCCAAACGTCTATCCACGAGGTTTCCTAAAATGGCAAAATTTGACAGTTTTTGAAAATTGCCAAATCGGGAAAAATCTGCTTGTCAACACCTTACATCCCTTAAAGCCCCGGAACTCGGTGTAGAATCAATTCAATCATATCCTTCAATCATTATAGTCTTCGATCCAATCCTCATCTGAGCTTTAATCTTATCCCAATCTGAGCTTATCCAAACCCCTAATTTGGGCTTTCATCCATCTGCAACAAAGTCTTAAGATCCCTCCCTCCATCTTCTTCAATTTTGTCCCATTCATCCATTCTAATAAATCTATTCACTCATTCCATGTAACCATTCATCTGCTTCAAACTTTCATCTATTATCTCAACACTTCATCGAACCTTCTATCATCTCAAACATTCATCAAACCTCTTTCTATCATTTCAAACTCTCATTCCATAATCTTGATCAATCATTTACTCATTCTGAGTAATCTTCCACCTATTCCAAGCATCAGTCATCTACCCATTTGGTCACCTTTTCCTCATCCAAATCCTTATCCCTCTATCTAATTCACCCAAACAATCCTTTTTCCTCCCCCCATCCTCTCCCCTCATCCCATCTCCTAATCCCTTGTCATTGGTATCTAGCTATAGGCTTTACCCCATGCAATCCAATGTCATCCATCTTATCATCATCACTTCTGCTTCTTTTTCACATCTTTTCTATCTCATCGTTCATCATTTCTCCATTCATCTATATGGCATGTCATTTGCCCATTTTATCTTTGATAATTTGGATAACTATCCCATCCCTGAGCTTTATATAGTCACTATCGTCCAACATCATCTATCTTATCACTTCATCATTCATATATCTTGTCCCATCGTGTCGGTCCAATCTTTTTATACCCTTATCTAGGGTCATCTCATCCTCTTTGATCCATCATTTGTTGTCGGACTTTAGTCGAACTACGTTGCCCCTGCGCTTTCACATAGGCAAGGTCGATCATTTGATCCGCCCCCAGGGTTCCATCATCAGTCTTCAACTCTTGTTCCTATTGTCGGTCCCGTCTTTACCATCCATCAAGGTCTCCATCTGGGTCAATCATCCACCTTTCACTAAACTATGAGGGCTCTGCGCTTTCACGTAGGAAAGGCTAATCTTTGATCGGCCCCTGAGCCCCTAGGTCTTTAGGCTTTGTTAGTCTTATGTCTGTGTCATGTCGTCAAGCTATGCCCTTATCTCGCTGGTTCTTAACAAACAAGATCCACTTGTATCATGAAATCCAATCAATTTTGAACATCCTGCGTCATAACGATCTTTTAGCTTCGTATCCATCATCTTTGGTCTCAACAGGATGCATCCTTCCTAACAGACCTCATCAATCCCATATATCCCCTCGATCCTATGGCAAAGGACATTTGAAATTGATTGCAATCTTTTGATGCTTTTGAATTTTGTTTATCATTTGAGCTCCCTATCATCACTTGTCAAGATCGCCATAATCCATCATATTATGGTGTGTTTTGATTGGTCAACATAGGGGCATATCTTGATCTTTTTATGTCTATTTGCGTCTTCTTGGTTGTCCCACGTAGTACCCACCAAGATCCCTGAGGTCTTGTGTTATGCTGGGGCATCCTTTTGTGCTTGTAGTTATCTCAATACCTGGCCCGACCAAGGTCTTTGTGACTTTGGGGTGTTGGGATAGCCTTTTTGTCTGTTGTGTTTGTTTTATGCATTAGACACTAATTCACCTTGGTTCTTCATACCCTGGTGTCTTGTGTTTGATGCTATAGCAAAAACCGGTGCTCCAAAGATGATAAATTGCATTTAGAATTGCATCTCATTTTCCATTCTATCGTCTTGCATGTATCCCCCCATCCATTCATCCTTCATCCTTATCTCTATCCAATCTCCATCCATTCCACTTAGCCTGAATCATCTAATCATATCCTTTCTCTTGTCCCCAGTCTCATTATCATCCTTGACCCATCATCATCATTATCCATTAGTATCATTCCCTATCCCTTTGGTGTTGTTTTGGGATGTATCCTTCCCTCATCAACAACACTTTCATTATCATCATCATCAGGAGGTTTTTTTTCCCTATCCTTTTGTGGTGTTTTGGGATGTATCCTTCCCTCATCAATACCACTCAGTGGGATGTATCCTTCCCTATCACTTTGGTGTTGTTTTGGGATGTATCATTCCCTCATCAACAACACTTTCATCATCATCATCGGGAGGTATTCCTCCCTATTCTTTAGTGGTGTTTTGGGATGTATTCTTCCCTCATCAATACCACTCAGTGGGATGCATCCTTCCCTATCCTCATGTTTTTTTGGGATCTTTAATTCCTTCATTGACAACACTCCATCCATCATCAACCCATTTTGGCTTGTACCTTGACTGGGGCAACATCACCTTTTGAAATCCATTTGTGCTTCATCCATCTCCAATCACTTACTCTCTTCCCCATCACCTTGCATCATCTTCCTCATCTCCCCTTGCATCATCTTCCTCATCTCCCCTTGCATCACATCATCTATTTCGAGAGCACACACGTGTTCTCTTTAACCTGCATGTCCTCTCGAGGGGGCATCAATCCCTACTCTTTCATCTTTCCCCTCATCATCTTCCTTTCTAGTCACTTCTTTGAATGACTGGGGCATCTTTTCCAATCTAACCATCTTCTTCTAGGTTCTATATTTTAATATTCTTTGAAATGATGCTACCTTGTAACACCATCTCAAAGAGGGGCAAAATGTAGACATCCAAATTTGGACACTTAATTTATCCAAATTTATCATTTTTCGTCTAAACATCCTCTTATCCGAGTGAATTAAGTAATATTAGTATTATTTAATTAATATCTTTAATTCTGCCAAATCCCTAAGGTATTTAATTAATAATTAAATACCTTACCCTCCTTAATCCTCTTTTCATCAAATAAATTAAATAAATATTACATTTATTTAATTCCTCACATGTCATTTTCATCTAATCCTAATCCTTTTCCTAAATTAGGATGTGCACATGCCTAATCCTTGATTTGGATGTGTCACATCCTCCAACTTTTGCAAGTTGGCTTCTAATCCTCATTTATCTTCTAATTATTGATTAATTAAGCCTAATCATTCTCCAAAGAATTTTTAATTCCTTTTTATTCTTCCTAGATTCCCCTTTTATATGTGTGAATTTTTAATTCATTATTCCCATTCTTCCAAGGCTTCTAGAACCTTGGACTTGTCACAATCTCCACATGTGACCAACCTTGGACTTGTCACAATCTCCACATGTGACCAAGTCCCACCTTTTTGGAGCCCACCTTTTATCCTCTAGATCATCCTAAGAATGTGAATTTTTAATTCAAATTTATATCCCCAACCACCTTTCCTTTTCCCATGTAGATTTTTGAGGAATTCTAAAATTCCTCAAAAGTCCCTTTCACTCCCACTTGGGGACAATAAATCCCTTTTTGTGGAAATCCTCTCATCCCCCAAGGTGCATGTCCTTTTCCACTTCATGTACCTTTTTGACAACTCATCTCCACCTCACATCCTCTTGTCCACTTCACCCTCTACATGTCAAGATGTGAGGGCTTGTGGGTTCTCAACCCACCATAGCCCTTCATCTTGACCTTGTTGGATCAATCTTGACCCTTGAATTCTCTAGAGAATTCAAATTTCTCTATAAATACCCCCTCCTTAAGGGAATTTTGGGGGAACACTTTCATTTGAGCAACCTTATGCTGCCAATTTTCCTTCTCAAACACTTTGTATTTTGATAACTACATGCTGTCCATTTGAATCCTCAAGCCTTTTTCAATCATTCAACCATCTTTGTCCATCATTTTGCATATTGAAGCTTGCATTTTAGTCACTCAATCCATCATCTAAGGAACACACAACCAATCCAAGCAAGGGCCAATCAAAGAGGTATCAACAACAAGGGAGGTAAAAGTGTTTGTGTTCTATCTTATTTGCATTCCTTTTCGTTGAACCACTCTTTTGGCTAATCTTGAGGTGTCCTTGGTATTTTGTTATTCATGTTTCTTAGTTATTTTACACTCTTAAAGCAGTAGGAATTCCAAGGTATACAGTGGATGATGAAATGAAGATAGGAGCTCTTTATTTATAGAATTCCAAGATGGATGAATGTCCAAATTTGAGCAATGTGGGACTAACATTCATCCAATGATATGATGCCACTTGTCAAGCTATGAATGGATGAAGGATGTTGCAAAATTCCAGGGTTTGTGCCAATAAATGCAAATATTTGAAATTCAAATTTGTTGAAATGACATGCAAGAGGGAAGGAAAATGCAATAAATGCCACTTGGCTCAGAGGCAAAGGACATGTAAGATGAAGTTATTTCCTTGTTGGATGTACATGTTGACTTGGAATTTTTGAATTCAAATTGAGAGAATATTCCAAAAAATGCCTTGTGAGGAAAATAGAGATTTAATAAATGAATTAAATATATTTTCATGTGTAACTTGAATTATCTAGAGGATGGGACATGAGATGAGATTAAATTAATCAAGGGTTAATTAATTTAATGAGAGAGAGGTTAAATGATGTGACCTATTTGACTCCAATTTTGGATTTATTTAAATCAAATAAGAGAGGAATATGATAAGAGGTTAATTAAACAATGATTTTGATTTATTTAATTAAAAGAGATGGTGTTAGATTAAATCAAATAAGGTTTTAATTTATTTAATTTAATGGATAGACTTGAGAGATTTAATCAAATAAATTGATTATTTAATTAAATAGGGATGATTAGATCAGATGGATTGATTTAATTAACAAAAGAGATTGACTTGATTAGATAAAATGATTTATTTATTCAAGAGTGGAATATTGATGAATTTAATTAGATAGGGTAATTTGATTAAATGATTAGACCAAGATATGATTTAGTAAGAAATAATGTTAGTAAGTCAGGATTAGATGCACAATGCCAATCAATATATTTTACGTGTCTACATTTTGCGTCTCTTTGAAGTAATGCACTCGTTGTGTTGGTTCAAAGAATAAACGATCTCGATCAAAGTAAAAAAAATTGATATTTAAAACTTGCCCCACTACTGCATGGCAAGAGAAAACATGCCATTATAATGCCCCCTCGAGAGATCGGATGAAAATTTTAATTTTTTGGGTGATTTCACAAAAAAAGATGACAAAGTACTCGACAGGTCTAAAAGGGCTCCGGGAGGGTAAAAAAGTGTCTAAATGCAATAAAATGATGAAAAACAAGCCTCAACCAAACTAAAATAGGTTTGGGGGTCCAAAACCCTAGCAGGACAGCCATTCAGTGTTCCCTAATTTTTAGGCATAAAAGGGGCCCGAGGGGTCACTTTCAAGTCATTTTCACACACCTCCGCTAGCAACCTTGAGATTTGAGCTTTGACCCTCCGACGATATGGCACAACGACAGCTTCCCCTACACATCACTGATCGAGTTCAGACGTACCAGTGGCCACCTGGCATCAGGGCACTGGTATGTGGTCCTTACCCAAGCTTAGTTCTTTCAATTAGTGCCTTAATTAATGCTTTAAATGAGCAGCTCACCTCCAACGGTGCTATATAGCACCGCTCGAGATTCAAACTACGTTGCACGGTGTTGTTTTGCACCACAGTGGTGCAGTTCAGAGTTTAAAAACTCTAACATTGGGCTCGGGCTTGGCGGGTTGATTTGATAAACTGCGACGTGGCGTCGCCCATTTCACACAAACTGCGATGCTAGAAGGGAAAGTGCACTGCGGCAGTGCACTTTTGCTCATTTTTGGCTCTAGTGTCAGAGTTCGAGTAAAATCAAACTGTGATGCCATCACAAACTGCACTGCTAGGGATGTTTCTAAAGTGTTGGACTAGGAATTTTTCAAAAAAATTTAACACATTGACCTTCCTTGATGCAGGATGCGGCGAGGGAGCTCTACTCTCGGGAGTATAAGTCATGAGATTTGGCTAGCATCTTACAAGACTTGAGTGATAGGGACCAGGATCGACTGGGAGTTACGGGATTGTGGCACATTGCGTATGCAGTGCCCATGCACACTCACCTAGGGATGCTATCAGCACTAGCCGAGAGATGGCATAGCCAAACATTGTCATTTCATCTCCCCATTGGTGTGGCCACCGTCACTCTGGAGAACGTTCAACGCATTCTATGATTGCCTATTCATGGCTGACTGGCGATATTTGATATGGATGAGGGACGTGAGTCCTACTTCAAAGTCCTCGCCACACGAGACATCATCTACTACGAGTGGTAGATAGAGCTAGAGCAATACCGGGTCATAGCACCTCCCTATTGCTGGGTAGTTGCAGCTAGCATTTCAGGTCTTATTGCCCCAGACAGATGAGGGTGATATTTTAGTCCCGGCTGGGGGTATTGTTGGGAGTGGATGGTCTGAGACAGGCCCGTTCATTTTGCATGGGGGTCTGTTCTTCTAGCCTCACTTTACAAAGATCTACACAAGTACGTGTATGTGGACGGCAGAGCGCTGGCGGCTAGGGTGACTTTACTTCACGTCTGGGCATGGGAGCACATTTCTATGCTACAACCACATGTCATTCCAATTCCGATGGGGGAAGACGATGCCTTGGTGGCATGATACAGAGGTGGTGTGTCCTTTACACACACTGGTGAGCACGGAATCCCCTACTGGAGGTGGGTCCTAGACGAGATGCTAGTTTTCACTTGGCATCCATACCTTGGTCGGCCTGGATGGGCCGACAATGCCGATCAACTCTTTTATTGCCGCCAAGACTGGTACATGTAGGGGCAGGAGCATATGATGATTGAGAGGTACTTGCTTGGGCACGTACAACATTAGTTCAAAGAGCTGCAGGATCGGCCTGATGACGACTATGTAGCCGTCTTTGCTCGTAGCATGACACAGGTGTCATGGGGACATGGTATTCCTACCTCCGAGGCAGTTGACAGTTTCTGACACTTGGTAGCCTGACCATGGGCTTATGATAAGAGCCTAGTAGATCCAGGTACCACTCAGGCCTATAGGGATTGGTTCAGACCTCCACTTTAGTTGACTATTCCCAGTGAGGAACTAGATCCGCGCAGAGTTAGGGCCAGAGGGAGAGGGTGAGGGCGAGGACCGAGGGTTGATATTTGACAGGATCCACCAGCTGTGCCCCCAGTCCTTCTAGGTCATGGGGATGTACACATGTAGGATCAGCAATAGGAGTTGCCAGTCCCGCCACCATGAGTTGAGGGTGAGGATTAGCCTCACATGCAGCCATGAGTACAACTAGCAGGACAAGTAGATGCACGAGACACCTTGATTTTGCAGCTGCAGGCCCAGGCTTAGGTGGTGACAGTGGAGAGAGACCAGGTGAGGGCTGAGAGAGAGAAACTCAAGGTAGAGAGAGATCAGGTCGTGCAACAGAGAAAGGTTGTAGAGCTATAGGCAGCCACTGAGCTAGGCCACAGACAGCAAATAGAGAGCATGACAACCTCCTCCTCCCAGGGGACAGTATCCGTTCGATCCTACAGGGATGCCATCTGAGAGGCAAAGTACTACTGATGGGCCTATCATGAGACAGTACCTAGAGCAGAGTGAGTCCCTGAGCACTCAGAGTGGGCTAGCCACAGACCAGCAGAGGGTCATGATGATAGAGGCGAGGGTAGCATTCATAGGGATCGAGCTTGATCGAGATGACATATACTTTTTGTGCCTTATGGGCTCAATTTTGATAGCTCGATGGGCATTTTGTACCGATTGACATATATGTACAGTGATATGATTTATTCATTATACTATGACAGTGACATTATGGATGATATATATGTGCTAATTTTGATGCAATGTACCGTGTTATCCTTTATGCATGGATGGTTTATTTCCATATTCTTTGCAATGATGTCTTTTATGGATGCATTTATTTCTAATGATGTATGCATTATGATTATGAATAACAGATCTATATTATGTTAACCTATGATATGAAAATGTGATGATCTATTGATGATAATGCAAATGCGATGGTTTGATATGTGAAATGATATGATCTATGGTCTTCATGTGACATGATATGTGACCTATATTTG
This sequence comes from Sequoia sempervirens, assembly GCA_007258455.2. Classification (NCBI taxonomy): domain Eukaryota; kingdom Viridiplantae; phylum Streptophyta; class Pinopsida; order Cupressales; family Cupressaceae; genus Sequoia; species Sequoia sempervirens. The sequence goes on from VDFB02026320.1 coordinate 62,992,730, forward strand.
TTTATGGATGCATATATGCTTTGCTTAAAATGAACCTGCGCGTTTATGCCTATGTGGAATGATTTACGCAATGAATGTTTTATGATGTTATTTATGAGATGATATTGATAATGAAATATAAAATGTGATGGTTGTGATATGATGCAAATGAGATGGTTTATTTATGATGCTTAGAATAACAAATATTATTATCCTAAACATAATAAATGATGATGTATGTGATGCAAAGTGATATGAGTATGCAATGCAAAGTGATGCAATGATGTGCAATGGAGATGTAATGTGATGATGTGATGATGTTATGCAAGTATGTATGCCTAATGAATTAAATGCTTATATATCTATTTGTTTATGTGAAAATGATTATGAAATGCTTCTGTAGATGCTTATCATGTGATGGTTTATATGAAATGGCTTATGAAATGCAAATGAATGTTTATGCAATGATTGATATACTGCCATGAGATGTAATGTAATGGGTGAAATGTACTAACATGGATGCACCTATCTATGAAGAATGTTTATGATAACCTATTTATATGATGATTAAAATGCAATGCGCATGTTTCCTATATGATATGTTTATGCAATATGCTAATGATTTGTGGATGCAGGATCAATGATGATGGTAGTGATGATGATCAACTGTCATAGTACCTTGTTAGTGTGATTAGTAAGAAAAGAAAAAGTCATTTCAACAAGACACAAGATGATGCAAATGATGATGATGATGATGATGATGATGATGATTACTTGCCAACGAATTGGGATTTTCAAAGGGACAAATTTTCTTATGTTTGATAACACGCGTGGTACTATGCATCAAGGTATAGAGAACCAAGATGGCATTGTACCTAGTGAGATGAACTTTGACCTGACAAGCAGATAGGAGTATTCTTGTTCACACCTGACATACGAAAACCTTGCTAGGATGCACTTCATAAGTTTCAAGCATCTTGTACCAAAACACAGAAAGGTAAAACTATCCATGCAATAGTCAACAATTTTCCCTAGACCTCTTCCATACATACCTAACAAAGCAAGTATTCACCAAGGTTATATTACAAGAACGTCCAACAAGCATAGCAAACCAAAGATAGTGATTGTTGCCCCATTCCTATTTCTCTAAATCCTTTGTTTTGGGATATCATCGAGACGTCCTTGGAATGAGCGCAAAATAAGATAAGTCAAAAGATAAAGACCAAGTAAACAAACAAACTGATGCTCTTTAATACCGCTAACAGAAAGAGGATGTGTTTTCTAAGGATGATAACCGAAACTTATTGCCAAAAGATAATGCCCATTGTAGGAAGGATTCATCCTAAGACATGTTAGTGGATGGCGGCACGACATTTCATTTATCCAAAGTGTTCTAAGGGATGATTGATATGGGACCAACTGGATGATAAGTTACCAATACGAAGAGATGACCAACTTGCTTATGCACTGACCTAGACTTAAGACTTGACATTTGGAGTTTTAATTTTAATCTGCTATACTTGTTTCCAATTGTTTCACCAAAGGTTGATGATGACGATCGATTTATTATGAGTGGTGTTTATTGTGGGTGCAAGTGAGATGAAACAGATGGATTTTTCAAATATTTGGATTTTTTTGATGTTTTCGCAATGTTTTGAGGCTATTTTTGGTATTTTTTTGAGATTTTTTTGAAAATGTTTTGATTTTTTGATTTTTCAATATTTTTTGGGATTTTCTGAGATTTTGACCAAGAGACTAGCCTAAAGACCTATCCTAGGGGTCTTGAGGGCTGATCAATAGATTAGCCTTGCCTATGTTATACATGTAGAGACCACGTAGTTCGACTAACGACTTGACCGATTTACAGATGACGATATACATGATGAGATGTCGGTTTGTTATGAAGGACTCCTAAAGGACTGACCTAAGTGTCTCAAGGGATGATCAAAGATCAACCTTGCCTATGTTCAAGCTCAAAGATGACATAGTTTGACAAGATGACTCTATTTTTGATCTTTTGGTGACTTTTGACTTATTTTTTATTTTGATATGTTTGATGATTTTGGATTTTGATTTTTTGATGTTTTTGGATTTTTTATTTTTTTGATGTTTTTGAATTTTCTGATTTGAGGATTTTAAGATCATACACGAATTTGATCCAATAAGAACATGCCCCCAGCGTGATGCAATAGACTACTCCAATGAAGACAGGACAAAATGACCTTGGGGATGAGCCGAGTAGTACTAGGAGGGATCATGTTACGAAAATAGGACAAAGCTATGGTGCAGATGCGAGTGGATGAGTGATGGATGGAGACCTGAATGTGATGGATGATGGAAGTGAAATGGATGGATGATGCAATACAAGCTATAAAGATCCTGGTGGATGGAAGGTGCTTATTTACGCAAGGCGCCTGCTCGCCAGGTTTTCACCAAGGTACTTGCCCAAAGTGCCATCAAAGTGGTTTTCACTATAGGATGATTTTTTTGATCCTTTTTCTATTTTTTTTGGATTTTTTGCTTTTTTTGATTATTTTGTTGTCACTAAGATGCCTGTTTGCTAGGTTTTTGCTAAGGTAACCATTTTTTAGGACATTTTTTGATTTTTTTTGATTTTTGGGTCTATACCTTGAAAGTTAGGCATAAAACTTTTTGAGATGGGAGCTATTCATGGGCTCCTACAAAGGTTCCCCTTCGGGTGTTGATAACTGATATGCCCCTAACTTGTAACTTGTGGTTATGATGAAAGGTCCTAACTAATTAGGTTCGAACTTGCCTTTTCTACTTGGGTTTAGGACATTTTTTTTATTTTCCTTTAAGACCAGTTCTCCAACTTAGAACGTCCTGCTCCTGATTTTTTTATTATAGCTCCTTTTGAGTCTATTCTGATAGACTTGCAAATGATTCAGAGCATCGATATGTCGCTCATCCAATAGCTCCATCTTGTTCAATCTTGACACCTAGTAGTCTTCATCGATGATGAGGTTTTGCAATGATATTCTGAGGGATGGGAGCTTGATCTCAATAGGGAGTACGACCTTTGATCCGTAGACCAAGGAGAAGGGGGTGGTACTGGTGGGTGTGTGGATGTTGGTTTGATAGGCCCAAAGGGTGGGATTAAGCTGCAGATGCTAGTCATGATCTGTGTCACTGACTATTTTCTTAGGGATTTTTAGAATGGTTTTATTTGTAGCTTCTGCTTGGCCATTGCCTTGGGGATAGTACAGGGTGGAGAAGCGATGTTGGATTTTAAATTTTTTGCAAAGGTCACAGACTTCCTGATTTTTGAATGGTGTCCTATTATCTGAGATAATGGCTTGTTGGACACCATAGCGGCATATGAGATAGTTCAGAATGAACTTTGAGATCTTCTTCCCCATTATATACATCATGGGTATGGCCTCCACCCACTTAGTAAAGTATTTCGTTACAGTTATGATGAATTTGTGGCCATTAGATGAGGTGGGTGTGATTTTCCCAATGAGATCGAGTCCCCACTACAAAAAGGGCCATGGTGTGATAATAAGATGAAGCTCTTGAGCTAGAGCATGGATGAGGTCCCCATGCTACTGACATTGTAAACACTTTCTGGCATGATCATGTGCTTCTCTTTCCATTGTGGGCCAATAATACCCCATCCTCAGTAGTTTCTTGGCTATGGTCATTCCACTAGAGTGTGAACCATAGATACCATTGTGTACCTCAGTTAGAGTGGTTAATGCCTCCTCAACATTTAAGTAGCATAGCAAGGTACCTTCTATGCGTCTATGGTATAGGGTATCACCTAGGATGACAAATCTAGATGCCTTTTTGACAAAGGTTCATTTTAGGTTTGAGGGTAAATCGATGGGTGTGACTCCTATTTGAAGATATGTATAGATGTCATGATACCAAGGATCACCAGGACCAATGATTTCACACACATATTCCAATTCCGGTACCTTGAATGTGGGAACAAGAAGCTACTCAATCAGGAATTTATATTTTGGAACGTTATGAGGGATGTCCAATGGGGATCTAATTGTTGCCATGGTGTCTGCTGCTCTTTTGTTGGTTCTTGGAATCTGCTCAAATGTTATTTCTATAAAAAGATTCTTTGAGAGTCTCCAACAATTTCTTGTATGGAGTGAGCTTGTCATCCTTGGTCTGATATTCATTATTGACCTGATTTATGATCAACTGAGAGTCTCCATACACTTTGAGAGCTATGATTTTTTATTGCACTACTATCCTAAGACCTATGGTTAAGGCCTCATATTTTGCAATATTATTAGTGCAAGGAAATGTCAATTTGTATGACCTTGGTATGCAATCCCCTTGTGGGGTGATGGAGAAGACACCAGCTCCTGATCCGTGTTGTGTATATGAACCATCGAAGTATAGTTTCCAGTGGTCAGCTATGTTGAGGTTAAAAATAGATTCATTTGGAAACTCTAAGACAAAGAGGATTCTCAGAATAAAGAGGTGCCTCTTCCAGTTGGTCTGAAATAACTTGACCCTTGATTGCTTTTCGCTCGACATACTCAATGTCATACTTTGACAATATCATCACCCATTTTTCCATTCTTCCTATGAGCATTGCCTTTGATAGTAGATACTTGAGGGGGTCAATTTTGGCGATGAGCTTTATCTTATGCGCCAACATGTAATGTTTGAATTTTTGTGACGCAAACACTATAGTGAGGCATGCTTTTTTGATGAATGAGTATTTTAGCTCATGACCGACCATTGTCCTACTGATATAGTTGATAGCCCTCTCCATTCCATTATCATCATGCTGAGCTAGGAGAGCTCCAAGGGTTGTTGCTATTGTTGACATGTATAGGATCAATGGCTTTCTTGGGATTGGTGGCATTAATACTGGTGGTTTTAGTAGATATTCCTTGATTTTGTTAAATGTCTCTTCGCATTTTGTATCCCATTTGTATGCTACCCCCTTGTGGAGTAGGTGAGAATATGGGTTTTTCTTGTCTGCTAGTTGTGCTATGAATCATCAGATGGATTGAAGTCGGCCTTGGAGGCCTCTTAGTTGCCTTAATGTTTTTGGTTCTTCCATCTCGAGGATTGCTTTCACCTTTGCCGGATCCACCTCGATACCCCTCATGGACACTATGTATCCTAGCAATTTACCTGATTGTATGCCAAAGACACACTTCTTTGGATTTAGTCTGACTTTGTATTCCTCTAGTCTTTCAAAGATAGAACTTAGGGTTGCTATATGATCTTGTCTTTTTCTTGACTTAGCTAGAATGTCGTCGACATAGTCTTTGACTATTTTATGGATCATGTCATGGAATATCAATGTCATGGCCCTTTGATAGGTTGATCCTGTGTTCTTTAGGCCAAATGGCATCATGTTCTAGGAGTAGGTCCCCATGGACAAGTGAAAGCCATCTTATGTTGATCCTCTTTTGCTATCATGATCTGGTTGTATCCTAAAAATCCATCCATTAGTGATAACATCTCATGACCTGTTGTCATGTCTACTATCATGTCAATGTTAGGAAGCGGGAAATAATCCTTTAGACATGCTTTGTTCAAATCTGTGAAGTCTATGCAAATTCTAATGGCTCCATCAAGATTTGAGACAGGTACCAAATTCGACACCCATTCTGGATAATCTATTGGTCGTATGAATCCTGCATCTAGTAGCTTTTTCAGCTCCATTTAAATGACTAACAGAGCGATTTGAGGATGCATTTTTTAAGCTTTTGTTTGATTGGCTTTGCTTTTGGATACATTGCTAAGTGATGAACCACAGTCTTTGGATCAAGCCCTGGCATGTCAGCATAACTCCATGCGAAGTTTATTTTCCTTTCCCTTAGGAATGCTGCTAGGAGTTCTTGCTCTTTTGATAATAGTGATTCCACATAGAATGTGATATGTAGGGTCTCCTTTGTTCCTAGGTTGACATTATTGCATTTTTCGGCCAAGACTGCTGACTTTTCCTGATGAATAGCTCTTAAAGGAAGATTGAATCCTTCATCCTTAGGTGCCTCAGAGAGGTTTTCACCATTGGATACATCCTTTATTTTTACTTTTTTTTGTCAGAGAGTGCCACAATGTGGTTTTCACTCAAGGACTTGGATATTATTCTTTGTTTCTCACTTTTATGAATGAAGGATTCAATCATTTCCCCATAATAGGCATGTGTGTCCAACTCCATTATAAACCCTGCTTTATAATCTCCATCTAGAATGTTATCCCTCAATCTCATGAATTCTGAGAGTGCCTCATCATTTTTGAATGTATCAAGAACTGGTGGTCCTCATTGGTCATAGTTGATTAGTTGGGGATATACTAAATAGATCTCATGATTTTGATGGTTTGGTTTGAAGGAGATGGTGTTAATCATACACAGGGTGGTGTCCTCAAATAACCTAGGTAGATTGGTCATGGTATCCTTTTCATCGCTACTAATATATGCCTCAATTATAAAGTTATGTATGTCTCCACCTATGGATATTGGTGAGCATACTTCTGCTAGTATTGGCTGAGGAGAAATATTAACCATTATAACTGGAGGACTTCGGCCACGTATGGTTATACTCGGTGGGGTACATCCAAGGCCAAGATTTGTTATAGGTCACCTCTCTGGCATGATAGGTATTATGATTCCATTGTCATTTTGTCCCAGTCTTTGATTTCTGTCATAGCCCATTGCGAGCATCATTTGTAGGCCCTTGCTTGTCTCATCCATTGGTAATTCAGGTGTCGGTCTTTCATCTTGATACAACATATGAGATCGATCTAATTCAATAACCTCCCAACCAATGTCTCCCTAGCTTGTGAATTCAGGATAGTCTTCAAGAGACATTTGTGATGTGGAAGCTTGGTTTTTTTGTGGACATCCGCATGATCTAGGAGATTGTGGTAACTCTCCTATCACAAAAGAATTGTTAGGTATCTTGTAGCTTCCACAAATATCCTCTTGGATAATGAGCTTGATGTTGGAGATGGTGGGAATGGTGGGAGTGGTGAGTGTCTCTGTCGCAGAGGTGGACACGGGAGTGGTTGGGTCGATGTATGGTGTGGATGGTCCTTCATAATTTTTTGGCACTTGGGGGATTTTGTAATATTTTTCTTCAAGATTTTTGCAATATGAGAAAGGTTCAGGATCTCCATGGATGGTAACCTCTTGTCCATTATGTGTAAATTTCACACACTGGTGGAAGGTTGATGCTACGAATTTCATCACATGGATCCATGGGTGTCCTAGGAGGATATTATACAGAATGTCAAGGTCCAAGACCTAACAAGTGGTTTCCATGAGAGTTGGCCCTACTTGAATAGGGAGTTTAATCGTGCCTTGAGACACTCTTTCTTGGTCATCATATGCTCTTATCATGATGCCCTTTCCTTTGTCGATGGAATCTTCTGATATTTTCAACTGCTTGATGAGGTTGAGAGAATAAATGTTCAAACTTGCACCTCCATCCTCCAAGACCCTTTTGATTTTGCTCTTATGTACTATGGATTCCAAGTGAAGTGCATGGTTGTGAGATGGTTGGGTGGGGAAATCTTGGTAAGAAAATGTAAGGAGATTAGGTGTTATGATATTTATGACTATAGCTTGGAATTGCTCTGCATCAAGATATGCGGGGACAGTGGATGAGGCTAATTCTTCCTCGAGGATATTTTTATGCGTTGGTGATATTTTTAAAAAATCCATGATGGAGATGTGTGCTAGGTTTCTTTTGAGTTGATCTAAGACATTGTAACCATGTGGAACAGATCTAGATGTAGGGACTCTATTTGGCTGGGATGATCCTGCGATGGTTACTTTTCCGCCTCTTGTGGTGACTCCACAATCTTGGCATGGGTGCCCTTGATGGTGATGACCATGTAGTCTTCATTTAGGTAGGAAATGACTGATTCATACACATGATTTACATTTCCCTTCCCTTTATCATTTTTATTCCCTTTGTTGCCATGATTCGTCATCGGATTCATATAGATCTTAAGATCTTGATTTCCTGTAGGTTGTTCCACATTTATGATTTTCTTATCAATGAGATCTTGGATGATGTTTTTGAGTCTCATGCAACTGTTTGTTGTGTGGCCTTTTATTTTATGAAATTCACAAAGTTGATTCTCGTTATACCAAGGAGGTTTGACATTCGGTTCTTGGTAATTCTCAAATGTAGGAGGTTTGATGAGGTTTTCGTCGATCAACTTTTTCATTATGTCCTCAAGTGGTTCCCCCAAAATGGTGTATTTTAATTTTGGATAACTTTTGCATTGGGGTGGTCCCCTTTGGTCATTGAGATTATTGATGGTTGGATTGTTGTTGGGTTGGTATGTTGTGTGATGAGTTTTTTGGTGTTGTGTTTGGATTTGTGGTGCGGGTGTATGTTGGTGTGGGGAACTAATGACCACCTTGGCATCGACGATACCATCATTAGTAACATTTGTATTCCTTGCCCACATGTGAGGTTTATCATTGTAATTGGATGGTGGGCAGTTGTTTTGTTGTTCGTGGTATGATGTTGATTCCGTGGGTTGAGTCACAAGGGCTCTTTCGATGCTAAGCGCCTTAGGGATCAACTGATCATATGTGGTGATGCCCTGAACCTTGAGATGAAATACCAAGTGGCCTTCAAGGTTGGCTATGATGGTGCAAACTTGCTATTCTTCTGGAATGGTCCACTTGCTCCAATAGGCCTTAGATCACCATCATTGTAGGAATGAGGTGAATGATTCTCCCTTTCCTTGTTTCAGAGCTGAAAATTCTTCTAGACTAACATCCATTGCGATGTTGCATGCGTAGTTCTTAATGAATGCATTCATAATTTCTTGAAATGTTCTAATGCCTGAAGGTAGATGAGAGAACCATTCCATAGCATGGCCTACCAAGCTCCTAGGGAATAGCCGCATTAGATAAGTATCATCATATGCGACTTCCATGCAATGAACCTGGAATTCCCTGATGCAATCTTCAGGGTTTCCCATCCCTTGATATTTGTCAAATTTTGGGATTTCAAATCCCTTGGGGAATGGTTTCATCTCTAGGCTCCTGTCAAATGGATAGGGACACAAGTTGCTTGGTGTTTTGGTTGTTCGCCCTGATTGAAGGTCAAGCACTTGTTGCGAGAGCAACCTGAGTTGTGTCGTCACATCATTTTGGGGATTAGGGGGTGGGATGAAAGTGTTTTGGGGTGTTTCAATCATGGGTTGGATGGGTGGGTTGGTCAGTGTGTTGTTTGATGGTATCTGTATGTTTTGCCGAGCGAGGTAGGCTTCCACCTGCTTTTGTATGAACAACACTTGTTGTTGATCTTGCTACTATTGTGCTAAGATTTTTTCTTGTTGTTGCACTTGTTGCTGTTCCAACAACGCTTGTTGTTGTGCTTGTTGTTGTTCCAACAACACTTGTTGTTGGGCTACCAATTCTGCTACTTCTTGCTACTCCTGATATTGCTTTAATGCTTGCTAATATGCTTGCAATTGTGTTGCTTGTCTTTGTGCAACAAGTTGTGCTTGGTATTGGGCTTGTTGTGCCTGATATTGAGCTTGCGCTTGTGCGGCTTGTGCTTGTGCTTGAGTGGTCTTTTGTGCTTGCAATGCTTGTGCGGCTTGGGCAGCTTGAGCGACTTGTTGTTGTTGTTGCAATAAAGCTTGGGCTTGTTGCACTTGTAATGTGGTTTGTGCAACTTGGGAAGCTTGTGCAGCTTGCCGAGTAGATAGTTATTCATCTTTTTGTTTCTAGAATTGTTGGTATCCTCTTTGGAAAGCAGCTTGCAATGTTGCATCGTATTGGCTTGATGTGGTGAAAGTTGGAGGTGGTGGGGGTGGAGGTGGATTTGGAATAGTATTCGTGAAGGTGGTGTTGGTGTTTTGTGTGATGGATGGTGTTGTCGATGTGATTGGTCCTTGAGAGACCATGATTTGTGATGTTAAGGGGGTGTTTGATGATATTGAAATTGCTTGTGCATTTTTCATCTGTTGTTGCGATATCAACGACAGATTTTGAGTGTTTGACATAATGCTTTGATTGATATTTGGGATAGTGGTTTCATTTATATTAGGTAGAGGGGGAAGCCCTAAACCAAGGAGTGATGTGGATGATGATGGAAATGGTGGAAGAGGTGGAAATGTAAGGGATGTTAGTTGTTGTGAAAATGTCATGGTGTCGAACATGCCCCCCGGTTTGAACATATCTCCCTCTTCTTGCGAGTTTGTGAGGAGAGTTATTTGAGGTGTTGCGTGAAAAAATGATGGCGATGGATCGTGATGGAATGTGAGAGGAACATTGTTGTGTAATGGGTTTTGGGGTATATTTTGTTCCAAGGTGGTGTCTGTATCCATGTTTTGGTTACTAACAAGGGGAAGTGCTTGAAGAGCATTGAGAAATGCATTTCCCTTGTTAACGTTGGGTTGAGTTGGAGCAAAAGATGTTGTGATTTTTAAAATTTTTTGCGTGATGTTTTGAGATGGGGGTGTAGATGAAATGGGAATGGTGGATGAGATTGGAGGAAAAGATGTCTCCACTATAGTACTCACATCAAAATTTGACGGTAACTTGGCCCCTTGTTTTGCTAGCTCAAGCATGTATAACGAAGGATTAAGTCTCATCATGATGTTGATGATTCTATGGTTGTCCAAATTTTGGAGCATTTTAGTCATTTCCTCGTGAGACATTCCAAAGGTAAGGTCTTCTCCTTGGTTCTCTTCTTGTGGATTTTGCGATGATGAGAGGGTCAAAGGATTACTTGATTCAGCGAGATTCATTTCTGTGTTTGTTTGGCTAAGATCACTTGAAGCGGGTGTTTCTTTGTTGGCTTCCATACTCTTCTTGTATTGAGATCTAGTTAGAACCATAAAACGAGGATAAATTTTTAAGAATGGGAGATGAATCTCTTGATTCTTTGAATTGATCTTTACTTTATGTCTCAAAGTAGAAAATTTTAGGATATCTTGAGGATCAAAAAGGTGATGATATGATGATGATGTTAGGGATGGATGATATGGATGTTTTTTTGATAAATCTTGAATGAGATACTAGGCTTTTAGGACTCTTAGATTTTGATTTTGATTTGTTTTTGGATTTGGGATTTTGTCCTTGGTTTTGATTTTAATTTGCTTTTGATTTTGAATGAAAAGACCCTAAGATGTTGGATAATGATCTAAGGGATAGATTTGTTCAAAGTATGATGATTTGAATATGTGTGAGGAGAAGGATGCGTCTACCCACACCTATTCAAACAAGATGCTCGTTTCAAAAAGTATATGAAGAAGGATTCATCTACATATACTAAGCTAGACAAGATGATCTTGATGACTTTGACTAAGCATATGCAAAAGGATGCATCTACACATACCTAGCCAAAGGTGTTTTTTGATAATGTTTTCCAAGGATTTAGTCTCAATGATTTTGATGATTTTTTATTTTGCCAAAAAGCCTAGTATTAAGGATGATTTTCAAGATTTTCCAAAAGGTGATGATGAGATGATGTTTGTTTTGATGTTTTGGAGGATGGATGAAAAAATATTTTGACTTGTTTTGATCCTAAGATGAACCTAAAAGGGACACTTTGTTTTCCTAGACCTAGGTATTGAAGAGCATGCACATGCTTCCTAAAGACCTTTGTGACCAAAGAATGATTTAATTTGAACACACATTTTTGGATTTTGAAACAATGATCTTTGCTTTGGGTTTGTGAAATCATGAGTCTTCAACACACATGAAAGTCCATTTTTCTTAGCTTTGCTTAATGTCTTTATTTTACCAAAAACACTTTCTTTGATCAATTTTTCAAACTAAGATGTCCAATGTCTTAATTTCTTCAAAACCCACAAGGTATGTTATGTGGAAATTCAGTGAACTCAAAGCAAGGGTTTCCCTATAGTTTACTTAACGAGACAAATCGAGATATAATCCAATGTTTAGAAACCTCTAAGGACATGAATTCCAAGGGCAAGTAATAACATATAGATTGAGTCAAGTATATTTGTCCTCCAAAAGGGTTTAAAATTTGGATGATGTTAAGTGTTTTTTTTTAGATGTTTTCGATCAAGCAATGCATTTTGTAACCCAAGAATAAGTACAATCCTATGGATGTGTAAGACAATATTTGTTAGATTCCCACTTGGACAAGTCCAGCTACGCTTATCTCTAGAGAATGGTTAGATGCTTGACCCCACTGGCTCCCCTCCACGACACTCACTTATATGGGGCAACCAAGCATCAACACCCACGAAACTCCCATGGCATGTTTTCCATTTCTACTAGAAGACCGTAAAAGTGTGGGGTGGCTTTAGAACGACCATTCTTGCACCAAAAAATAGATGAAAAGATTTTGGAAAATTATAGCACATGGGTTTTAATAAGGACTTTCCGTTCATGGAGATTGACCCATACGACAAGAGTCCCCTTTCGGATCCATCTTGTCAGAATTAACCACGTGATATTGGTGTTTCTTCCAATATGCACATTTATATCTTGGTTGGAAATACTCTTGGCTTTAGAGTGCTACCAATTGATTCATTCCCTTGGGTGAGTACTTTTTCCCCAAGGCAGGCCCTCTAGGATAAAAATGAAGAACAATATTTGTAACTCGATCAATCCTTGTTGGAAACAAGGAAAGAGAATATATGCAACAATGCCCCCACTCACACTCGCACAAGATGTTCAATTTTAAACCCAAATCAAAGTGTGGAGGTGATTGCTTTATCTCAACCCAAAGTCATGAAAAAGGCCTTTTGATTCTCAACATCGCTATAAAGCGCGAGAGAAGAGCATATGTCCTTTTTCAATGGCTTTAGTCTAAGTAAGTTTTCACAAAAAATAGAGTTACACTTGTTCTTTTTAAATCCCACAAAGCAATAATGAATTCGTTTTAGAGCACTAAAAGACAAGTGATAAACATTTTGTTCATTTTGTTAACCCAATAAACAAAATCTAGTAAGTTGTGATCCTAAAGTTTGTTTTAGCCTTTGTAAGAAATGGAAAAATTCTTTTTAAACCCAAATGAAAATTAGTGTCCTAAGAAGGAGGAGATAACAAATTCTTAAAGAAGTGTTAAACAAACACTAAAGTGTTTAAAAATACTTTGATTTCGTAAGACATTGTCCTCATGTTCCTCCTTCCTTTGTTTTTTATTTCCAAGCTACAAAGGAGAAAAATAGTCAGATTCTCCAAAAACACAGAAATCAAAAAGCAGAAAATAGAGAATAAATTAATCATAAATCAAAATCACATGCTAAAATTAGATTTTCCCTTTTTACTATCTCCCAGTGTTGCAACTCGTGACTGCGTCGTACTTTGGTTTCCCAGCAGTGCTCTTAGAGTGCCGCTTACTAGTCAGCGTTGCTCTGTGTCAAGACAAAGAGCTCAACTGCTTTGCTCTTTTCGGTCCGCATCGTAGTTTTTGTCCAACGTCGGAGTTTAATATTTTTTGAAATTTTTTGTAGGTCAACGAGTCCAGCAGCAGAGTTTGGAATTCAAAAATTTTGGAGGGATGAGTCCAGTGGTGCTATACAGCGATGCTAAAGAGTCAGCAGTGCCAAAACAGCTACGCTGAGCTCCCAACATTGGAATTTTCTGGGTGTGAGTGAAAACGTGGAAATTTTGAAAAAAATGGATTGAAAGTGATATCCAACCCTCCTTCTAGTGCCAAATGTGTGAAACCTTTTCCTAGTACCTGCAAAACAACATGAATAAACAAGTTAGACAAAGATTTTCAAGCTAAAACAGGGATTCCCCATGAAATCCATTTACAACTTCAAACTAGGAAAGAAAATAACAAAGAACACAATGAAAATGATAAAGCAAAGATTAAATCCTAATTAGATGTGCAAACTCATGCTCCCATGGGGAAATTGGTGTCAATTTGATGTGAAAATTGGTGCTTTCCCAGTTCTTATGATGCAAATTTGATATGTTGATGAAGAATGGTGAGTACTCCAAGCTAAAATCTACAAAAAACCTAGCTATGACGCAATGATAATGGATGAAATTCAAGAGATATTTTAGCATGGTAACTTTGCATGGATTATGGATGATGAAATGAGGATAGGAGCTCTTTATTTATAGAATTCCAAGATGGATGAATGTCGAATTTGAGCAATGTGGGACTAACATTCATCCAATGATATGATGCCACTTGTCAAGCTATGAATGGATGAAGGATGTACAATATTTGGGGTTTGTGACAATAAATGCAAATATTTGAAATTCAAATTTGTTGAAATGACATGCAAGAGGGAAGGGAAAATGCAATAAATGCCACTTGGCTCAAGGCAAAGGACATGTAAGATGAAGTTATTTCCTTGTTGGATGTACATGTTGACTTGGAATTTTTGAATTCAAATTGAGAGAATATTCCAAAAGATGCCTTGTGAGGAAAATAGAGATTTAATAAATGAATTAAATCTATTTCCATGTGCAACTTGAATTATCTAGAGGATGGGACACGAGATGAGATTAACTTAATCAAGGGTTAATTAATTTAATGAGAGAGAGGTTAAATGATGTGATCTATTTGACTCCAATTTTGGATTTATTTAAATCAAATAAGAGAGGAATATGATAAGAGGTTAATTAAACAATGATTTTGATTTATTTAATTAAAAGAGATGGTGTTAGATTAAATCAAATAAGGTTTTAATTTATTTAATTTAATGGATAGACTTTAGAGATTTAACCAAATAAATTGATTATTTAATTAAATAGGGATAATTAGATCAGATGGATTGATTTAATTAACAAAAGAGACTGACTTGATTAGATAAAATGAGTTATTTATTCAAGAGCAGAATACTGATGAATTTAATCAGATAGGGGAATTTGATTAAATGATTAGACCGAGATATGATTCAGGAAGAAATAATGTTAGTAAGTCAAGATCAAATGCACAATGCCAATTAGTATATTTTACGTGTCTACAATATCAAATGACATTTCCTTCAATGGTACAATATTCATATAAATTAATGCACAACACTTCATCATTACTCATTTTACTCCCTAATTATTGTTGCATTTCTCAACATGTAATTGTTCTCTTCCACTATGATTGTTTCACAATTTTAAGGGTAATTGGAGAGTATTTATAGTTCTAATAGGGGGAGTGTAGGGAAATGGGGGACCATAAGGGGGTCTTAAGTGGCCACTTTTTTTGGAAATTAGGAAAAACTATTCTTGGATTAGAAATTGAAGATATTTACTCTTAAAATTTGAAGATGCAACAAGAACAAGAGTTCTAGTGCTTTGAACCTTCTTTATAAACTACTATTCTCTTTTTAAAATGGTGGAGATTAAGGGGTTAAAATACGGGAGCCACATAAAGCGCTTCTTTTCTTAAAAAAAAACATAACATAGTGTTTGGTGTGGCCCTCCTAAAATGCTAACTTTTTTAGTGTTTCAAAAATCGCTTCAGTGAAAACATAGCTAACACAATGTAGTTTATGCTTAATTTTTCTACTAATATTTAATGAATGTATGAATTTTTACTAATTTTCAAAGTAGACACATCCTAAAACAAATGAGTGTGCTCTCCCTAAATTTTATGCAAACAAATCAAAAAGCATTTTTTTAATATGTATAGAATAGAGTCTAGTGTCTTAAAATATAATTTATTTTAAATTTTGATGAATGGAAAAATATGAAGCCAAAAATAACATTTGTAGGTTTTTGACAAAAAAATTGAGAGACTAATAAATGAAATTAAAGATCAAAACCTAAAAATAGTTGCAACATAGAAAAAATTACATGGTTAAAAGCTAAGAGAGAGTTCAATGATACTATGTTATTTTTTAGCTTGATATTAAAAGTACAAACTCGATGGAGAGTATGCTTGACATTGTGTGATTTTTTAGAATTTATGAAAAAAAATTTACATGGGAATTAACATGTAGGTCCAACCATTTTGGTTTGATGCCCAAGGAAAATCCAACCCTAAGAGTTGGAAATGCCCAAAGTAGATGTAGTGTAGAAAATTGTATACCTTTACAATTTCACACTATGTTTGCATCCCCTTAATTAATTAGACTTAATTAAACCCCTAATTGACCAAATTATGCATTCCAAAGCCTTCTTATTCCTATTTTTTGAAAGGGAAACCTATATTAAACAATTACCAACATTAATTAAATTACCTTGAAAACTGAGTGTCTTTGACTTAGGTCCTAGGACCCATTCACCCCTTTAAGTCCTAGGACCCAAATTTTAATATGTTTTTGATGATATTTTAATGAATCAAATTCAAGTTGTAAGTGTTGGATTTTGGAATCTAATTTTCAAGAAATTAGTTAAACAACTATAAATATAATTATTTTATCAATTCAAATCTAAGCAACATTATCAAGACTTCACAAGAGAAAATATTATTGTCAAAAACATTGAAGAGAATATTGACCAGTCATCTACAAAAACAATTAAGATCATATCAGCATGTCAAAGTTCACATGTGTTCATGTTCTTGTTTTGGAGCTAACATTATGATGTAGGTTTCAAGCATTCAAGCATCAACCAATCAAGGCCAATTCATGCAAGACCCAAGACTTAGAGTGACGTGTTTGACTTCAGTCCTCTAACGGAAACCATTAATGGTTTGGTGAGTTGTAAGAAGCAAGTGTCCATTCATCAATTCCTTTATTTTTTCATTATTTCATTATCAAGGTTTAATTACTAAACATGGGGTTTGAAAAAGGAAAAACCCCATTCGCCCATAATAATAAAAAATTCTTCTCTTTGTATGTGCAAATTATAGGCTGAAGAAGGATTGAATGGATCTAAAAGAGAAATTTTGCAACATTGTATAAGTTGTCACCATTGTTGTCAAGCTATAAAAAATCACTTACATATTTTATTTCTGACTTTTTGACTGTCAAACCTACAAAAATTAGAAGCTTAGATCTAGGATCAAAGGACTACAAAAATTTATTTTGGAGCCCTAGTCAAGGACCCATTTGCCCAAGGGTGGACCAATCTTATTACAGGCCTTGAAACCTATTTTTAATGACATGTGCACACTATCAAACCCTTCTTAGATCTGCCTATAAATTATTATTTTTGTTTCTATTATCATAAAATTATGCATTTCAAGTGTTAGTTCATATAATTCATTTATTTAATGCACTTTAAATAATTCCAAAACATTGCAAATTTGTCATTTCTATCATAAGAAAGCAAAGATCCAAGGTCCAAAATAGGGTTGACTCACCTCAAGGTTGAAAGTCAATCCTAGATCCCTTTGTGATCTTCTCTTTTTTTAATGAAATTGGGGAAAGTTGTGTTTGAATCCTAGGCCATTTCATTATTCCACATTAATTGAATTCATTCCCCTTTTTGCCATCATTTCATTTTGGTGAACCTGACATTGTACATTATAAATTTTGATTTAGCAATCTCTAAAACCCTAGATCTAGGTTGTGCATTAGTTTTTTTTGCATCTCATTTAGGGTTTCAAAATTGTATTCTTGCATCATTTAAATTCACAAAAATTCAAAAATATTACATAAATATTGGATACATCTTGCATATTTGTTGTATCAAGGGTGCCTTTTAGTCATTTAGATCAGAAATTCAGTCAAAATTGTATTAAAAAAGTTGTCATTTTTGTTCAATTTTTGTCATTTCTTGCATTTTCATTTAATCATCAAATTCTTGAAAAAAGTAAGTGAAAGAATCTATTTACAACATGAAATAGATAACTTAAACAATAACTTACACATTCAATTTTTTATTTTTTAGAGCCATGAACAGGGACCCATTCACCCATGGGAGAATTTGTCCTGGTACATGAGTTTCTGCAAGATTTTTCACACATTTTTGTATATACGTTTGCTTCCTATTTTTGTTGGTAAATCTGTGTTTTGAAAATCTAAAAAATAGTTATTGCTTGTGCAAGAAAAGTGTCATTTTGTTTGATTTATTGTAAATTCATGGAAAATTTGTTGTATTTCTATATTGAAAATCATTAGATTTGTAGGGAAATTGTATTCATTTTTTGAAGCATTGCAAATTTGGATAGATTAGTTCCCATATTTTCACAAATAGAAGCAAGTTTCCTTTTCAAGCATATGATTTTCATAAAGTATCACATGGCTTGTATGATTCTGTTTTCCCTACTTATTAGAATAATAAAACCTTTGACAAGCATGTTAGTTACCCTCCTAATATCTATTGGATTTTTAAGAATGTTATAACATAAGAGGATGCAAGAATAGACAATCATGACAATCATAGTTGTTCTTCTCTTGATACCTCTCATGTTTGTGATGAAGGTATCTTGGTGAAAGGAGATACAATCATTGAGAATCATGAGAGTCTTTTTTATCCCTCTTCCCCCACTTGGGAGGATATTATGGCATAGGAGGATGAGATCATTGACACATTTCTTAACATCACTTTTCCTAGTCTTCATTCATATCCCAAAATCTCTCCCACTTGTGAGAATATTTTAGTACAAGAGAATGAAATCATTGACAATCATGAAAACCATAATTGTTCTTCTCCTAAAACCTCTCCTATTTGTGATGGTGTCTTGGTGTTATAAGATTAAACCAGTGAGCATCATGACAATCTTGTTTTCTTCTCTCCTAAAACCTCTCCTACTTGGGAAGATATTGTTGGACATAAAGATGATAAGAATTCTTGCTTAGATGAAGAGGCTAAGTCAACCTTTGATCCCCCTCATTAGAAAATCATCAACAAGAAGTCACATCCATTGATGTTATGAACACACAAATTTTTATTATATCTCCCTTGATAATAGGACATCCAAACACTCCTTTTGGACCTTCTAAGAGTCCTCTAATTATTGTACCTCCCAAGTCACCTCCCAAGCCACTTCTTATCATAGGACCACCTCAAAAAAAACTAAAACCTCTAGGACATATCTTGAATTTTGCAAGGCAACTCACTAGTAACAATGTGTTGTAGCAACCTAGTTATCATATAATTTCTCATATATATAACAAAAGGAACAATAAGAAAACACAAACCATACCTACTTCATTACTACTCCCTCAACCCATTTTTCCTAGTGCTCTTTGCTTGCATTTACATAATGGAAAGGAGTATGATCTTGTGGAACAACTTTGTAACACTCCTGCTAAGATCTCCCTTTGGGATTTGATTCAAGAATAATCCCTTTACCATGGCATGATTCAAAATTCTTAGCAATAAGTTATCATCCCTCCTAGTGCACAACCAAACGATGTGTCAACTTTGATTTAGAATATGAATGTACCTAATTTAGACATTGTCTTTCATCAAAGTGAATTACCTCCTTTGGAAATGTAAAAAAAAAATGATGCTTTGATGATAGAGGCTAGTATCAACAATGACACTAAGAAGTTTGGAATTAAACATACTCTTATTGACAATGGTTTTGCACTCAATGGTTATAGAATGAACCTTTTAGATAAGACTGGAATGGACAAGAGTAAAATTCAACCAAATTCTTTATTTGTCTGTGGATTTGAAAATGTGGGGAAAAAACCACTTGGTGTGATAATATTGCCTATTAAAGTGGGTAAGGTCATATTGAAAACTCCTATGCATGTCATGTCTAATTATATTTTATATAATATTCTCTTGGGAAGACCATGGATTCATGCAATTCCTTCAACATTACATCATTTACTAAAATACACTTACAAAAACAAGGTCTACAAAGTAAAAGTTAATCTTGAACCTAAGATTTGTTTACAAATTTAACTAGGAATGAAAAATCCTCTTATAATATTGACACCAACCACAAAAGTGGAACCATTTCAAGAAGAGGAATATGAAAAGTGTTTCTCATCAATCACAAAACTATTAGACGATGATTAGGGTTCATTAGATTTTACACCTACATTCATGGGAGAATACAATGTTATACACAAATTAGGAAAATAGAAAGAATTTTCCATAATATCAACACAATATGAGTCATACAAACCATGCGAGTCCACAAATTTTAGCAAAGAAGAGGAAAACAAAAATTATACACCCACATATGATGAGTGTGATCATGAGAGACCAACTTCTCCAAAAGAAATGGAAAAACTTTATGGAAGAGGTTATGATATTTTGAAACAACTTGGCTATAATGGAAAAGGATGTGGTGTTAAAGAATAAGGTATTTGTGTCCCTATAGAGCCTACCTTACAAGAACAAACAAGACATCTTGGTTATTATCCTTAGAAATAAATGAAAGCATCAAAGAAACCTTCACTCAATATTAATGTCATCACATAAAACACTCCTAGGACAAATATTGCTTCATCTTAAAAAATATTTCTTAATGATGATTAATATTCGTTAGATTTTACACCCTCCTTTAAGTGAGAGTACAAAATCTCACAATCTAAACCTAGAGAGTCTTGTGTATTTATGACACCTTATAGTAAGTAAGAAGTATCTTTGTCACAAAATAAAGGAACATATTCCACTATTGATCAAGAGAGTACCTTGTTGAGGCTTCTCCAAGGTTGCTTGATATCTCTCCCTCTAAGAACATGAAATAAATTTTACAATAAAATCTCATTTTGTGCATATCATCGAGTGCATGGTCATTCAACCAATGAATACTAGGTCTTGAGTAACAAAATTTAACATCTTAAGGATTGTGGTGCTCTTCTTTGTGTTGATACACCTAATTCCTCTTATCAATAATGATTTTCATCCTATCATGTTGCTCATCACTATGTGGCATTGGTAGCTTTATGTGTCTTGCTCATTGCCATTCATGGTGGTACAATCTTAAGTGCAATCATATTTTTCATACAACAACATGAGATTCCTTGGTGTGGTTTTCCTTGTCTCTATTCTTGGGAGGAAATGATAACTAGTTTTGGGAGATGTGTATTATTTTCAAGGATCCACTCTTCCTCTCTTTCTACTTAAAATACCAACATAGCAAGTATGCTGACATTTTAAGTGGGGGGAATATTGTCCCCTACTCATTGTTTGCATGTTCCCTTCTTAGTGATGATAACATACATCTCTTAGGAAGTGTGACTATTTAATTCAAAGTGTGGATTTCTTGACCTATGTGAAGTGTCTTCTTTGTGATGATATTATGCTTGATATTCTACAAGAGTGTGACCCTTCTCGATATATGACATTCCTCTTGGTGGTAATGTTATGATCAATATTCCCTAAGATGTGAATCTTTTGTTACTTGACTAGTCATCTCTTGGTGGTGATTTCAAGTGTGATGTTCCCTAAGGTGAGACCTCTCATGTATTAAGCAAATGCCACTTTTATTATCTTTTTAAATTTATTGAATTTAAACCTTTCCATATTCCATGAGTGTCTAGCATAATGCAACTTGCTAGCCTTGTGAAGCATGTTCATTTTGTGGTACCTTATCAAAGTTATCAAGGAGTATAAATTTTGGAGTGGATGATGTATGGGAGCCTATAGACTTGGTATGACTTTCCCATCTGCAACCCTTTTGTGAGTACACACCTTATAGACCCCGTGTGTGTTTCTCATCTTTATCTCAAGGGGGGTCACCTAGTGAATATCAAACTTCACTAGCCCATGTGAGTAATTTATTTCATGGCCACTTAGCATAACACAACTTGCTTTCTAGTGGAGGCATGTGTTTCATGAGTGATTTTACATCCTTGTGAGAAGCATAATTTTATTTTGACAACACATTCAATGGATGACATTTGGTATTTGAGATAATTTAAAAACGATGTCTCTTTACCTAACCGACTCGAATCCCTTTAGTACTAACCAAGTGTGCTTTGTTGTGCATTTTTCATGTGTCTTCTCCGTGTCTTCACTGTGTTTTCATCATGTTTGTTTTAATTTAATCATCATCTATTTGTTATCTTATGTTCATGTGTTTTCACCATGTATGCTTTGTGTATCTTGTCTTGTTGCATTTGCAACATGTTGAAGATATAGTTCCAATTAGGGTGCATAAATTTTTAACATCACAAGGGATGAATTGATAACCACAACTCAATATGCATTATAAACAACACCACCACCAAGGGGTATGCCAATAAGTCAAATCTCACAAGATTCCAATGAAATGGATAGGGTGATATGCCCCCCACTAAAATTTTGGAATACTTGCTATGATATTATTTTAAGGGAAAAATGGGAAGAGGGGATCCAGGTCAAGAAGGATGTACATCTCCAAAACTAGTTATCCTTGCTCCCTAAGTGTATAGGAAAGGGAAACCATGCTAGATACTATCTTATTGGTACCATAGATGAATTATGGTTTCACATGAGATTGTACCACCATAAAAGAGAGTTTATTATTTGGAATGAATAGGTGCATACTTTATTGAAAGAGTGATAGCACCACAATCAAGAATTTGTTGTATTTTATTATTCAAGGCCTCACATTCATTGGTATAATGACCAAGCACTCGATTATATGCATAAAAAGAGTGAATTTTATGAAACCCTTTACATGTTTGAGGAAGAATAATCAAGTGGTATTTGAGAAGCCTTGATAAAATATTCTCTTTATTGGATAGAGAATAAGGATTAGGAGACAATCCTTTCTCTTGTGAAGAATTTTTTTCTCACTTACCACCAAAGGTTACATAAATAGTAGATGATGAAGGATATGGTGCAAATGAAGGATAAAGTTGGAAACCTAAACCCATTTTAACAAGGCATGTTCTAGACTTCATATGATCCTTATCTCCTTGTTTCATGTTTTTAGTATATCAAAATTTAAAAATAATTTTAAATCCAAGCACAACATTTTTCCAACTTAGATAGTTGAGGATAGGTCTTATTTAAATGATTATGAGAAGAATTGATTATTTTGCAAGAATTCACAAACCCTTTTTTAGGTGTTTAAATTTAAGGATTATGAGGATCATTATTAGACATTGATAACACACAAGGGATGGAAGGTAAAGATCCCCCATCGCCATCATGGGATGATGATGATTGTGGGTTTCTTGTTATAGAAGGAGTAGAAGATGGAGAAAAATAAATAAAAATTCTTTAGGCTTAGATTTTGAGATTTTGTACTCTCCCACAAAGGAGGGTGTAAAATCTAATGAACCCCAATCATCATCGAAACATGTAATTGGAGATGGAAAATTATTTTGATCATTAATTTGGGAAGAGGAATGAGAAGATTATTTTATGCCACTAACAAACCTTTGGCTCTTTAGGATTTGATGGTGAGATTTTATATTCTCCAATGAGAGTAGGTGTAAAATCTAGAAAACCCCAATCATCACCAAAGAGCACATTTATAATATCATTATCATTAGAAGTTAATGGTTAAAATTTTAAAGATGGAATCAAAGTATTGAGAGTTAGAAATGTTATGCTCGACTTGTAAATAAATTTTGTCATATTATTTTATCCTATAAAACTTGTTACTATACTCATACTTCATTGTATGGTGAAGAGTACATGAGACTCCCTTCATGGCATGAATCCACAATCTAACAAGAAAAAGATTATATGAAAGAGGATCTGGCATGACATAGATAAGGGTAGGAAAAATCATGGGTCCTACCTTAATGGCTAGTGTTATTGTATCCAATGGTTTCATACCAACATTATTAAAGCCACAAATAGAAATATTAATAGGTTTTATAATAGACTTATCAATACTAATCTTATGTAAAAGATCAATGCTACAAATATTAAGAGTCGATCTATTATCAATTAGAGTACACCTAACTACAATATTATTAACGATGATAACAATCAAGGGAGCATCATATTGGTTTTGAATTTTAGGATGAGGTAATTTATGTTGAGGGAATATGATATCCAATTTTTTTGTGTTTATACAATCAAGCAAGGATACTATATATCATTTGATTTGATAAAATTCCCAATACATCAGTCTTTTGAAAAGTATTTTAGAGCATCTTGTGGTATGTAGGTGAAGTTTGAATTAAGTCACAAAGAGAGATCTTAGCTGGATTATTATGAAGTTGATCAACAAGATCATATGCTTTGTCCACATGTTGAGGAGGACTAGGTGTACGAGAGATATGGTTGAGGAAATGGAATGGAGGTTTACATTTTTTTGGTTTGTTTGGTATTTCAAGTATTATAAGTGTGAGCCACTACATGATAATGAGGTTTCTATGATACATTTTGTTGTACATGATTTTTTGGAGTGAGTTGTTTTACAAAGTTTAGGATATGACCAGGAGGTTTAGATTGGTTTGAAGGAGGTCCAATAATGAGATAAGAAAGACTTTGAAGTTGAGGATCATGATAAGGAGGATACATAATAAATTTTGGTTGAGGAACATGAGAAGGAGGATAATTAATTAATTGTGGGTTTACAATTTTAATATGAGTTGAGTATTTATTTACAATATTCTAGGAATGGGATACCAATGGTTCAATCCTCTTGCACCAAAATATCCTCACAAGTAGGAGAGGTATTGGAAGAGGGAAAAATATGAGTTTCATGATTACTTGAAGAATGAAGATTAGGTAAAGTGAAATTATGAAAGGTATCAATGATTGTACAGTCTTAAGCTAAGATATCTTCACAAGTAGGAGAGATATTGGGAGAGGGACAAACATGAGTTTCATGATTACTTGAAGAATGGAGATTAGGTAAAGTGACATTAAGAAAGGTATCAATGATTTTATTCTTTTGTACTAGGATATTCTCATGGGTAGGAAAAATCTAGGCCAGTCAAGGGATGATGTACATATCACTTTTGATGGCATCAAATTTTTGAAAATAAAACATATTAGCATGTCCTTTTTTTGGGTAATGCAATGAATTAGGTGAATTAGGGTCAAATTATAAATACAAAACAAAATTTGGAAGTTTCAAGTCAAACTACTAGAAAACATGATAGACTTATATCTAGATTACTAGCATGTGAAAGTAATCAATCATCAACAACAATCCATGAGTGATGGTTGAACAAAAGATGAAAAATTTCAATTATTAATGTGTTAATAAATAAACTATAGGGATGATAGAATTTTATTGTAGTTTATTTTGGGTCTCTTATAATAAAATATTTAATTGTAAATATGTTTATATATATATATAACACCAAAAATGAGGAAAAGACAATGAGTTCACATATACATATAACAAGAAACAAGGACAAATTTTAATTGTGAAACTATCATAGTTTGACATTTAAGAAAATGTAGGGCTTGAGATCGAGAAATTAATTTCAATGCCACCAATGCTAAATATAGTTTCCAGCCCTACTAAAATTGAAAATTGTGTTAGCGAACATTTTTTCCAATCCTAATATCACCATGACTACATAAAATGAAATCAAGTACTACAATTTAATGTATTAAAAATTATTAGGCTTTCATGATAATGAACATTGAATCTAAATTTACAATTTGTTCCACAAATAATAAGAATTTTGATTGCTTGTATCAAGAAAATATGCCATTATAAATTATTAATTAAAAGAACTATATATTTAAATTTATAACTTAACTTCAAGAGGTCATAGTGGTTTTCAAATAATATCTAGTGGATTCACTAGAAAAGTAACCCTTCTAATTTTTATGACTTGTTCGGGCCCTCCTTGCGATTTTGGCTTAATGTTGTCTTGATTTAATGTTGCAATGTTGATAACACATTCACATTAGGTCTTAGGCCCTTGTGAACTAATAAATATTAATGGTGCCTTGCAAAAGTGTTGTGAAGTGTTGTAACACACTTTCACTCTTTTCTAGGGTATAATCAATTAACCAAGCATAATAAACCTATTTTTAATCAAAATCAACCTTAATCTTTCCTTATTGGGAGTATTGTAAAGTGTTGTAACACACTTTCACATTTCTCTAGGCTTTTCATTAATAATTGGGATTTCTTATGCATTAATTAGCCCTATTTTGCATCCATAAGCCTCATTTATTGCATTTTTTGAGGATAATCTTGACACCAATCAGTAACCAATCATGATTCAAGTTTTCTTGGCTTATGTGGCCTATATTTAGTGTCTAGGACTCATTCACCACCTTGAGAGAATGAGTTTCACCTAGGTATTTTTGGCCCCAATGCAGGTTTCACACATTTCTAAGCACTTTTCATTTTGGTCCCATACATTATGTCTAATGGGATTCATTCACCACCTTGGGTGAATGAGTCTCGTGTGAAAAAAATAAAATTTAATTCAAATTTCCAGTGATATTTTATTCTCCTAGATCTAATGTCGGTTTGTAGTGTTGTAATTTCAGGAATTTTTGCATAATTGAGTATAAATACAAGGTTATTTCACTCATATTCAACACCTAGCATTCAAGAGAGTTCACAAGAGAATTTGAGTATTCACAAGAGCATTCAAAGGAATTCAAGGGTAGATAATCAATCATTTTAGAGCATCTTTCGAGTGCTAATCATCATGTCAAATATTCTATCCATCATGTTTGTTATTGTGCTAACAATTGTGATGTAGGGTTTATGATTCAAGCAAGTGTTTCAAGCAAGATCAACTCCATTCAAGCAAGAGTCAAGAACCACATCCATTGCAGTCATTTCTAGCACATTTGTAGCACCTTATTGCTAGGGTTTGGTGAGTTGCAACATTATTATTTGTTTATTCATCATTCTCCATTCATATTTGCTTTCATTTCAAGGTTTAATTACCAGCAAGGGGTTAGACCAAGGCAAACCCCTATTCACTAACCCCCAAAAAAAATTTCCTCTTCTTGTGTGTGATTTGCAGGGCTAGGTTGCAGATTTTCCAAGAAGTAAAGTTGGAGAAAAGTTGTCAAGTCATCAAAATCCATAAAGTTGTCATCAAGCCTTGGAGAAGCTTGGAGAAGGTCTGCAGGTGGAAATTTGTAGTTTCAGATCTAGAAACCAGTCAAAAAGAGCAGAGAAGACTGAGAGGAATAGAATCCAGTTCAGAACTTCTAGAAATTCAAAAGTGGATTGATTCACCACTATTGATGAATGAGTTGCACTATACATGCCTGATAGAGATTTTTATAGATTTGGACACCCTTTTGACTGAAACCTATATTTGCACATTTTTCCAAAAGTAGGACTGATTCACCCAGCTTGGTAAATGAGTCCTAGTCATCATTAACAATAGAGTTTCCAAAATTCTAGACCTCCATTCTACCCTCTTCAGTCTCCCAGGTTCACACTTTTAGTTTCATAGCTTTCTATTACATTTTGTTCATATTTCTAGGTCATTTAGAGCTAGTTTGCATTGAATTAGGGTTTTGTTTTACATCTTGCATTTCATTTTATTTTCCAAGTCTAAACTTGGTGGTGAACCCCTCATTAGATCATATTCAATTCCTAGGACAACCCTATTGCAAGATTTCAATGTCCTTTGCATTGATATCTCTAGGGTTATCCTTGGGTGGAATCTCTTGGAAAGTGGATGCGAATACATCATTCATTCCCCCTCTTAATTTTCCATAGGTTCCATCTAGATTATCATCATGTTAAAGTAATCAACCATCAACAATAATCCATGAGTGATGGTTGCACAAAAGATGATTTTTTTTAATTACTAATGTGTTAATAAATAAAATATAGGGAGGATAGACTTGTATTGCATTTTTTTGTAGTTGAAATTTATTTTTGGGTCTCTTTTAATAAAATATTTAATTACAAATATGTTTACACATATATCCAACATCGAAAAATGAGGAAAAGAAAATGAGTTTACATATACATATAAAAAGAAACAAGAAAATTTTTTAATTGTGAAACCATCATAGTTTGACATTTAAGAAAATGTAGGGCTTGAGATTGAGAAATTATTTTCAATTTTACCAATGCCAAACATAGTTTCCAACCCTACCAACATCTACAATGGTGTTAGGAAAAATTATTTCCAACCCTACTAAAAACAAAAATTATGTTAGCGAACATTTTTTCCAATCCTAATATCACCATGACTACATAAAATGAAATAAAGTACCTCAACTTAATGTATTAACAATTATTAGGCTTTCATGATAATCAACATTGAATCCAATTTTTTTTTTTCCACAAACAATAAGAATTTTGATTGCTCACATCAAAAAATATATCATTATAAATTATCAATTAGAAGAACTACATAATTTATAACTTAAATTCAAGAGGTCATACTAATTTTCAAACAAAAGATTTAAATTCTCATAATTTATTGATGTGTTACAAAATAGAATAGAGTACATATAGTTTTTTGTAAACATGATAAAATTGAATAAATAATTTTATATAAATCTTATTCTTGGAGATATTTTGTTCTACATATTAACAATTAAAATCGTAACTTCATATCAACATAGATGGTTCCTCTCATGGAAATCCTGGCCATGTTGGTATTCGAGGTGTTGGGCGGACTAGCTCTGGGACTATTGAGTTTATCTTTTTTGTTTATAAGGGTTGGTATTCTAACAATGTGATGGAGGCTCTTGCCATTTTATGTGTTGTGGTGCATGGTTGTGCTCTCGGGTGGAGACAGATTATTTGTGAATTCAATTCTCAGGTGGTTGTGGCTTTGCTGAAGAGGTAGTAGTTAGAGGATGTGACTTGGCATTTGGCTGTTATTATAAAATATATTCTTAATATGTGTGCTTCTTTCAATTTTGTTTCTTTATGTTATATTCTGCATGAATGGAATGGGGTTGCAGATTGTTTGGCTAAATGGGCTTTCGATCATGTACAAGATTGGAATATTGTGGAAAGGGGTTAGTTACCCCCAGATTTGTTACAAAAATTGGACCAACTATTGGAGATTGATAGGGATGTGTAATGCCCTGACTTTGTATTGCTCTTTTTGGATTGAATAAATTTTTACCCCTCTTTTAGTTAAAAAAAAAAATCGTAACTTCATAATATTTTTAAAATAGTTAATTACCAAATGCTCATTAGGGATTTGAAATAAAATAAAACTAAGAAATAAAACGAGTCATTGTCTTAGTGAGGTATAATGACCTTTCCTTCCATTTACAGCCACAAAGATGAGTAAAATAAAGATATTTTTTCTCAAACACTAAACAAGAAATAAATAATTTTCCAAAACAATACATGCTAGAGTAGAAATGAGCCACCATAGATAGTAGAAGGCTATGTCAACCATAGGTGTATCACTATTAGGCCTCCTAAACACTAAACCAAAAATAAATAACCAAATAAATAATGCACAATATAAAAGAAACAAGCAAAGGAACAAAATTCTAGAAGGTGATTATCTTAGTGAGGTATGATGACCCCACCTTCCATTTTCAAATACACAACTTGGAGTGAAATGAAAAAATACTTTCTCAAACACTGAACAACAAAACCAAATCAAGACAAAGAAAATACAAAAAATAAAACAATAAAGTAAATGAATCATTAGCTCTTCTTATGGGAATTTCTGTAATCCTATTCCTCATTGTCCTCTTCTTGATGATGATCACTGAGTGTGATTCAAAACATCAATTCAAAAAGGAATACACAGTTAAATCCAAAAACATATATACTATTCTTCATGGACTGAGGAAAAATTATACCTACTAATATCTAGATTATCATGTTAAAGTAATCAATCATAAACAACAATCCATGAGTGATGGTTGCACAAAAGATGAAAGTTTTCAATTACTAATGTGTTAATAAATAAATTATAGGGAGGATAGAATTGTATTGCATTTTATTGTAGTTGAAAGTTATTTTTTTCGGTTTCTTATAATAAAATATTTAATTGCAAATATATTTACACATATATCCAACATCAAAAATGAGGAAAAGACTATGAGTTCACATATACATATAATAAGAAACAAGGAAAAATTTTAATTATGAAACTACCATAGTTTGACATTTAAGAAAATGTAGGGCTTATAATTGATAAATTATTTTCAATGCTACCAATGCCAAATATAGTTTCCAACCCAACCAACATCTACAATGGTGTTAATAAAAAAATGTTTCCAACCCTACTAAAACCAAAAATTGTGTTGGAAAATATTTTTTCCAATAATACTATCACCATGAGTACATAAAATGAAATTAAGTACTTCAATTTAATGTATTAACAATTATTAGGCTTTGATGATAATCAACATTGAATCCAAATTTATAATTTTTTCCACAAACAATAAGAATTTTGATTGCTCATATTAAGAAAATATATCATTATGAATTGTCAACTAAAAGAACTACATGTTTAAATTTATAACTTAACTTCAAGAGGTCATAGTGATTTTCAAACAAAAGGTTTAAATTCCCATAATTAATTGATGTGTTCTAAGATAGAAGAGAGCACATATAGTTGTTTTTGTAAAAATTGAAGAGATATTTTGATATAAATCTTGTTCTCGCTGATATTTTGTTATATATGGTACAAGAAATTAGCCAATTTTTTGTACAAAATAGGCATATATTTAGATATATGTAAATGAAACAAACATTCAATTTAGGTAAAAGCTAATGAAATATATTAACAATTATCATTATAAATTCACAATAATTTAAAAATAGTTAATTACTAAATGCTCATTAAGGCTTTGAAATCAAAATAAAACTAAAGAAATAAAATGAGGCATTGTCTTAGTGAGGTATAATGACCTCGCCTTCTATTTATAGCCACAAGGATGAGTAAAATGAAGAAATATTTTCTTAAAACACTTAAAAGAAATAAATTTGTTTCCGGAACAATACATGCTAGAGTAGAAATGGGCCACCATAGCTAGTAGAAGGTTATGTCAATCCCAAAAGTTAGGGTGTATCACTATTAGGCCTCGTAAACTCTACAACTAAAAGAGGGGTAAAAATTTATTCAAACTAAAATAAAGTAGTACAAAGCAAGGGAATTGCACACCCCTATCAATCTCCACTAAGTGGTCCAACTCTTGTGACAAATCCGAGGGTAATTGACCCCTATCCACAACGCCCCAATTCTGCAAGTGATTGGAAGCCCATTTGGCCAAACAATCTACGACCCCATTCCATTCTCGAGGAATGTAAACTCTAAACCCCAAAATAAAAATCCAAATAGATAGTGCACAACAAAGAAGAAACAAGCAAAAGAACAAAATTCTAGAAAACATTGTCTTAGTGAAGTATGATGACCCCACCTTCCATTTTCAAATACACAACTTGAAACAAAATAGAAAATTACTTTCTCAAACACTAAACAACAAATAAACAACAACACAAACACAAACAAATCATGCCAAAGAAAAAAATAAACAACAAAACAATAAACTAAGTGAATCTGACCTCAACTTCCTCTCAATCTAAATGAAGATATAAAATGAGAAAGACCTTTCGAAACAACAAAAACTAAAAATGCTTGCATTAAATGTTGAAGATTTTGAAAAGTCCCAATACATTAAAGGAATACAATGAAACTGAGTCGTTACAAACATGGTACATCATAGCCAGGCCAGGTCCCCTCTTTTATTAGTTTATTAAATAGTGATGATATCCAATTTAAAAAGAGGAAATATTGAAGATGCTTTGACATCAATATTACAAAAGCATGTCAGATACATGACACCAATTTAGAACAGTGTTCATAACAAAAGACCCACTTAATCTCTTCCATTATTTTCTACTCAAATCCAATATAACCCTGACAATATGTCATACAAAATGTCAAAGAATTGTTGTAATCAAATGTTTTTAAAGCATATGGTTGTCATGAGAGTTAAAAAGTGTAGATTTCTATGAGAGTCCGTGAAAGATGTTTTATGTGGTGGCACTTGTGATAATTTTTTCTTTGAATATTTAAATCAGTTGTAGCCTGCCTGCCATTTATCATTTTAAAATTGGTTTCTGCTGCAGTTGCTCATATTTCCAAATCTATATTTTAATTAAAAGATTGAATTTTATTGCATCTTCTACCAAAAGAATTTCCTTGTTTATATCATAATGCATCATACTACGTCATATTTCAGGTGAAATATAACAGTGTGTATACGTCCTAGCAACACTTATAAACAAAACATAATCACAGATGAATATTAGTTTTCAGGAATTCTTAAATTGACATGGTAATCTTCTGTTGTTGATGGGAAAAATAAGATAATTGGGTGTGAGAAAATGATGATAGAAAGGAAAGTAAATGAGAGAGTTTTGTGTTAAAAAAAAATTTGAATGCTTCCTTTTATGAAGGCACTCTACACAGAGAAATATGATGTAAATATACATAACTAATTAAGTCAATTTTATAATTATGTATTTAAGTGGGTTCATGTGTTATGTTATTGTATGTAAAGATATTCGTCATTCAGTTAGAAAATATTAAGGATTATGGAAATATCATTAGAAACAATTCATTAATATAAAATATAATAATAGTATTATGAAAGAATATATTGATATACATCGTGTTAGGCATCTTTACCTATTTTCGTATTAAATGCATCCATGTGGAAGTTTGATTGAGCATAACATTAACTTAACAAGTTCCCAAATGATGTCTATAAACAATACTCCGCTTTACATACATGTATAACAAGATGATGTTAGCAAATTCTAGTTATTAGATTTCAACTAGTTTAGTTCCACATACCAATTCATATTTACAAGCAAGGATCAAAGCCACATCAAATATTAACTGTTTTAGAAATTTTAGTTATTTTTTGACTAAACCCTAAAAAAATCCAACACATTGGAAAACTAATTCTTGGCTTCTTCAACAACATATTCCACCATTAAAAAAACTAGCTAAATTTATATTTAATTTATATATGTTTCATAGTTAATTTTATATTTCTTATTCTAGCCACAAATCTTTATCTAGTCAACTAAGAGCTTTGACCAGCTGTATCTTGAGCATACGATGTCGGATTTCGACGAAACAAACGCCGTCGGAAAGCTTGTGACAAGATCTTCGCGATGATGCCAACTTTGACAACTTTTGATGACATCATTTTTTTCGTTTCCTGGACGCCCTCTGATCCCAGTTTGACCCAAGGTTTGACTGGCCATAACTTGCACAAACGGACTCCTTTTCACTCCGTTCAAGTTGCGTTGGAACCAAGACATCGAGCTCTTTCTAATGGTGTAGATTCTGGAGAGAAATGAGACATTTCAATTTTCACTAAAAATATCCACCGGATTAGAATATAACATAAACAAGACCAATTTGATTATCATAGAAAGATAAACATATGATTAACTATCAATCTAAAATATAATATAGATAAACATATATAAAAATATATTAAAATCAATAAACTATTTATCAAACCTTATATGCATGGAAGAAATATTTTGGGAAAAAATATACCATCAAAGAGACACCGAGATTGTGTTAATCTCAATTAAAGTGTGACATCAATACATTCTATTCCAAATATTTCTAACAATATCCTAGAAGTATACACATACTCAAGCGTATAAAACAACATCAATAAATATATCCCATGCTTCCAATATATAGGTTTTTGGGAATTAGAAATCATAAATATATTTCTAAAACGAATGGCTAAAACAACTAGCACAAAACTAGGTGGCCAAATACCACAAGTAAAAATCCAACAACCTATTCATGAAGAACATCTTTAAGAATATTGTAGCATCATAAATTGTCACCCTTGACAATTTCACACTAGGTTTTAGCTCCCCTCTATGTGCTTGGACCCATTTGAGCTTTTAAATCACCTATTTTCTGATCATATTCAGAAAATCAAAGTTAAATTATGAATTATGAATTAATATTTATTTAAAGACAC
Source organism: Sequoia sempervirens (assembly GCA_007258455.2). Taxonomy (NCBI): domain Eukaryota; kingdom Viridiplantae; phylum Streptophyta; class Pinopsida; order Cupressales; family Cupressaceae; genus Sequoia; species Sequoia sempervirens. The sequence goes on from VDFB02026320.1 coordinate 63,026,274, forward strand.
TTAAAGACCCAAAATAGGTTTGGACTAGGGTGCTAGCACCCCTATCTAGCCTAATTAGCATCCTAAAAATAGTCAATAGTATAATTAGTAAGATTATTGCAACATTATTTTAGTCAAACACCTTGTTAGCAAAGCATCAATTTTTCATGTGAGTTTATTCATGTTTCATGTCCATTTGTTTTGTGAGCACCAACACTTGCATGAATTCAAAACAAGCATCTAATTCTCCTTGAAGGTGATGAGTACAATGATTTCAATCCATCAAGGAATGTAGATATGAGTAGTAAGTTGCATCTTTTCAATTTATCATTTAATTATCTATTTGCCTCTACCTGACTAAGGGTAAGCACTCTTTTTATATCATCATAACCATTGTGGAGGTAGAAATACCAAAATAGGGTTTGAAGTAGGAAAGACTCTAAATGACATAACCCTTTCCCCTCTTCCTTGTGTGTAGGTTATAGATTTGAAGCAAATTTGGGAAAGGATTGAAGACCCGATTTCTCATTCAAGCATTTAAGCCTCATAAGTTAACAAATTAGGGAAAGTGGAATTTATAAGCGATTGATGAAGTTTCAACACTGAGTACAGAAAGGAAGAACTTGCAAATAGGGAGCAACTGAGATCTAAATTCTATTTATGAAGGTCTGTATTTTTAGATCTAGGGTGCTAGTTCCCCTATCTAGCCAAATCAAGCTCAAAATTATATGATAGGTTCCTTTGTATCTACACTTTGTTGCTCTATACTCTATTTCAAGTTTTTGTTTTGTATTTTCTTAAAAATCATAACATTTTTCTATATTTTCATAGTTGACCTAGGTGCATATTTACATTATCAAATTAATTGAATCAATAATCAATTAATCAATATCAAATCAACTCCCTCAAAGAAAGAATCAAAACCCCAATCCACTATTTTAGCTCTTCCATTGAGGTTAGTAGCCAAGTTGGTGTTTGTGATCATTTTTGGTTCCTTCCATTGTGATGTAGGAGAAGGTAAGGTTTAGACCCTAGATCCATTTTTTTACATCACAAATACAAAAATAACTAATTATTATGTAACCCATATCATTATGCAAGCATTCAACTTGTAAGTCCTAAGCACACCATGAAGGATCTATTTATAAGTGATGAAACTTCATCCTCTAATGTGATCTTTCATTTTCCTTTTCCTCATTCCATGTATTATTTTCTGGGTTGTGTGTTTTATATTACAAATCATAATGTTTAAATTATCTTATGATTTATTAATTTGTAATATTTATATACCCTCATGGAAAATGGTATCCCACTTATGACTTGTCCATTATTCCACATGTATTCCTTGGTCGTATGCCATGTCTAAAAATATATAATAGAATAACATCATTTGATATGTGCAAGACCATCTATGAAATTGCAAGAGCACAAGAGATTTGATGTTGTACATAAGAAAAATTAAGAGGGAGGTTACAAAGTGGATTTAGAATCTTGACCAAGTTTATGATAGTATATGATTCATGTCATAAAGTATTTTTGAATTGGAGAATAATACCAGAATGGGGCACTCAAGCTGGTTTGTAGATTATGACAACTTGTAACTATCACTAGCACATATGCCTTGTGTGCCATTTTATATAAGTTTAGATCATCATAGTGTTTCAACTTCACTATTGTTACTAAATTTGACATAAGTGTGATTATTATATTTGATTCATCATTATTAATTATTGTTGATTATACACCTTATTACTTGAATCATGCTAATAATAGATGGTTTATAGGTATATGTGATGATTTGTTATCATGTTAGGCAATTTATATTGCTTCAATTATTATTATGTGTAGGTATGCCTAATGTTTCACACAAGTGTGTAGGTACAAGGGTTTCTCCAATGGTGGTTATATTGGAGATGGTTATTTTTGGTTTTAAAAAATATGTGTTAACCTCTATATCACATAGTTTGAGTGTAACATGAATCTTGTGAATCATTTTGTAAACATAGGATTGACTTGGCAACAATTTTAAGGAATCAACATGTTGAGAAAACATAAAAATTTTGTGACTCCTTTGTGTATGGTTATTATATCTTATTTTATTAGATATAATTTATTTTAGAATACATATTTGTCATGTCGAAAACATATTTAATATGCTTAAGTTGAAAAAGATAACATTTCCACACAAGTGTGAAACTATGTTTTTTGTGTATTGTATTCAAGTAAAATGAAATGAAATTTTATTTAATTATTTTTTAGGGTAAAATATTCGCTTGTGGGAAATAGAATCAAAATTTAGAGGAAAATTAATTTAACTACCTTATTTATTGTTAAGTATTCAATTAAATGTATTATTGCAATTTTATTGAATTATTGTACTAATTTAACTACCTTTAAAAATACTTTTTTGTAAATATCTATTTTTAAAATTTAAAAGAAATATGAAAAGGGAGTTATAGGAATGAAAAATAATGTTTATTTCACCAATTCATTCTCTTCCTCCCACACACAAAATAAATGGATTTTGCTAGATCATGGTTGGGATTGCTTGAAAATGAGTTTGGTTGAGGATTGGATTGTGTATGTGTGCTTCAATATTTTTCTTCTTTTTATTTCAAGTTGGAATTGGAAAGGTATAAATCTTTTATTCATGCATTGAAATGAAATATTTCGTAATTTTTATGCCCACATTAGATGAGTGGATATTGGTTCTCCTCATAGGAATGAATTGGTAGATTTATTTTCATCATTTATGAATTTATTTTAAATTTAAAGAAATATGAATAGAGTCAAGGTTATGACAATTCTTTTTCAACAATTATTTTATGTGGTAATGAGTGGAAAATAATGACGTGGTGTGTTTTATACACCTAAGGGTATGTTTAAATTTTTAAAATTTTGAGTAATTTATGAAATAATAAGTAAAGGTTCATGATGATGTAATCAATGTGGATTTGTGATTTATTATGGGTTTTCCCATATTTGATAAATAAAAATTGAAGATTAATTTTTTTTTCAATTTTTTTTTTGAGTTATTTCCCTTGTCTAAATGTGGGTTTACATCACTAGACAATGTGCCATAAAAAATGCATTATTTTCCATACAAAGCCAAAATTTTAAGTTTGATCCATTAGGTGCTTCAGATTGAGGTATAGAGGAGGAAATGAGTCACCTCTCATCACTAGCTAGAATTTAACCATAATTCACATGGATGGAGGTAGTTAAGAGTTTATCCAAGTGACAAAATAAAGTATATTATAAATATAAATGAAACATGTGACTAAATTAGATAGCTACCCATGTTTCAAATGAATAATAAGGATTTGGAATTATACAAAAAGGAAAAGTCTTGGAAGTTCATTTATTCTACTATGGTTACACTTCTTGGATTAGTTATTGTTGTGTCAAAAAATATACTCCCTTTAAGGAAAAAAGAACAATTTCATGCTCTATTTGGAACTCACTTTATTGACCTTTTCATTAATGCATTTTAGATATTCTCTAGCCCTAAAGTTTCCTATCCACCCAGGAGAATATCTCTATATTACTATAGAGAATATTTTATCGATTAAACATCATCATATTAACTTTGACAAGTGCTATCATCTTGGAGAAGTCCTGATTATAGTAGACCCTAAACACCAAAATTAAGTTTTGTTGAGTGTGAAAGAGCTGGACAAGGGTGCCCCATGCCTTATTCCAAGTATTTTTCTCAACAAACTTAATTTCCCATTTTTTTCAGTCTCTACTTTCAAAGATGCGATTTCAAATTTGGGCCTTAACAGTAAATTAATCTCGAAAGTTAAAATTAAATGATCCAGCCTACACTTTAATTTATTCTATGTTATTATATAATATGAATTATTATTTCAAAACTAAGGAGAAGTAATTATAAGACAATAATACTTTTCCAAAATATATTCATTATTATAGGTTTTCAGGGAGAATCTTAGAATTAATCAAGTTGCTACAATGATTGGATTCTGATGCTAATGGAAGAACATGATGAAATATAGGCTTTGGAGATAAATTTGGCTTCTTTCAAGATCCTAATGACTTGTCTTCAAAGTGTTCTCATCTTCAAAATTTTATCTACTTGCTGCCCTAAGCAAGGTATTGCTGCATTTTAGATTTTCCTAAGGGTATTTCACTTTCTCTTGGGTTGATCTCATTTATGTCAAATTTAGGAATCCTTCTTTAACACATTTGTGTAGGGTTTTTAGCATTTTATCCCATTACAACCTTAGATGCACTTAAGGTTAAGAGAACACACATTTTATCAGTTAATCAATTGACTATTCATGGAGGTAGAAATACCAAAATAGGTGTTTGACCTAGGAAAATTCCTATATAGCCACCTCATTTCCCTTATTTTTTGTGATTTTGTAGGTTCATATATGAAGACAAAAAGTTATAGAGCACAATTGTAGATTGTATACCTAGAGTTAAAGGAGTGTCGAAGTAGATTTTAAAATAAGGGAAGCTTGTCTAGGGTGTCCCATGCCTTAGAATTGCTTTTTCAGCCTCAAATTCATGTCACAAGTGCACAATACATGCTTTCTATTTCAAAAGAATTAGTTTTGTCAATGCAAAAAAAGGTGTTTTCAGATTAGGTTTCATAGTTAATTTAATTGAATAAAACCACATTAAATTCAATCAATTTCCAAAGAAATAAAAGAACTAGATCCAAGGAAAATTGGCCCTCCTTTTCGGTTGTTAGCCAATCTACTAACCTTTTTGATTTGGCAAGATGATTTGGTATGTAGTCTCTAAAGAAGGAATTTCTATAGATCCTAAGAGGGTGAAAGCCATAAGGGAATTTTCCCTACTAGTAAATAAGAAAGGAGTCCAATCTTTCTTGGGAAAAATCAAAATTTTCAACAAATTTATCTCTGAGTTTTCTAGGTTCATAAGACCTATTACCCTTATGCTTAAAAGGGACTTGGTTTTCAAATGGGCTCTGGAGGGTAGAGCTACATTTGAAAAAATAAAATAAGAAATTTCCTCTACCCTAGTTTTGGTTAACCCCAACTTCTCAAAATATTTCATCATGTATCTTTATGGTGGTGAACATAGCATCACAAAAATTCTTACACATAAAGATGAAAAATAAAAGGGAGAGCATCCAATTGCTTTCTATTCAAGAACCATGCAAGGGTACAAAACCAAATATAAATTTTTTGAAAAGAAAGCTTTCACCTTTGAGAAGGGTCTCAAACTATTCAAACACTTAGTGGAATGGAGCAAGTTTATAGTTTATGTGGCTCATTCCAGTGTGAGAGAATACATCATGGAAGGGGAGATCAACAACAAAAGAGAAAACTAGATAAAAAAAACTCAATAGTGATTGATGAACGTTTTTCTCAATGGGGCTTAGACTTCATCAAAATGATCAATTTGATGCCAAGTGCTAGGAATAAGTGGATTCTAATGGAAATTGACTACTTCACCAAGTGGTTAAAGGTTGCTCCCTTAAAAGGAGCCATAGAGAATGAAATTTTCAATTTCTTGGAAGAGTTGGTGGTGCATTTTGGCTCATTGAAAACCATTATTTCAAATAATGCAAGAGCTTTCCTTGGTTCAAAATTCTTCAACTTTGCATTGAAGAGCGATATTTTCCTCAAGACCTTGTCCAATTATTATTTCTGAGGTAATAGGCTAGTGGAATCCTTGAATAGAAATCTGATAAGGTTGATCAAGTGGATAGGTTTCGATCATCAAAGAGAATGGCACAAGCACCTGAGAACAATGCTCCAGGAAGATCAGATTACTCTAAAGAAGGTGTTAAGTACATATCGATATGAAATGGTTTATGGGAAGGAGGTTATGTTGCCAATCTACACAAAGATCCTAACATTGCAACTACTTAAATATTTGGATATTGAGGAATGTGGAGCTATGGAGGTGAGATTGGTAGAGTTAATCAGTGTCCAAGAAGCTCAGGAGAAATCCCATGATGCCATGACCAATATTCAGTGGGTGGTTAAAAGATGGTTTGATAAGAAAGCGTTTGACTCTAGTTTTAGGGAGGATAATTTGGTCCTAAAATATGAAAAATGATCTTCTAAGCTAGGTCAAAATGCTAAGTTTGATTCATTATGGAAAGGTCCTTTCCAAATTGCTAGCTAAAAGGGGAGCAACACATTTGAACTTATATGGAGGGAAATTCTCTCAAGATTTTGTTGAACAAAATCCATTTAAAGTATTTTAAGTAATGCTTGGTCTCTTGTGAGACCCCTTGTAAATAGTTTCTTTGCTTTGGTGTGCATTTTTCCTTTCCAATAAGTGTGATACACATGGGCCATTCAGTCTCCTTGCTAGGTGTATTTCCACCCTAGCGTTCCTTTTGGAAACCATCATGAAAAGTTTCCCCCTTAATGACCACTTTCTAGCTTCTTTTAATGCAATATGCCACTTGTACTCTCATGCTACCCTTTTAGTTTCAAGCTTCCCAAAAAGGAAGCTTTGTAAGTCACATTCTCTCCATCCACTATGAGTTGTGTTTCCCAAGATAAGGATGGAATTAAATTTTCATGAGTGGCCTCAGTAGTGATAATTAAATGTTGTTTCCTCTTTACTCAATTGCACTTTTTCAAGAGTGCAAGAAGATCCGAATAAAGAATTGTGAATCCTTTTTGGTCCAAAATGTGGAGAAGTGTGAATTATGCTAAAATCACTAAACAAGATAAAGGATTGAGAATTGAAGGAGGTTAAGGGTGATGGAGCGAGTAGCATCAATTTCTGGTGCCAAAATAGAAACCTAAGGACTCGACTTTTTGTGGATAAAATCATTCACCTCTGCTCCAACCTCACTTGAAACAAAAGTTTCATATACTAGGAAATTGGATAAAGGAACCAACAAGAATCCCAATGTAATCCTTGACTATGCCAATGAAATATGTCATCTCAAGCTACATAGAAACCCAAAACATCTCAATGAAGGGGCTTATGAAAGAATGATGAAAATAACGTCGAAGGACGAATATGATTCTCTAGGTGTCCAATTGTGGAATTGTGATCTATCATAATTCATGCTTCCCATAGTTCAACCTTGTCTAGATCTTGTTAATGCCTATGTAAATTCATATGACCTTGAAAGTGGAATTATTGTCGGGTGTCACCTTAAACTAGTTTTAAGTCCTCAGGCCATTAGGGATATTTTTTGTTTTCCTTTAGGCCTATTAGTTGAGGTATGCACAAATCAAAAGTTATAATATTACTATGGAGGTTGAAGAGATCAAATCTAGTTCCTCAATCATTAACTCATGAGAACCAAAGGAGATAATACACAAATTCCAAGGCTTCTTGCTTCATATAGTGATTTCCACTTTTAGGATATGCAAGATGTATTTTCAATGCTTGCTTTCATTTTTGGCATGGAAGATGATACCAAGGTTCACGATTTCTAGTTGGCATTGGGTTTCCACTTGAAAAAAAAAAGGAGAATTTCACAATGGATTTTGCAAAAAATATTTCAGACAACATGCATAATCAACTGACAACCTATTCCAAGAAGTTATCTTTCAGGTATTCATCTTTCCTTGTTCATATGTTACTACATCAGAATGTTGATTTCTTTAGATCATACGTGAAATGAGTTAATGCAGACATATCTGACCCTTAAAAAGTGAACACAGTGTCCATATGGACCCATGTGTTTTTGAAAATGTATGACTACTAAACCTTCTCTAAATTGTTTCTAACTTCTGTCCTCTTGGATTTAGGTCACCAAGAGAACTTGATTAGAATTGCTAAGCATCAAAAGGAATGGATGAAAAAGCATAGACCACCTTATGATTGGTTCTTCAAAACCAATTTAACTTTTGTGAGAATGCATGGATTTAGAGGAGAGCCTTTAAAGCATCTTACTTGAAATACAAATTTTTAGCCCTGGAGCTAGCTAGGAAGGCATGTGTTATTAGCTCAGAGTTTGGGGTAGGGAAGAAAAAGATAGCCGTCTTTATGATGCCACTTATTAGGGCTCAAATTTTGGTAAGAAAAGAATTTACAGAAAGTCTATTACCTTCAAAGTTAATCATGGTTGGCCTTGATGTAATTTATGACCAATCAAACTATGACCCTGACAGTTGGCTTGTGGGCTCAAAAATAACAACACAGTTAGTTCACCAACCACACTCATACTGGGAAGAGTGACACTCTCCAGAGGCTGAGGAAATAAGAACATTTGTTGACTTATCACACATATCTTCTACTCAACTAAGGTATGAATGTCTCTCTTTCTATAAAATCAAAGTTAAATATGACCTTAAGGTCAAAATTCATAGAACACTAAGGAATCAATTGGAAAAGGAAGGATGGAACATAAAAATGATTGCAGCCTTCTAGAGATATCACTAGGATATTTGTGACTTGAACTCTCCATATGATGCTATTGAGACATATTACCAATTTAACACTAAGTGGGATGAAGAACACCCTGGTCTACTGCCAAACCCATGTGGTACATGTGAACCAAGTCACGGAAGGGAAAGCATAGAGGGAAGATCATTGAGCCCTCCACTATGATGAGAATTGCAAGCTCATGATGTAGCAAAACAATCAATTTTTTGAATGGTTAAAAGAAAGCTTCCATTGTCACAACAAACTCAAAGCTCTAGAAGCTCCATGGGTGAAGGATCCCTTTCTAAAGCTACATCACATCTTGACAAGAAAAGGAAATGGCAAAGGGAAGATTTGAGTAGTCTCATGTAGGAAGAGGAAGAGCTAATTGAGGTCATGCAACCCCCGATAGTCTCCATGACATAGATATGTTTCTCTCCCTCTCTCCTCTCATCTCAGTCTTTGGTCCTTCCTACTATGTCTTCAACATTTTTTTCTCCCCAATTTATGGTTGTTGCTACCATCACTTCCATCATCCTACAACACTCATTTCCTAATCCTGCACGTGTCTCATTTCCTACACCCTATACCACTTTAACCTTCTACCATGATGAGAATTGTATGTTTATGATATAGAAAAACAATCAATTTTTTGAATGGTTAAAAGAAAGCCTACATCTTCACAACAAACTTAAAGCTCTAGAAGCTATACAGGTGAAGGATCCCTTTCTGTCAAAGCTACATCACAGCCTAAGAAGAAATGGAAATGGTGAAGGACATATTTGAGTAATCTCATGTAGGAAGAGGAAGAGCTAATTGATGTCACATAACCCTCGGTAGTATCCACAACTTAGGTATGTTTCTCTCCTTCTCTCCTCTCATCTCAGTCTTTGGTCCTTCCTGCTATGTCTTCAACTTTTTCTGCTCCCCAATTTATGGCTACTGTTACCATCACTTCCATCATCTTGCAACCCTCATTTCCTAATCCCGCAATTGTCTCATTTCCACCTTTGACCATGCCTTTGGCCTCACCTACTCATATGGTCACTCCATTTTCCTCGCACCCTATGTATGCATTGCAAGGCATCATGTCTTTCTCCTCTACAACTCTAAGACTTCCACTAACTTCCCTAGCAGAAGAACCCATGTGAAATTCTATTGTTCCATTTCCTTTTATCCTTCCTTTTAAAATCACTTTCACTAGCTAGTATATCCTATCTCCTTCCAATTTCTATGCCCAAATCAATAGAACAAAGAGATCTTGATAGGAAAAAATGCAAAAGAGGAAAAGAAAGAGGCTTTAGCTTTGACCACTCCAAGGATGGAGATGAAATTTGATGAGGAACACCAAAATTTGATGATCATGGCCATGACTACCCTTTCCTCCAAGCCCCAGGGAAAGATGCAATCTAGGGATTATGATATCGAATCTATGGGTCCTAGCCTTGGTCATACCCACCCATGTGATAAAGTAGAACTAATGGAGGAAACTTAGAATTCTGTGAAAACTAACTAGTGGAAAATCCATCCAATGCCACAATCGAGAGACTGGAAGTGGAAATAAAGGGAAAGGATACAAAAATTTCCAAGTTGCAAAAGGAGCTACAAGAGGCCCAAATTCTAATTAATGGAAATAAGGAAGAAAAAACAACTGCAAATGCTAAGTTGTAAGAAAAAGATTAGGAATGCACTCAACTATAGGAAAGCCTTTCTGATGCCACTAATCTACAAAAAAAATTATAGTAAGATTTAAAAATTTTATAGCTTAATCTACAAAAGGAACTAGATAGCACCCAAGTTCAAGTTGAGGTAGAGAAGAAGGAAAGAGCAACAATCAAGGGTTGGTTGCATAAGAAAATGAATGAGCTGGAAAATATTCAACATGAGCTCTCTGACTCATTAGGGATACAAGTGTAGGTTCAAGAGGAGGTACAAGAGAAAGAGGCCAAGTTATAAAGGGGATTGATAGAAATACAAGCCCGCCTTTAACATTGAAAGAAAAGAAAAAGAAACCTCTAAATCTGAATTGCATAAAAAAGACCATAATTTTGTGAAATTGTAGGAAGAGCTTTTGACTTCTGTGGATGAGATAAAAATGACTCCAATAGGAGAACAAGGATAAGGAGCAATAGATGCAACAATTGTGGGCTGTGCAATCTAGTTCTAAGCAACAACCGAGCATCCTCCATTTGATACAACAACTATATGCTTTATATTGGGAAAAGGTAAAGAGTATCATGGCTTCCTTTCAACCCATGCTTAAATTTATAATTGATGCTTAGAATTTGAGTGTGGACATCAATTCTGTGGAAGTTCAAATTTTATCAGTTATAGTGCCAAGGGTCACAAAATAAAAATTATTGATTAAGAAGTTGTATACTACAACTAATGAGAGCTTGGTGATGGTAAGAACTAATGACCGTAGGCACGCTACCAGGAGGGAAAATGAATTCATTAAATGCAATAGAGCATCTATTAAGAGTAAGCATTGTCTTGAGACCCTAGACAAAAAGGTGAAACAAATGAAGGTGTGAACTGCATAGTTAGGTCATTCATATCTCCCTTCTTTCTTCCTCCCAGATGGGCTGGTTCTTCCCGAGGACCAAATCAAGAAGCTCCTGGAAGATAAGAAGAAATAAATTTCTATTTTTCAATTCCTAAGTTCACCTCTAAGTGCCTCATAAATTGAAGTAATTTTACATCCCTTAGTCTAGCTTGATTTTCACATGGAGGCTACATTGGAAACAATAAGTAGTCTCCCATTCAAGGAGATGATTGATTTTTATTAGGATTTTGTAGCCCTGCAACAAAGGGTATATCCATCAAAAGCCAATTGGGCTCCATTCTAGTATGTTCTTTCAAAGTTGTGATTGCTTTCCTTCTCCTATTTCTTTTTCATTTTTGGTTTGCAAAACGAAAATTTTGATACTGTTGCCACCACAAAAGGAGGCCTGCAAGGATTTGCTAGAGTTGTAGATCATATCTACTGTAGCCTCCGACAAGCTTACATTATTATTTTTCATAAGGATTCACTCTTATTTTGAACCCACAAGCATATTTGTTTTGAGATTCAAAAGTGTGTGGAGGTGACATGTGTTGACTACACACGCTTTCTCACCAACCCTATAGAATTTACTCTTGATGTTTTAGGTAGGAGTGCCACATGGCAACTCCACTTGCTAGCTTTTGGCGATGTTACATGACTATTATTATTCAGGGCTCATTTTTATGAATTTCCACACATCAGGTGGGCACAAGACCAAGTTTGTTTTGAGGCTATGGATTATTTAAAAGTTTTCCATTGGCCTAAGATTGGCCAAGGGAGTTTGAAGTGATGCCACACGTCGAGTCTGGGAATACGTATGACATCAGGTAATTTCCATCCAATTCATCAAGTAGTTAGAATGAGGAGAGTGGGATTTCCATGTGACATTATCACTATGAAGTGAGGAAGCTATGATGGTGACTCTCATGATGGGTGTGGGGATGGAATATTTTCGGTTGTAGCCACTTCCTTCAATGGTTTTGGTTTCTCTATATATAGGGCTCTTCTCTTTGTTTTGGGGGTTCCTATTTTTTTGATTATTGAAGGACTTAATACGGGACTCAGTTTAAAATTTTATTTGTAACACAATAGACCTTAATATGATATGTTCTTGAAGAATGCAGACTGAATTGTGCCTTATTTTCCTTTGCTATACGTTTATCTCTATCTATTCTCTTTTAGTTGTTCTATGTCTATTTGAGGTGTTGACAATTGTGATTATTCTCTTCTAGCTTTTAGAATTTTAGTTACCTCAATACATGTGGAGTTTGAATCATATTTAATACTCTTTCAAGCTTCTATAGAATCTAGTTTAATTGATTAATACATGTGGAGTTCCTTGCAATTCCTTCTCAATTCTGTTGAAGAATTTCAAACATTCCATTTCATTGTGTCTGCATGTGTTATGAATTTTGCATTTGTTTGACAATGCAAAGTGCTACAATGGTTGGTTAAATTTCCTACTCAAATCTTCTTGTGGTTGAGTGATGTTGGCTTGAAGTTGCTAGTCCATCTCAATTCAGATGTTTCTTATCTTCCAATTTTAAAATTTTAAAATTTGCTGCTTATGATGAGATCTATCTATCTCATATTTTACTTGAATGTGCATTCAACTTCCAGCTTTGTGGCCTTGTTCTCAGCCATGCCCTCCTTCTAGCACTAGTATTGTTGATGGGTATTTTTGCACCTCCACAACACAAACAACATACAAGTATGCTACCTCTCTTGAAAGGTAATTTCTGCAACTAAGTTTTAGAAATAACCCTAAGGTCTCTTAGGTGTCAAGTCATGACAATGCTTGGAATAATTCAATTGGTTGATGTGATTTGTTGGTAATCAAAAGGAGGCATTTATGGCTCACAAAGCATGGGAGTTTGGGTCTACAAATGCAGTTTCAATATGTTGGAAATGAATGAATAGTGGCTTCCCACTTAGATGCTAAGTTGTAAGAAAAAGAGTAGGAATGTACCCAGCTGTGTTGGAATTGGAGAACACTAAGGGGGGGTGAATCAGTGTTCTGCAAAATTTAACTTTATTAATCTCATCTTTAAACCACTTACAACATTCAACCAAAAGAAAGATGCAAGCACATAAAGAAATCATCTACAACATCATAACACAAGGATTTTTACACGGAAACCCTATTAGGGGAAAAGCCATGATGGAGGTCAATCCAAAATTTGAGTATTCAAATATAGGTGTTATACAAATGGGGAATGCACATGCATTCAAGCGCACTGCCTAGAGCTACTTGCTCAAATACAAAAAGAAGACTCACTGTCTTATAAAGATTTGAACTAAGAAAATAGCATCTACTAATTCCTCATTACAATTTCGGTTAAGCTCATCAGTCGCATTCTTGACTTGCTTGTCAGATTCTACTCTTTTGCTCTATCTGATTTCATTCACATCACAAATCCTTTTATGCATAAGAGAAATTGTGCATAATCATTCTACTATCCTTTTGAATTTCACTATATACTTCACACACTCAATTCACATACCAAAATGTTATAAATGATTGCTTATATATATCTGCATCAAAGGATTTAATCAACCATATGTTGGCTTCAATAAAACATGAAATATTTTCCAACCGTTGGCCCAATCCATAAATGATTTTCAATGTGCACCATCCAAATTTTGCCACAACATATTGAGGACCCAAAAAAAATACTCAAACCTGAAAATACTTCAAACAATTTTGCCTCGAACATCCGCAACACGCCACATTCACTTAGTCAGCCTTCTAGCACTATTAAACATAAAATAAAACAACCAGATCTCCTAACGCATACACCATTTGATGTGATGACACAAAACTAAAGAATAAGATATTCTAGATACCGAACATCCTTCCCTGAGATCCACAACTCAAAATGATAAACTGTAAGGAAATCTAGGAGTGCATCTAGTAAAAAACCATATTAGTAGTGCCTTCAGTAACTTTAATTTTACTAGGTTACTTCAAAGACATGAACAACTATGTCCTAATGCAAAAATAGACAGTTTATTTCCCACATTGATCCATCTAAGAGAAACACATGTAAATTCAACAACAAGCATTAAAAGATTCTACTACATGAACCAATAGGTATGAAAGATGAAATAGAAAACTGAAACACAAAGATTTATGTGGGGAAAATCCTTTCAGATAAAAAACCCCACACTCCAAAGATCAAGCCATTGTATTATTCAGCAACAAAAAGGTTACAATACAATTTTAGGCTCTTAGCCTTTTTAGAGATTACATCTTGTTCATTCTGGATACGATTGGTAGCAACATATATCCCTCTACAATTTCTGATCACCCTCTCTAACTAAATCATCTTCACTCTATTATAATACCATTGCATATACAATGCAGATCGACATAAGAGAAGTCAAACAAGATTCATGATCAGAAGCTCTCTCTTCTCCTCTGTTCTGGCCTCAAGGCCCCTAGCCATACAACCAGCCTCTTGGCCTTCACATCTCGTCAACTCTACAACTTCAGCTCTATGAAACGGTTTGTTTCCAATTGTCAGATCACAACTGTCGAAACATCCAACTCAACAACGTAGATGTTTCCACTTCCTTGCATGGAAGATAATATGTCCAAGTCACACCATGTAGGACAGTCACCCAAACAGTCAACAAATGATCAACTTGTGTTGCATGTTGGTGAGACACTAGAAGTGTCTCCCCGATGCCACAAGACCTGATTACACATTGTCGCCAAGAGTCATCTCCATCAGCAAGATGTCAAAATGAGCTTCATGTTATATCGAACTCAACATTCTCATTGGCGAGACAATTGCCATTCGATGAGACAACACACCGAGCTCATAAGTCATTTCGAAGTGTTCCTTAGTCGTCAAAACTTTAGTCATTCACTAAGAGATCATATCGAGCACTTTATGTTATACCAATGTGACTATCGGCCAGACTTTCCACATTTTCCAGTGGATCATATCGTGGTTCCAAAGTCATACTGAAACTTCTAACGTCCATCACATTCCTATCAGTAAGGAAAATACCCTTTGCCAAGACACCACCCCGCAAGTTCCAAGTCACCCCGATTCAATCTTGTCGGCCAGACTTACTGCTTTTGCCAAGACTTCATACTGAAGCCTTTAAGTCATATCAATGTGTTCCAATGTCAGCGAGAGAATCAACCTTTGGCAAGACTTCTTACCGAGGCTTCCATGTTATCCCAAAACAACTATTCGCCAAGAGTCACACCGAACCGATGACCCCACATGCTGTCGGCGAGACTTCCAATATTCGATGAGACATCATATTGAAATAAGTCTTTTGGCCAAGGGTCTCCCTGGTGTCTTCAAGAGTTACATTGTCACCAAGACAATCCTTCATTGCTGAGACTTCTCATGAGATCCTCAAGTTACTCTGAGTCGATGAGACATATCACTATCGGTAAGACTTCTTACCGATCACCCAAGGGTTTCCCCGAAAGCTCCAACACTGTCACTGAGACATGTTACTTTTGGTAAGACTTCTCACCGAGCCACCATAGGTTATCCCGATGACTTCAATGTGTATCCCTGTCGGCAAGACCTTCCAATGTCGCTGGGACTTTTTCCTAAGTGATGAAAGTCACTCCAAAGCCCCCGGTCGCTATGGGTCTCCCCAATGCCCGATTGAATGGCTTGTTGGCTAGATATCTCCATGTGGTGAGAGGTTACAATGATTGCTTT
This sequence comes from Sequoia sempervirens, assembly GCA_007258455.2. Lineage (NCBI taxonomy): Eukaryota > Viridiplantae > Streptophyta > Pinopsida > Cupressales > Cupressaceae > Sequoia > Sequoia sempervirens. The sequence goes on from VDFB02026320.1 coordinate 63,041,835, forward strand.
ATGTCCCAACAATAGACTCCACAGTGAATGTGTTTAGAAAGACTTCTGCAAGGTCACAGTGACTAGAATATTTCACAAGGTTTCCAAACTACCAGTCGGCCAGACCAAAGAAATGTCACTCTAACTTTGCTCTTCCAGGGGTTCCAGCCTGTGAGTTTGAGGCAACAATTCCAACAATCTCCCACTTGACGAAGATCACACGAGCACCTCCAAAGCAACCATAAACTAGGACCACACTAGCTCCACTAGTTCAAACCCTGCAATACTCAAGACACCCAAATAACATGATTCCATAGATAACAGTCCATTAGACAATCTACAACAAAGACCAGGTATCCAACTGCAACTCACTGTCCAACAAAACAACCGATCATAGCCCTCCAAGAAACCACATAGATCTCAACATGCTCTCATGCTCTATCAAGAATTCTGCTCAACATCCAAGATGTCCACCATTCAAGCAACAATCCTGTCATCTTCCATATGTGGAAGAAAGATACATCGCCAAGGTGCATAAGCACCATTCCAACGAACACAAGCAAAAAATCCTAGTGATATCACCAACAAGATACTGCTACCACTTCACTGTGCTTAAACGCTATACAAAAGCAATATCAACTTCAAAGCTTCAAATAGAACACAACAGTGAAGTCATTCTCCAGAAACAAGATAAAAAACAACACCAGTTAGAACAACAATCAGACTAATTGCTCCCATCCAACTGATAAACCCACATGATTGAAAATAGCATCCACAGCTTGTGCTATACTATCCAATCTCACATACCTCACAGGTATCGCCATTAGTAAACTTCTGCCAATCCATTAATAGCAAATACAAGTTCTAGTGTCAACTAGTTGAAGAAGACAAGACACATACAGGAACTCCCACTGCCTGAGAAATCTAGATCTAAAAGATCAGAAGGCATCACAAGCCTACCAATACCAGCACATAGAAAATTTAACCTTGTAGTACCAAAGAAAAAATCCACAATGATATGCTCAACCTGCAACAACCTGCCACAAGAAACATTTCTCTCACCACAAACCTTCACGGCCACAGAGAGAAACATTGCACATCATATTCTATAGAACATCCTCCTACATACACTTCTAACAGCCACCTATGTCAAGAATGATCTCCTTCATATACCAAAAGAAAAAACCTTAACAACATCCATCCGTTCAATCACCAAGATCAAACCAACTTTAAAACATGAATGTAAACCTCTCAAAGAAGATCAAGCTAAAAACATTTCCCATTTTAGGAAATCATCCCATACATCATCTCCTACCAATTCTCATCAGTAAATGACATAACACAAAAGCTCAAGGAGATAAAACAAACTGTACAACTTCCACTATGAATCCTCCAGAACCAAAAGTTAAACAATAATTCAAGATCCATATCATGAAAGTGAACTTAAAAATACATCTGAAAGATATAATGAGCCAAATACTTCTCAGATAAACTGTCGAGTAGACCAAGTGTGGGAACAAGAATACTCTTTCAAGAGATATAAGCCATCATGATTAATCCAAGAGAAATCTCCTCATAGGTCTCTTATTGAACTCACGTTCAACCAAGGTGTAGGCTTCTTAGACTTTCTGCTAAAAAAATTTAAAAGGAGTAACAAGTAGCAACACTTCTCTCATAAGAGAAAAAAAGCCTCACCTTATTCTTCATGTATCCATGAGTGCTAGCAACCGATCATCTCATGCTAAACTTCAACTGCATTACTGCACTATCATGAAGTATCAAGCAAGTAATCAAGGCACTCAATACACAAAGAATTACCAGATCACTGTCAAAGCTCCAATCATCTAAATCAGGAACTTATCATGACACCATGATCTACACATCCCCATAGGAGATACCATGCTCCAAGTGACTTCGCCATTGTCTCAAGTACAATGCACAATGCAAAAAATCCAGTGCACAAACAAGAGTATACCATGACATAAAGCAAATAGACTTAAGAACCACATCACTTGTCAAGCACCACCAACACCTTAGCCAAAGACTCCAAGTGTCCTCCATGGTTCCAAGATGTTGCACATCTTCAAATAATGTCCATGCAAAAGTGAAAGAACCCTTCTGTAACACTAAAGAAGACCATTCACCACCATGTGATGAATCCATAGTCACTACTAGAGCTCCCACTAAAACGTGAAACCCGAGCTTTCTAAGCATCATGACCAACTACTTCAGGTTCCCATAACTGACTATTCAGGTACTCAAAAATATCCATCCTCTCATCTCAAAGAAATCACACCAATGCACAAGTGACCACAAACAAGGCTAGCTAACAAAAATGTACCACCAATGAATCAACCTCATGGATAAAGACAGTCCACATCCAAGTTATCTCACTGCAGCCAATGGGTAGCTAATCCACCAACTACATAACTCATAGATCACAAACATAAAACATGCAAAACCATTATCACATTGAAAACTGCAACACTGAGATATCAAAGAGAATAACCACATAGACAACATGACTCAAACACCAATCATGCCAAATCTGATTTGCCAATCATGTCCACAACGAGTGCCATAATCAAGGAACCCACAAGCATTACCACAAGAATGTTGAGTGACAAAAACACTTACCAACACTCCCATGCAGAGAAGGAGTCATACCTCCTCAAAACCATGCACCAAGCATGCATGCAGACTTGCAACTATCTCATCCAACAACACTCCAAAAGGCCAGTGTCTCGACAATAGCTTAACAACAACTCCACATGATCACAAGTTTTGCTTAACCATGTAAAACCTACAAAACCACATAGCCATGCAAGTATAAATCATCCTTAGAAAGAAAACAATAGTTCAAGAGAATCCAGGCCCCTTTCGTGCCAACTTTAAACCACCACCATGTACATGCATCTGAGAAAAAGAGAAAGGCTATTTCAGAAGCTTGCAAGTCATTTAATGATTAACTTCATAGCCTTCAAGCATTCGAGGTTAATAGGAAACAATGCTTTCCAACACTAGGAACCACTACCTAGCATAAGCACTCTCATCCATGACTAAGAAACAATCTAGGCTTCTCCATATCACATAGGAGCCTGTCACACAAACACCAATATGAAAGCTTTACTGGTGCACAACCATAGAGTAAGAAAATCCACCTCATACTCCAAGGTTATACCTCTACCAGCCAAGAGACACAGATTACAACATGATCAACTCCCTTTTCCATCTTGACCATCCTTCAAGTTGCATGCTATCACAGAATACCACAAGGCTTCCACTCAAAAAAGGATCAATACATCAGTCCATTCCTCCAGATTTCTTCTGGCCTATCAAGCTAAGAAATCTTCATAGGAGAAATACCCAGAACCAACAACCAGAAGAAGGCTCTGATACCACTTGTAAAGAAATCTAGGAGCGCATCTAGTAAAAAATCCATATCAGTAGTGCCTTCAGTAACTTTAATTTGATTAGGTTACTTCAAAGACATGAACAACTATGTCCTAATGTGGAAACAAACATAGTTTATTTCCCACATTGATCCATCTAAGAGAAACACATGTAAATTCAACAACAAGCATTAACAGATTCTAATACACGAACCAACAGGTATGAAAGATGAAATAGAAAACCAGAACACAAAGATTTACGTGGGGAAAATCCTTTTGGATAAAAAACCCCACACTCTAAAGATCGAGCCATTGTATTATTCAACAACAAAAAGGTTACAATACAATTTCATGCTCTTAGCCTTTTCAGAGATTACATCTTGTTCATTCTGGATACGACTGGTAGCAACAGATATTCCTATACAGTTTCTGATCACCCTCTCTAACTAAATGATCTTCACTCTATTACAATACCATCACTTATACAATGCAGATCAACATAAGAGAAGTCAAACAAGATTCATGATCATAAGCTCTCTCTTCTCCTCTATTTTGGCCTCAAGGCCCCCGACCATACAACCATCCTCTCGGCCTTCACATCTCATCAACTCTATAGCTTCTAGCTTCTTTTTTTCTCTTCGTCTTCGGCTCTATGAAATGATTTGTTTCCAACTGTCGGATCACAACTGTTGAAACATCTAGCTCAGCAATGTAGATGTTTCCACTTCCTTGCATGGAAGATAATACGTCCAGGTCATACCACATAGGACACTCACCCAAATGGTCAACAAATGATCAACTTGTGTCGCATGTTGGTGAGACACTAGAAGTGTCTCCCTGATTCCACAAGACCTGATTACACATTGTCACCAAGAGTCATCTCCATCAAAATGACGTCACAACGAGCTTCATGTTATACCAAAATCAGCATTCTCATCGGCGAGACAATTGCCATTCGATGAGACAACACACCGAGCTCATAAGTTATTCCGAAGTGTTCCTTAGTCGCCAAGACTTTAGTCATTCACTAAGAGATCATATCGAGCCTTTTATCTTATATTGATGTCACTATCAGCTAGACATTCCACATTCGCCACGAGATCATATCGTGGTTCCAAAGTCATACCAAAACTTCTAACATCCATCACATTCCTATTAGCAAGACAAATACCCTTCGCCAAGACATCACCCGATTTAATCTTGTTGGCCAGACTTACTGCTTTCGCCAAGAGTTCATACCGAAGCCTTTAAGTCATATCGATGTGTTCCACTGTTGGTGAGAGAATCAACCTTCGGAAAGACTTCTTACTGAGGCTTCCATGTTATCTCAAAACAACTGTTCGCCAAGAGTCACACCGAACTGATGACCCCACATGCTGTCAGCCAGACTTCCGATATTCGATGAGACATCATATTGAAATAAGTCATTCAGCCAAGGGTCTCCTTGATGTCTTCAAGAGTTACATTGTAGCCAAGACAATCCTTCATCACTGAGACTTCTCACCGAGATCCTCAAGTTACTCCAAGTCGGTGAGACATATCACTATCAATAAGGCTTCTTATCGATCACCCAAGGGTTTCCCCGAAAACTCCAACACTGCCATCGAGACATGTTACTTTTGGTAAGACTTCTCACTGAGCTGCCATAGGTTATCCCGATGACTTCAATGCATATCCCTGTTGGCAAGACCTTCCAATGTCACTGGGACTTTTTCTCGAGTGATGAAAGTCACTCTGAATCCCCTGGTTGCTATGAGTCTCCCCGATGCCCGATTGAATGGCTTGTTGGCTAGAGATCTCCACATGGTGAGAGGTTACAATGATTTCTTTATGTCCCAGTGATAGACTCCATAGTGAACGCATTCGACAAGACTTCTGCAAGGTGACAGCGACTAGAATATTTCACAAGGTTCCCAAGCTGCCAGTTGGCTAGATCAAAGAAATTTCACTCCAACTTTTCTCTTCCAGGGGTTCCAGCCTATGAGTTTGAGGCAAAAATTCTAACATAAACTAGTAATGCAAATGTATCAAAAAACTCAACTTCAGTCAAATACCCTGTTCTTCACTCTGTCTCCCAGTATGGAAAAATATTGAAGTGTGGACTAGATCAATGACTTAGGTTTCCATCAATGACAACACCAGAAGCCATATGCCAACAATCTCCCCCTTTGACATTGATGGCAACACTTAGTGAAAAATGACTAAGTGTCGAAACTAGCATACTGCAATCCTTCAATACTTCAAAAGTCATAGCTGATACAACTCCCCTTGAATTTGATAAGACATTTTTCACTTATCTCTCTCCCCCCCTTTGACATCAATGAAAAATAGACAAAACATATTTTCCTATAGTATTCCCTTTTGAAGTGTAACCAAAAACTTACTTATTCAAAACTGGTTCAAATTTTTTGAAGAAATATAGCCACAACTTGTGTTAGAAGATTATTTTGTATTTTTCCATCTTTGGAAGAAACTTCTTCCATGCTTCTACTGCAATCCTAGTGATTATGATCATGCTATTGTTTTCAGATGTTCGGTTGATAATCTTGATAAGGGATTCCAGAATGTTGATAGCTTCTTCTAATATCTCTCCTTTTCTTAGTATCTCAATCAATTGTTTCAGTCTACATTTTGTTATGTCCTTTACTTTCCAAAAGGTGTCAACAATCTAGTTCCCGGTGTTTTGAAAATTTGTATGCTCTTTCTGTAATTCTTGAATCCTTTTCTTAATTGCACCATCTTGATCGTGAAACATGTTAAAATCTTGTTCAATACTATTTAGCTCTATTTCAATTTGTTCCAACTTTTCTTTGTACTTGTTGATTGCATGAGGCCATCAAAGATAGTAGTTATAGATATTGTTTTTTGTGTTTATGCATTTCCTTAGCCAATTCATGTGCCATTTTAGCTTGGTGAGAGATAATTTTTACTACTTCTTCAGTTGTAGAATTACTTCTTCTTCTTCCTTGTTTAGAGACTCAGAGTCCATGATTTCCTTGATGCATTCAATCATCTCTTCTGGAAACATATTCTATAGACTCTCTAATTTGATATGGTTGTACACAAGATGAGCACTTAGTACGTTCAAAATCATGTCCGACTCATATGAAGGCTTGATAGACCACATGTTTGTGATTTTCTACATTCCATCTTCCTCATGAATAAACTACAATAGCTCTTCTTTGGTTAAATCACCTTCTTCTTCACTTTCTTCTATCATTTCCTTTTCTTTGGGTGTCCTCAATTTTCTTATCAGATTCCTCATCTGGTATATTCACAATCAATTTTTCTTTTCCTTTCCCTTCAACTCTTGGAGTCTTGTATGCCAACAGAGTACAGACAACAATTTCTTTTGCTCTTTTCTTCTTTCTTTCCATCTTACTGGAGGAGGAACCAACTTCAAGTGCCCTTACCGGAAGGGGAATACCAATTGAGCCAAAATTTCCTAGAAAACCTTTAAAGAAACTTTCATATACTTGATCACAGTTTGCCAAATTGTTAGAGTGTACGTAAATTTTCTTGCAAACTGGTTCACTCTCTTCCTATATTACATTGTTGTTCAGTGGTAAGCAATTCAGAAAATACATCAGAAGACATATAACCAAAGTACCAAACCTGAAAGGGTAATCTGTAATCTTTTTCAATTGTACGTTCTCCATTAGTTGATCTTTCAATAATCCACAAAGGTCAAAATCTTGATCTTCCATTATCATCTTGTGTGAAATGTAAACAACACCTGCCGAAGTTGTACCTTCTCTTTTTCTGAAAAATATTTTGTAGGATACTCCATGCACACTGTACCTTGTCACTGAATCTCTGATGGTTGAGATTATTAATGCCCTTTGATCTCCAATTACTCCAGTAAATGTTTCAACTTCTTTATTTCAGATTGACTTCTTTCTCAGCACATCCCCAACTTTGCATATCCCTGTTATAGTTCCAATCACTTATTTCAAGATATGGTATGGTTTATCCAGAGTTAGAATATCGTCATTCAACCTATCAAGAATAAACTCAACAATTTCTACATTTTCAAAATATGGGAATTCACTCCAAATATCCAAGCTTTTGTGTTTTTCTTCTTTCATCCATTTCAATTCATCAAGCAACAACATATTTCTTACAGCTCTAATCTTCTCACTGCTATACTCATCTAGGTTTATTATTCCTTTGATTTGTTCCATTTTACCTTTCGTACTCATGTCTTGATTCTACCAAAGAAGTTCTTCAACCGCACACCAAATTAAATGGAAATTTCTCAATACAACTGAAGTACTTGATGGATTAGGGTTTCCCCACCGAATTATCTTCATGCTTTCAAAATTTTGTTGCAGAGTGGTCTCCTTTTTCTTTTCTTCAATATAAAGTGGAAAATGAGGGTTCCAACTTTCTTTTTATAACTCACATACCTAACCTTTTTTGTAATAATTTTTTTTCCCTAGGTGTTCCAAATAGTCTATTTTCTCAGTCAGCGAGAGAAAAATTCTTCTACGGACCTTCAATTGCTTGAATTTCTTTACAAGTGTTTTCCAATGCATCTATAAATCATAAATACAACTATTGACAATCTTCCGCATTCTGACACCAACTACCAATAGGGGAAAAAGGATTTTCTTGAAAAACTCCCCCTAGGCCAATGGCCTAAAATCAATTCTTAGAGGAATTACCAGAAGTAGGTTTTGGTGCTGGATCATTTCTTGCAACAAAGGGACTCTTCTTCACCAATGTCTTCATTTGATCTCTTATTTCATCCACAGTGACTTTCCCTTTTCCTTTATCATATTTCTATGTATTTCTTCCTTTGTATGCTAGACCTCTTCTATCCATATTTTTGTTTCTACAAAATCTTACAATGTGATTGTATTTGTTGCAATTGTAACAAACAAAATTTCCTTGTCCAAACCAGTTATTCCAATGATTTCTTCTTGATCTGCACTGGTTAGCAATATCCTCAAATCTTCTATAGGTATAACATTTAACATTCCTTCTATTTACATAGTTGTTTGACATATTTCTGCATTCAATTGACTTATGACCAAACTTATTGCAATTGAACCACTGGCCAGAGAATGATGGATCACTTGATTTCATTTTAATTCTACATTGAGTAGCCATATGACCAAATTTATTGCAAGAAAAACAATATCCATTAAAATTTTGAGCATTAGGTTGTCTTACCAGATGCCTTTTTTCTTTGTTCGTCTGATTTCCTTGCCTAAAATTCCTTTGTCTAGATCCAAAATTTTCTCCTTTCTCATATCCAAGGCCTCGCTTGTCATTAAAATTCTTCTAACCTTAAGTCAACTCATCAAGCTTAACTGAGATAATTGTGAACTTCTCCTTGCATTCATTTGCAGTAGCAAGTTCATCCCTGAGAATAACAATCTATCTTTCAAGCTCTTCTTCATTGTTTCTTGATTGTTGCAGTTCAATCTCCAACTAAATGAATCCTTCATTAATTTTTCTGCATTTATCAAATCTTTCTTTTAAGGAATGAGCAAGATTCTCCTCATTCTTCTTTCTTTCTTCAATCTCCTTAGTCAGCTTCATCACCATGGATTTCATCTCATGCTTTATGGTAGCATTTTCTTTGGAAAGATTTTCACATTCTTCAGTTATTTTCTTCAAGGTTTGATTTAGGTGAGCATCATCCATGCTTTTTCTCTCTTTTTTCTTAATTTGATCACACATATCCTTTCTCTTTTCCCTAGACTTAATAATTTGATCCTTCAATGTCTGAATGAATTTCTCAGTATCCTTAAGATTTTCTTTCAATTCTTAGACTTTTTCTTTGGACTGATCAAGATCATCAAGTTCCACCAAAAGTTGTTGTTGAAGACTACCAAAGTCCATTACATTACAAGATCCACCTCAAGTCATTAAAATTCTTTTGAGGAACAAGTCTCTGATAAAAATTGTTGGAATCAAAGAACACTGAGAGGGGGGGTGAATAAGTGTTCTGCAAAATTTAACTTTACTAATTTTATCTTTAAGCCACTTACAACATTGAACCAAAAGAAAGATGCACGCACATAAAGCAATCATCCACAATACCATAACACAAGGACTTTTACATGGAAACCCTATTAGGGGAAAAACCATGGTGGAGGTCAATCCATAATTTGAGTACTCAAATATAGGTTCTATACAAATGGGGAATGCACATTCATTCAGGCGCATTGCCTAGAGCTCACTTCTCAAATTCAAAAAGAAGACTCACTATCTTACAAATATTTGAATTACATTGAAAAGATTTGAACTGAGAAAGTAGCATCTACTAATCCCTGATTACAGTTCCGGTTAAGCTCATCAATCACATTCTTGACCTTCTTGTTTGATTATGCTCTTTTGCTCTATTTTCTTTCATTCACATCACAAATCCTTGTATGCACAAGAGAAATTGTGCATAATCACTCTACTATCCTTCTAAATTTTGCAACATACTTCATACACTCAATTCACATACCAAAATTATATAAATGATCACTATATATATCTGCAGCAAAGGATTTAATCAACCATATGTTAGCTTCAATAAAACATAAAATATTTTCCAACTGCCAGCCCAATACATAAATTATTTTCAATGTGCACCATCCAAATTCATCCACAACATAGTGAGTATCCAAAACAAAATCCTCAAACCTGAAAATACTTCAAACAATTTTTCCTCAAACATTTGCAACATGCCACATTCACTTAGTTGGCCTTCTAGCACTATTAAATAGAAAATCAAACAACTAGATCTCCTAACTCATACACCAATTGATGCAACCACACAAAACCTGAGAAGAAGATATTCTAGATACCCAAAAACCTTCCTTAAGATCCACAACTCAAATTGATAAACTGGTAATGCAAATGGATTGATAAACTCAACTTCAGTCAGATACCCTGTTCTTCACTCTGTCTCTTGGTATGGAAAAATATTGAAGTGTGGACCAAATCAATGAATTATGTTGCCATCAATGAAAAGAATAGAAGCTATATGCCAACAAGTTGTAGGCAAGCCTTTCTGATGCCACTAGTCTACAATAGAAATTATAGTAAGATTTGAAAAGTTTAGAGGTTAATCTACAAAAGAAACTAGATAACACCTAAGCTCAAGTTGAGGTAGAGAAGAAGGAAAGAGCAATGATTGAGAGCTAGTTGCATGAGAAAATGAATGAGCTAGAAAAGCTTTAATAGGAGCTCTTTGACTCGTTAGGGATAAAAGTGTAGGTTCAAGAGGAGGTACATGAGAAAGAGGCCAAGTTCTAGAGGGAATTGATAGAAATACAAGCTTGTCCTAACACTAAAGGAAAATAAAAAGAAACCTCTAAATATGAATTGCATAACAAAGATCATAATTTGGAAAAATTGTAGCAAGAGATTTCCTCTTTTGGGGATGAGATAAAATGACTCCAATAGGAGAACAAGGATAAGGAGCAAAAGATGCAAAAATTGTAGGTTGTGTTATCTAGTTCTAGGCAACAACCAGGCATCCTCCCTTTGATACAACTCTATGCTTCATATTGGGAAAAGATAAATAGTATCATGGTTTCCTTTCAACTCATGTTTAAATTTATAATTGATGCTCAGAATTTGAGTGTGGATGTTAATTAAGTGGAAAGACATTTTTTATCAGCTATAGCACCAAGGGTAACAAAATCAAAATTATTGATTAAGAAGTTGTACACTACAAATAATGAGACCTTGGTCATGGTAAGAGCCAATGAATAGAGGCATGCTACCAAGAGGGAAAATGAATTCATTAAATGCAATAGAGCATCTATTAAGAGAAAGGGTTGTCTTGAGACCCTAGACAAAAAGGTGAAACAAATGAAGGAGTGCATTGTGTAGTTGAGTCATTTAGATCTCCCTTCTTTCTTCCTCCCAAATGGGTCGGTTATTCCCAAGGACCAAATCAGGAAGCTCCTAGAAGATTAGAAGCAAGACCTTTCTATTTTTCAAGCCCTTAGTTCACTTCTAAGTTCCTTAGACATTGAAGGAATTTTACATCCCTTAGTCTAGCTTGGTTTTCACATGGAGGATACATTGGTAATGATAAGTAGTCTCCCATTCAAGGAGATGATTGATTTGGATTAGGCATTTGTAGCCCTACAACAAAGGGTATATCCATCGGAGGCCAATTGGGCTCCATTCTAGTATGCTCTTTCAAAGTTCTGATTGCTTTCCTTCTCCTATTTCTTTTTAGTTTTTGGCTTGCAAACCTAGAATTGAGACTATTGCCACCACAAGAGGAGGCCCTCAAGGAGTTGCTAGAGTTGGAGATCATATCTACTGCAGCCTCCGGGAGGTTTACATTTTTTTTTTCATAAGGCTTCACTATTATTTTGAACCCACAAGAATATTTGTTTTGAGATTCAAAAGTGTGTGGAGGTGGCATGTGTTGACTACACACACTTTCTCACCAGACCGATAACATTTACTCATGGTGTTTTACGTAGGAGTGCCAAGTGGCGACTCCACTTGCCAACTTTTGGTGATGTTACATGGCTGTTATTATTTAGGGCTCATTTTTCTGAATTGCCACACATCAAGTGGGCACAAGACCAAGTTTGGTTTGAAGTTAGGGATTGTTTAAAAGTGTACCATTGGCCCAAGATTGACCGTGGGAATTTGAAGTGATGCCATGTGTCAAGTCTAGGAATATGTATGGCATCAAAGAATTTCCATCCAATTCATCAAGTAGTTAGAATGATGAGAATAGGATTTCGACGCGACATTATCACCGTGAAGTGAGGAAGCGATGATGGTGACTCTTGTGATGGGTATAGGGATGAAATATTTTTGGCTGTAGCCACTTCCTTTAGCAGTTTTTCTTTCTCTATATATAGGTCTCTTCTCTTTTTTTTGGGGTTCCTATTTTTTTGATTATTGAAGGACTTAATATAGGACTCAATTAAAATTTTATTTATAACACAATAGACCTTAATATGACATTTTCTTGAAGAATGCAAACTGAATACATAGAGTTGTGCTTTATTTACCTTTGCTATGTGTTTATCTCTATCTATTCCTTTTTTATATTTCGTGTTCTATGTCTATTTGAGGTGTTGACAATTGTGATTGTTCTCTTCTAGATTTTAGAATTTTAGTTACCTTAATACATGTAGAGTTTGAATCATGTTTAATACTCTTTCAAACTTCTATAGAATCTGGTTTAATTTTAATTGATGTTTTATTATGCTATATATTAGGTTTGAAATGTTGTAAAAGCTTGGCACATCACCTTACAATATTTTTTTTATGCATTTTCTTTTCATTCCTTCTCCCTTTTCCTCCTCCCTATTAACACAATGAAGAGATGACTTCTAAAATCCCAGAGCTTGTCCTACAAAATGCATCTTAGTCCCCCATTTGCAGAACTTTTAATAAACTATATCTTCTAAGCATCAAATTTAGAGATCAACACTTCCTTTAAAAAAGACCTAGCAACTGACTTGTAGTATTCAATGTGGGAAGGTCACCAGGGTCCTAAGAGACTCAATTTTTTAGGAAAGATAAAGCTCAAAGGAGCTATTGAGTGTTTTGGGGTTCAAATTTAGAAAATCTTTAAAGCACAAGATTCAAGAGGAACAAGAGGGTATTTTGATATAGGTTGGGGATAAAGGAAACATTAAAAGATTTAATTAAAATAGGAAATGGAAAATATTAAAATTAAACTAAGGGTTAAAGGAACATGGGAAGAAAATAAATGAGTTGGAGGGAAAAATAAATTGAAAGGGAAAGTAAATAAATAAAGTCGTTTGAGGGTGTATGGACAAGGGAAGGATAAGAATGACTCAGGAGATGGAAAATAAAGTGAAAATGAGATCAAATGACACAATAAGAAAAGATACTAAATAAGCACAAAAGTATAATAATGGAATTACTAAATGTGCAAATTCCACAATTACATTTTGATACCACTTTCTATTTTGATCATTAGAACAATAATACTTCATTTTTTTTGTTTCCTATAGTAACAACCACACAAGGAACTAAATATTGACCTCAAAACTGCCCACATAGGATAAATAGAATTATCAATAAATAATATTGTTGTTAAAACTATTATTAAAAGTATTTATACAAGAAAAAAAAAACATATGCAATTATCATTGCCCTAAATTTCACTACTTAGTTTCTATTTAGAACAACATTGACACATGGGTTTAGTAATATGTTGTCTATTAGAAAGATAAATCCACCACCAAGAATAGAAAAGTCATATATGCTACTAGGAATTCAAGCCATTAGTAAAAGAGAAGGGGAATGCTCAATCATACAACATTCCCTATACACTACCAACACATAAAAATTGTGCTTAGAAAACAGTGAAAGAGAGATTCCACTACCACCATGACAAGGGAAAAGTCATGCTCAACCATAACCCTTTACACTCGTCTATCAACTATCACTCTAACTTCAATTCTAGAACCCTTTTAATTTATTCCACCTCTTCTATTGTTGACTCCAATTCTATGTGAACATGCCAAGATGCTTTTTTAATTACATATTGTCTTTATGAATCTAGATATGAGATTGCATATCATGCTCATCATACTATTTTAATCATTTTTTCTTTGTATACTTTGGTAACATTTAAAAATAACCAATGACCTACTAGGGTAAGCTCAAAAGACAAGACAAAGAGAAGAATACAAGTTTTCTTTTCAGAGGGCTCTAGAATTCACCATAATGTGTCCTTACAAATATGATACGATATTTATATCTCCTATCAATGAAAAGTATTTTATGATAAGGAATGTTAACAGTACTACACAGTCTCTAGAATGATTGACAAGTTTTAGCATGGAATCTCAAAATACTTCATTTGCAGTGGCATATTGGATTTTGTTATAACCTGTGATGTATGATAAGGTCTATGGAGACCCAAAAAAGTAGATGGATATTGAGGAAAATTTCTAATTGGAACTGCAATGCATTAACTCAATAATTTGATAGTTTCCATACAATGTTACCTTTATTGATAATAAGTATTGCAACTTGTGGTTACAAATTATGGGTATGTGCAAGATCATGATGGGCCAAAAAGTGGCGATATGATGGCCCATGTGGCTGATGACTTTTATTTACCCAAAATTGATGAATCGAAAAGGTTTTTTAAAGGAGGTTCTCATCTTTCCACCAATATAAATTATGCTTTACTTTGAATTTAATAAATAATTATTATTCATTTTCTATTTGAATTATGACTAAAGTCTTGATTGATAGGCTGATTGAAAAAATCTATACCTTTCAAATAGTATCACATTTTTTGAATCCAAAATATGTGTCACATTCTATGCTTTGAATACTATAGGATTAAAAAATATATACATCAAGTTTGACCAAGTTAAGGTGGTCAGACATACGAGTTTTTATATTTTTTAAAATTTGTAAAAAAAAAATCATAATTAATTATTTGAAAAAAATTACAAAAATATGCATCAAATTGGGACATGAGTCCTCTACTTATATCTAAAATCTTATAAAAAATATTATCATTTTATTGTGGTTAGGGTGGTCAAACAAACACCTACTTCTTATTTTTTCCTAAGATTTAAGTACTACTGCATTGAAATTTCAAATTTTCACCAAATAAATTTATTTATTTTGTAAATAAACCTATTAGTTTAGAAACTACATTCAATTTTCTATAGATTCAATTCTTACATAGATAACTTATTCAAATTTTTACTTCAAGTTGCCTAACTCTGATTTTTCTAAAATTTTTGCCACTTAAGGGCTTGTTTTTTCCATGATGATCCTACACATACCCTTACAGATAATCAGAGGTTGAAACATACAGAGGTTGGCATAAAAGGTAGATACAAATAATATTGTTCCCCGTATGTGTGCATGATAGATTTTGGTTCTCTAGAAAAAGTCAACCATCTGCTTTAGTTAAAATGAATTAAGATTAAGGTTCCTAATTTTATTGGTTGAGTATAATTGGTAAGTACATGATGGTATGTTTTTTAATTACATAATCAAGGTTCAAATTCGTAAGAGCCACGATCGGTCTAGGGTTGAAACTTATGTGATTTTGATAGATGTGGTCCCCTAATTCATGATTGCTTGATTAAATGAAATTTTATAATTTAGATGTATGCTTACTCATCACATTATAATCTACTTATTCAACAAAGAAATAATGTCAATATCTATGTAATCTAATTATTTCTATTAGAAAAAATTTGAATCCTTAAACAAAGGTTTAGAATAACTTATTTTAATATGAAACTATTTTAAAGTGATTAAATAATGAGATTTCTATACAAAAGGTCATTTTAACAAGTTACTTTTAATGAAAAAAATATTTATAGAACTCTTGAAGAAACTTCTTCTTGATTGATGAAGGTGCAAATCCAGACTCTACTTATGAATTCCTCAACCTTAGCCACATATATCTTGGCTCCCCATTTCTTATTATGCTAAGGAACGACACCTTTGAATTGGGAAATAAACTTCTTTGATAAGTTTTTTGTATTCTCTAGCTATTTTAATGGGGAATTCAAAGATGCTTCTTCCATAATTGCATGTCTTTTGTTTCTTGACCTAGAAGAAGCATTAGAATATGCACTTGATTTAGTTTCCTCCATTCTTCATGCCATGAAACCAATCATCTTGCTTTCTTACATGCTCTCCCACATTTCTATCATTTTTTTCTCCCATGTTCATGGTTTTGGATTGAGGGATGATAATGAGTCTTAAAATTTTTATAACCATTTCCACAAACTCAAAATACTCTTGGATTCTCCCATAAATTCATGGAACACAATTGTAGGCTTCAAAAGCTATGAAGGAAAACCAAACATAATAGGAAAACCTAAGGGTTAAACTAGTCAAAGAGACCCTAAACCTTTTCACTATAATTTTTTCCATCCATAAACATGTACATGGATTTTGAGAAAAATAAGGAATTAATAAGCTAAAATCCCCTTTAAACAAAAGATATTACTTGAAGGTTTGGTAATATGAGTTAGAGACATTATTGTAAGCCTTTTCCTTTTGGAATATTTTCAATCATTTTTGAAGGTCTTGAGACAAGACCAAAACTTTCTAAACTTTGAGAGCACCTTGTTATAGACTATTTGAGTCATATGGAATGAATATACTAACAATACCCAATTCAAATATGTTGGTATCAAGATTTTAACAATTAAAAATCCAACTAAGTGGTGTCAATTGTTGAATCATAAATATCTATACTCTTTAGATAGGGAAAAGATTTTCAATCAAAGAACCCTACCCCCTGGGTCAAAAATCTAGAATTTCATCTCTTCTTATAGATCAATTATCTTTTCCCATCTGTCTTGGGTCATAAATAATAGGAAAAAGGCACATTTTTGGTATGATTCCTAGAATAGGAATATACCTCTGAAAAGGTATGGACAATGGGCTTAAATTGAGGTCTTGTTGAAATTTTTTTGGGGGGATAAAGTGAAAGATTATTTGTCTCCTGACTCGCATAACTCACATGGTCCTGTGAAGTGGAAATATTTTGATTTTCTCCCTATCCCATCCCACTTGAATGCTTCACTCAAAATAGAACTACAAAATAGATAGATTTTTTATTCAAATAAGGAGGATGAGCCGATCTAGGTAACATCTAAACCTAGCATTTATAATGTGAAAGATGGTTATAATTTGTTAGTTTCTTTTGATCAGAATGTTTCATGACCCTTTAATCTTTGTTGGGGGGAAATGTGCTTCCTAAAACTAGTGCTTTCTCTTGGTTAGCTTTGCATGATAGAATTTTAACCAATTATAGGTTAGATAGACTAGGCATTACTCCTTTGTTTCCATATGTTCTCTATAGTAAAGCCTATGAAACTTTAGATCATCTGCTTCTTTGTGATTTTTCTTATAATTGTTGGTCCTCGCTTCAAAATATGTTGGGATGGTCTGGTCCCTTTTATGGTTCTCTAATCAAATATTTTTAGTGTTGGACCTCACTCTTATTTAATTCTATCTATGCATGTGCTTGGGAAGTGAGACTGTCTATTATGACTTGGACTATTTGGCTTGAAAGAAGTAATAAAATATTCACGAAAAAAATATCAAACATTTTAGTGGTTATTCAAAAACTTGAAATCCCCATCTCATAACTGATGGATAAAGCACAAAGTTGTGTCACACTTTATAAAGGAAATGACCAACACTGATCCAACTTGTTGAATCACTAAAAAGTAGCATATATGTTTTGAATTTTGAAATGATGTAAACTAGTAAAATATGTATTTTTTAGTATATTTTATGTTTGTATTTAAAAAAAAAAATTATTTTAAACTAGTTTTTAATAAATTAATGTACTATAATTTAGTTGCTGATAAAATGCTAAAAAATGAAGTTGCATGGGATGTAAAACTTTTTATAGTAAATTTTATTTTCTTTCTTTTAAATTTGTTGTGTGTATTTGGGTAAAAACACAAAGCCGTGTCACACTTTATAAAAGAAAAGACCAACACTGATCCAACTTCTAAACTTGAATCACTAAAAAGTGGCATATATGTTTTGAATTTTGAAATGACGTAAACTAGTAAAATATGTATTTTTTAGTATATTTTATGTTTGTATTAAAAAAAAAAATTAAAATGATTTTAAACTAGTTTTTATTAAATTAACACTATAAATTAGTTGCTAATAAAATGTTGAAAAAATAAGTTGCATGAGAAGTCAAACTTTTTATAGTAATTTTTTTTCTTTCAAATTTTTGTGTGTATTTATAACTTGAAACTTTAGTGCATGGATACATTTTTTCCAATTTTGATAAATATATATTTTTAAATAAATATTAAAATGTGCGTGAATAAAAAAATAGTTGCTTCCATGGGACGCCAACTTTCTTATTAAATATTTATCTAAAATGGAGAAAAAAATTATACCATCTTGAAATAGATTCTTTTATCTAGCGCATCATATTTAAAAAAAATAAAATTAATAAGTCTAATATTTTTCCTTGGCATGGTAATGAACCTAATATTTTGTGTTGATAACCTACTTTTAGTAAGAATACAAAATAAATAATAATTAATAATTAAATTGTTAAAATAAATATATTTTTGAAAACTACACTTATTGATCTACAAAAGGGTATTTTTATATTTAAAAAAAATGTTATTTACATTAGTATGAGTTATTGAAACTTCAAGTTTTTCAAATAATTTTAATTTTTGGCTTCCACGTTTGTATCAAATCTTATGGGTGTTTTATGGTGCATTGAAACAATGAAATTTATTGCGCATAATTATGTATCACCTCATGTTTGTTCAATGTATTTTCTTAAGTCTTCTCTAGAGAATTATGATCTTCGCTCTAGTTCCAACTTGGTTGGTGGTGTTAATTGCCATTAACACTTACTCTTAGTTCTTGCTTTGGTCTTTCTTTTGTATGACATGGTTCAAGATTTGGTTGTAGAACGAGCTCCTCTATGTTTGTGGACTATCTAAATGTTTTGAGACCCTCTCAGGGAAAATTTTTAGCTGACATTCTATTAATATTGTTCTATGTGGTGCAATTCTTGTTTAGGTGCATGCTTTGGCAGAACCAAATATTTCCGTGTTCTTCCCTCCTCCTACTAACCTTGTTTCTTCTACAGAAAGTGGTATATAATGGTTTTTTAGTTTTTCATTTTTTTTGGATTTCATGCTCGAAGCACTTCTTCCATAACATCTCATATCAAGACTTAGGGTATGGTGTGCTACTTGTTTTATCATTGTAATACTATTGTTTCTCTTTGCAACATTTATCATATGATTGTTCTCTGGGTCAAGCTTCTTGAGGCACCACTTCTTCTGCCATTTTTGTAGTAGTTTTTTGATATATTTGTAGACACTCAAAATATCCTAATTGATATCATGCACTTGATCCTGATTCACTAACATTGACTCTTCCTTAATCACATCCATACTAACCATTTAATTGAATAATATTTATTTAATTAAATTCATTAAATTTCTCCATATCCCTCTTTTAATTAAATAAATCAACTTTATTTAATTAAATCCTAATGCCATCTCCTTTAAATTGAATAAATTAACCTTTATTTGATTTAAATCTAATGTTCTTCATTTAATTGAATAAATGAAACTTTATTTAATTAAATTACTAATGTTCATTATTCCTCTCATTTGATTTAAATAAACCTAAAAATTTAAATCAAATTTCATTTCAACTAATTCCATCTAAAGTTAATTAAATCCTAATTAACTCTAACACTAATCCTCAAATCCTCTAGCTTTTGTAACTTGCACACATAAATCAATTTATATGATTTATTAATTCCTCTATGTCCATTCAAATATGGCATCTCTTTGGAATATTCCATCAATTTGAAATCTCCCTCCCAAAGGACTTTTGTCCTCCAACATGGCATTTAAGTCTTACATTTCCTTTTTCTTGAGCCAACTTGGCATTAACTTCACTTACATTCCCTCTTGTGCAAGTCATGTCTTCAAATTCAAACTCCACCTATATGCATTAACTTGCACATTGTTCAAAATGTGCTCCACCTCTCTTCAATAGCATGTTGACAAGTGGCACAATCTCAATGGGTCAAGTTTAATCCCACATTCTCTCTATTTCTCATTTATCCATCATTCTCCATTATAAATAGAGGCCTCCTCTATTTGATTTAGCATCCATAATCCATGTAAGATCACTATGATAATTTGAATCCATAATCATCCAAAACTTTATGAAAGATTACTATCTACAGAGTTGGAGCAAGTTCATCCACCATTTTCATAGTTTTCATCAATTTTAGCTAGGTTATAGCTAATTTTCATCAAGGAGCACCAATCTTCATCAATCATCATCAAAGCTTTGTAAGGAATTGGGAAAGGGCTACTTTCCACATAAAAGTAGCACCAATTCCCCCATGGGGTGCTGGTTTGAATGCTTAGAATGAGTTTTATTAGCTTTCAGTAGATTAAATTTGCTTTGTTTCTTTTTCTTTGCATTTGAATCAATTGCATGGGGAATGATTGTTTTATACTTGTTTGATGACTAAGATTGGGTTGTTTGATCATGTTTCAGTAGTTCTAGATCAACCATTCACATTTCAGCACTAGAAGAAGGGCATAAATCTCAAAATTAACACGTTTTTATGGCCATTTCCATCATTTTTTTCATTTTTTGTCTTTCTAGGTCAAACAACGACGTTGGAGGAAATAGCGACACATATGTGGTCTCTATTTTTCCATAGAGTGATGCTCAAATCCTCAAACAATGACACAATCATTCTAGTGTCACTGTTTGCACTCAAATAGTGACGTTGCCTCTGTGTTTCAAATGGCGACGCCTTTGCTTTCTTGCTTTTGTGCTTAATCTTAAAATGGTCGTATCTTGGTCATATTTTGGTCTTTTTTGGAGATTTGTTTTTGAAATAGGGTAGAATTTCATAAGCTATCCAATGGTGTAGGTGTTTCTCAACTTTGATAGAGTTAAAATTTTCAAATTTTCACCTAAAGTTAAACCACATTGTAACATGGTCTAAATTTTAAGGTTTTTATGCTTAATCATTCATCTAACCCTCATATCTTCTTGTTTCTTAATCTCATCTAACATTTTGAGCATGGATTCTAGGTTTTAAGAGGAGCATGGAGCATTGAAGTGAAATAAAAAGCATTTGATATCCATTGTCTAGGAAAAGAAGAAAACAAGAAGAGATTCCTATGACACTTTCTTTTTCATAATTGTAAAAAAGTGTTATTTAACACTTTGGGAACATTTATAGTCCCATCTTTAGGATCTTGTTATCTTTAGATTTAAAACTTAATTAAATTTTGTTTGGGTTTTAAAATGAACATACAAAATATTTCTTTTTCACAAATGGTTAAAAAGAACAATTAGAAACTTACTAGAATTGATTTTGGGTTTTAAAAATTGAACAAACAACTTCAAACACTTAAATTTGGTGCTTTAAAAAGAACCCATTTACTAATTTTGAGGTTTGAAATGATCTTGTTTTGTAATCCTTTTTACAAACTAATACCATTGGAATGCATATGCAGTTCTATTGCCCTTCACGACGATCTTGAGAATCAAAAGCGTTTTGGTGATATTAGGTTGAATAAAAGATTGCCTTCACACTTCAATTTGGGCTCTTAAAATTGAATAAAATCTTGCTAGTGTGGGAAAGGACATTGTGTGTGTTCTCTCTTTGTTCATACAAACAAAGATTGATCAAACTATGGATGCACCTACTCACTTTTGTTTACCTTTAGAGGGCTTTCCTTGGTGGGAAAAAGTACTCACCTCAAGGGAATGACCAAAGCGGTAATGAGCATAAGCCAAGCTCTTCCAAACCACTATATAAATTTGTGGTTGCAATGAAAATCGTAAACAATGGGAAGTAGTGCATGATAACTCTCCCCCAGTATCTTTATGATGCATAAATTGCTTGTTCTAAGGTTCGAGAGATGTCTTACAAGGATTTTATCATTTCACCCCCTAAACTAGATGCCCTTACTACGAACCTTTGTTTAGAATCCAAAATCCCAATATTTGTTGGCGTTAGGAGGTCGGACCTCTCGAGTTGTCCCACATACTTGTGATTCTTTGTATAGATGAAAATTTTGTCATGGGAGATTCATGAGAACTAAAGCTTTGGTGACTCGTAGAAGTGAGTGTCGTGGAGGGGAGCTAGTGTGGTCAAGCTTCTAGTCACCTGCTCTGAATAAGCACAGTTGGATTTATCCAAGTGGGCACTCAACAAATATTTTCTCTTCCATCCTAGGGTTGTGTAATCTTTGAGTCACTTGAACACATTGCTTAGATCCAAAATGTTGTAAACAAACATTCAAAAAAATCATCAAAATTTCAAATCCTTTTGAAAGAGTAAATACATTTGAAAAGTCTAAGTATTACTGCTTGACCCTAGGATTCCATCCTTGGAGGCTTCTAAGTATTTGGACTCATCTCCATTTTCTCTCTCTAAAGTCAAAAATAGGGAACTATTGCCTTAATTCCTTTGATTTCCACATAATAGACCTTGTGGATGAGAAGAAATTGAGACAGGCATTTAGTTTGAAAAGCTAAGCAGGAAAGTGTTTTTGGTAAAAAAAATCTATTAAGCAAAGATTAAATCAATTGAACCCCACACATGTGCTTGTTATCTTTTGTCTTATGGTCTTCCAAGCAAAACATTGGTCTTTTGGTTTGAACTACTCTTAGGGAAAACTATGTTCTTCAAAATCTTGGTCTTGCAAAGCAAAGTCCATCTTAGGTCCATCTAGGATCAAATCAACACTTTCATCCATCCTCAAACATCAATCAAAACCAATCTCACAAACAAATCTTAGAAATCTTGGAAAAATCCTTCATACTAGACTTTTGGAAAATCCTTTAAATCAAATCAAAATCATCTTGTTTGACTAGGTGTGTGTAGATGAATCCTTCTTCATACACTTAGTTAAATTATCCTCTTGGGGACAAATTTATTCCAAGACAACATCTAACCTCTTGGAGTTTATGAGTTCATTATAAAATCCAAATCAAATCCAAAAGTCCTAAAGTCTAGTATCCCTCCAAGGTTCCTAAAAGTTTGACACCCATATAATTCACCCTTTTCATCCTTCATCTCATCATTGGTCCTAAAAAAATTAGAGGTTCACTTTTACAAGTTCAAAATACAAGAAAAAAATGGAGTATAAACTTAATTCATACATCTTGAGTAATCCAAGTCAACCAAACTATCAAGGCCTTACAAAACCGATTGATTATCAAAACTTACATTTATACAATCCATACATGTCATCATTATCTCATGTACAAACCTCAATGGTACAACAAATTTGAGTATGCCCAATCTAAATGTTGGAACACCTTTCCCTATGGTAGATTTAAATCAAAGTCCAAACCTACAAATCTATCAACCAAACAATCAATGAATGAATTGTAATACCTCTCCTATTACTGGTTGGAATTATTATTTTTCTATGCTTTTGTTTGATGCTTTGAGACTATGATAGAACTATTTATTGTTTTGGTTTGGTGGATTGGTTAGTGTAGACTAATTGATGGTTATGCTTCTTCAGTTGATGACATTATGTTTTGGTGATGTTAATGCTATATATGTTTATGGTAGATTAATTGATATTTATTTTGTCAGTTTGATGTGATATTGTATTGGTGAGGAGAAAAAAGTTGCATCACTTGCTTGCAAGTGCCCTGTGATTTCCGCGATCTTCTCCTCCCGGTGTGTTTGAATCATGGATTATATATATGTATGTTATATTTATGATTGTAGGATTGTAGGTACAAGACACTGACTCCACCTGGTTTCACAGGTCTGAGCGTGTCCAGAGTCAATGGTAATGTTGATTGGGAGGTAGTAACGAGGTTTTTTCCTAGTCTAGCCTTAAACCTAGTCCTAGTATGCTGTCAGTTTAGGTTTGGTATTTTTGGTTGTCTCCTCAGTGTCTGTCTTGATTATTTGTTATGGAGGGATTTATTTTGTGAATTTCATGTTAGATTAATGTTCTTTTTAATTTAATGCTTATTTAAATTAATTTTAAATATTGTAGATAAAAGCTTTATATTTTATTAATTAATTAAATTAGTTTATTGGTAAAATAATTTAATCATTGTGATTAAAGTTATTTTATTAAATAAATTAATTAATTAATTAAATTTACTTTTATTAAGAGAATAGATTAAATATTATTTAAATGCTTTTGTGTGAATGGGAATTTTAAATATGTATTAAAAATGAAATTAGTTTTTTGAATTTTAAATTCTTTAAAATAAATTAAATTCTTGATAATTGAGAGAAGAAAATATCCGTGAGTTTGTTAGAAGATATTTTCTTGAATTGCCATGTGTGTTAGTGGAATTAAATGCAAAAATTCTTGTTGAGGATTTTCTCAGAGAGAATATTACTAGAATTGGAAAGTTAAGAAAACACTTCACGGAAAAAGAAAGAAAACAGAGTTCTGCTGAAGAAATTGGGATTTTTTGATTTGGGGTTTTGATTTATATTTCTGGAAGAAGATCTCAGGTTTATTTTTGTTTAGTAATTTGCATTCTTTGGAAAGTGGGATTTAAAAGGGCTTTGGAAGTTGTACACAGCAGGAAAAATTTTTCATCTGTCAATTTTTCAAGCTACAGGAATACAAGTTCTTTGCTATTTATTTAGTTTTGTAATTAGAAAAGATTGTCTGTATAAATATTTAAATTTCTAGAAGTTCTGTTATTTTGTAAAATTAAAAGTTTTTCTATAGAAGAAATTATTGTGAATGAAGCTTCTGTTCTTCTTGGTAGAATTATTTGTAGAAAATTTGTTACCTCTCTGTGTTAAATTTTGAAGCAAAATTTTATAGGGAAATTAGAGAGCAACCCTGAAGGTTATTGTTAAATAATAGAAAAGTTTCAAAAGAAAACAAAATAAATTTCCGTATATTTATAAAAGAAGTTCTCTATTAAATTTGGGGAAACAAAAACCTCTGGGAAGTACTTTGCTAAACTTTTCCTATAGAAAAGATTTAGAGAATTTGAATTGGAAACCCTATGTTATTGAAATTGAAAATCTCTATTAAATTTGTGTAGATTGATAAGTTTCTCAATTTCCTATAGAAAATTTATGTGAAAACAATTTCCTGACTAATATATTTTTATTGAATAAATTATACATATATTTATATATATGTATACAAAGATGTATATATATATACATATACATATATAAATATACACATATATATATATATATGTGTGAATTTGAACTGTAGAAATTTCTTGTAAATTATGTTGAAATGGCGGAACATGATTTTCAAAAAATCGCAGGTATTTAATAATTGTTTTGATAGGATGCAATTATTAAAAATCGCAAAAATTTCTTTCATACATTTGGGAGTTGTAGGGGTTACTGTCCCCCACAGCCGACTCCCATTAGGGAGGCGATGTGGAGGGCAGCGCCCTGCACTGCCTTTGGAGGCAACACATGGTGCTGCCTCCCACAACCAAGCCCTATGGGGAGGGCTGGGAAGGCAATCCCACCCATGACAGCCATGGCTGTGAAGCTGCGGCGGTTAGTGAAATTTTTTATAAAAGTTTTATTTTATTTATTTTTATATATGAAATAAATACTATATAGATATATATATATAAGTATATATTATATAATATATTATACATATTATATATATATATGTTTATATTCTTTATTTTATAATTATATTTTGTAAAATTGGATAATGTTAATGTAATCATTTTAACGAATGATATGTTGTATATTGGTATAGGCCAACTTGAATTAGTATTTTTATAATAAATGTTTAAAATAGAGAAAATTGTGAATTTTCCTTGTTATGTATAAATGAGATTATAGAATTGATTATTAGTTTTATTAATTTCCATATTGTTCGAGAAAAGAACTATAAGCAAGTTGACTAATTTTCATGCTATATGTTATTGATTTGATTGGATTTAGTAAATCCTAACATTAGATTCTTATTTTTCCCTGAATTGCTTTAAGTTGTTTTATATTCTTGTTGGGAAAATTGGGGTTAATTGAGAATATAAGTCTTCCAGATGTAATTTATTGAAAGGGAGTTGTTTTTGTGATGGTTTTATATTTTGAATAAACTAGGGTAGTGCACATGGTTCTATTTGATTTTAGACACTTGGTTCTATGAACAGGTTGTGATGTCCATTGTTATATGATTGGTATTTGATGCTAGTTTATGTGCACTTTGTCTACCTTAGTTAGTGGAAATAGTTTCCTTGTGTTATTGTTAGGGGAGTGGCTCTTTATGAGGGCGAGAACACAAAGTGGTGCTAGGGTAACTCATGTAGAGTTAGTTAATTAGTGAAAACTAAATCAACATTTTATGGGGTCTAAAATATTTAACTAGATTATTTATGCCTCACTCATGGACTCAAGGGCTAGTTCAGACTTGGGGATGAGTCGAGAAGGCCTAGAATGGCAATATCGATATCTAGTCATTATGAAAGATATTTGATTCCGCAACAGCTTGCATGAGGGGTCGGGTTTTGTAAGAGGTTACCAAGGTAACCCAAGTTGGGGGCCAGAACCTAGGAAGAAATGGTTGGGTAACCTATGCAACATTGTGATGACACTCCACCTATAATAACAATATCCTTGTGAACTTAGTATATTTGATCATTCTGTTCTAGAAGCAATGTAACCATTAAGTTAGGTTGGTACTTATATAGTATGTCTTTGGTTTCATATGTGTCTAGGGTTTGTAGGTTATGTCTAGGGAACCTTTTTAATATCTCCTAGCACAGGGGGTGGGCCTACGGGTACCACATGTTTGGGTGGAACATGCACCTTACTCCGTTGGGTCCCCAGTTTTTATTCGTGGCAATGAGTACTTCTTGGATGGAGAGCTCATGAGTAGAAATGTACTTTCTTATTTGTATCAGTGGAAACCTTATTCTTGTATAACTTCTCAATTCTAATTGAGGATAAAATTTTGTAATATGTAATTGTACATTTTTATATGACCTACCTCATTTGGAAAATGAGTATTGTAAATGTTATTTCAAATGCAATGTAAGAAATAATCTTATTTGTACTATATATATTTAATGATGTAATTTAATTGTTAATGAATGTATGTTCTTAAGTTTATGTGAATTAAATAGATGCTATGTTATTTACTTTTGTCATCTATGGGAATTTCAAGTAGTGTGATATCGCGTAACTTAGGGAATGTTTGCATTAATAAAATTTATGTTTACACTTTAAAAAAACAAAAATTATTACTCTATCATAGTCAATGCAACATTCTTTAGGTTACAAGATGGGGCATTACATGAATCTTCAAACAAACAACATTATCTCACCAAATCCATACATGCCAAATGTGAATATACCAAGTACAAGTTTACCAAGCATGAACATTTCAAATCCACACTTGGTAAACTTTGTGATAGATATGTTTGTGAATCATACAATTTTTGTTCAAAGTCCAAACAATATGTTAACAACTCCATGTATTGATCCAAGTCAAGGTAAGAGCATGCAAAATCAAAGTTACCTAAATCAAGGGAATATGTTTCCAAACCACAACAATGTTCAATTTCAACCTATAATGCCAAATCCAAACATCATCCCAAATCAAAAAATTGCCCAAAATCAATTTTTCCATATCTCATACAAACATCACAAGTAGACATTCCAAATATGCTTGAAAAAAAACCAAATCAACTATATCAAGGGTGTCAAGATCAAAATCAAGATCAAATGTTGCAAGTTCAAATTGCTTCACTTGCCAAAATAATTGACTCATTGCCCCAAGAGACATCTACACCATAAAATCAATACACTCTTCCATTGGTTAAACCATGTCATCAAAGAATTAATTTGTGTCCACAACCAGATCAAGAACAATATCTCCAATGTCAAGAAGTTGGATATCAAGATCAACAACATCAACAACAAACCCAACCTCCACATCTCGAAGATCAATTGCCACATCTCACAGATCAATCACCACATCTCCAAAATCAATCACCGTAAGGTCAATTTAAAGTACAAATCTCACAAGGTAACAAACAAAAATATGTACACCACTTGGGGGACCAATCAAATTAGTCATGCAACAGTTCCAGTACAAGAAAATCTCATCAAAATCCCCTTTTATGAAAATTATCAAGAGCCTCAAGTTAAACCACCAGGGTATAATGAGAAGCACCTTTGTGATTTTCACAAGATAAAGGGACACACAACATCAAATTGTATTCGACTCAAAAATCTCATCCAAGACCTTATTGATCAAAAAATAATAACTATTGAGGACAACGATGAAGATTCAACCACTAGTGATAGCAGTGACAATCTCTCCACCTCAATTGTTGAAAACAATGATCAAGATCTATCCATCAATGAGCACCTTGAAGATGTTTCTACCTCATCCAAAGATCAACTCAACATATATCAAGAGTCATTTTTTGATCATGATAAACACCCCTCAACAATATCCAACAATGTTTAATTCAAAGGAGTGTTAACATCATTTGATCCTATAATCGGCGATCCTTCTACCATTAATCATGTTGAAAATGTCTCTACATTACCTAATGAGTTAGAGGACATATATCAAGAATTCATTCCAAAGCATGATCAACATCTTTCACCAAAGTCTAGCAATGGTACTTTCCAAGACATATTGACATCCTTTGACCTCATGGTTGCAGATATTGAAGGAATCTTCAACTCAACACTTGATCCAAATTCACTCAAAGATCAAGAGGATATTGAGCCACTTCCTATGCCTGATGAAGAAATCCAAGAACCCTTTGTAAGCAATCCATCCTTTGAAACTGACCCATGTCAAGAACTTGATCCAAAGCATGTCAAAAGCAATCAAGATCAAGAATTTGCATCTATGAGATGCTACAATGATCTAATGGGTGCTCTCTTATCTATACAAGATGTCACAAATAATGATCATATCCATATAGCACATACTCCTCCATCTACCCATGAGATGCTTTCTTTGGATGGAAATATAGATGATATTCATTCAAAACAAGAGTCTCATACTCTTGATATCATTACCAAAGAACAAGAGTCTCCTACTCTTAACATTTGTACACATGATCAAGATATAGAAAAATCTAGAGACAAATCAGAAATGGGTCATGAAGAAAGATTCTATAGAAGTTGTGAATCAAAAACATCCTATGAAGGAATATCAAAAATGAATCATGAGGGGGAATTTTATGTGGATAGTGAATCATCAACACCTCTTGAAGAAGCATTAAAATATGATATTTCACAGGATCAAGCCAAAGATATGAATCATGAAGTTATCCCACTTATGGAGGATCCTATCACTTATAAAATTGGATCACTTACCTTATTTAGGGGAAGCTATCTTATCAATGAAGAAGCTAGTGTATGTGCAAGATCATCATGGAAAAAATAGGCCCTTAAGTGGCAAAAAATTCATAAAAATAAGAGTTAGGTAACTTCACGTAAAAATTTGAATAAGTTATCTATATTATTTCAAAACTATGTAAAAATAGAATATGTAGAAAATTGAATGTAGTTTATAAGGTACTAGGTTTATTTAAAAAATAATTCTATTTGGTGAAAATTTGAAATTCCAATGCAATAGTACTTAAATTTTAGGGAAAAAGTAAGAAGTAGGTGTCTATCTGACCACCCTAACTACAATAAAATGATAATATTTTGTTATAAGATTTTAGATATAAGTAGAGGACTTTGTCCCAATGTGATGCATATTTTTTTGTAATTTTTTTCCAAGTAAATAATTAATTATGAATTTTTTATTACAACTTTTAAAAAATATAAAAATTTGTATGTCTAATCACCTTAACTTGGTCAAAACTTGCAATGGGACATTTTGACCAATTTTTCGACGACGGTCCGTCAAAATTTCAACAGCTTTTCGTCATTGTTATTTCATCAGAATTTCGATAACATTTGATACGTCAAAATTCTGGCCCGACATCCTGTCGTTGAAAAATTGGTCAAAATGTACCAGTGTTCATGAAATTCCTTTCTTTTTTTTAATTCCATAGTATGTGAAGCATAGAATGTGGCACATGTTTCAGATTCAAAAAAAGTGATACCATTTGAAAGCTATAGATGTTTTTCAATCAAACTATCAATGAGGACTTTAGTCATAATTCAAATAGAAAGTGAATAATATTTATTTATTAAATTCATAGTAAAACATAATTTATATTGATGGAAATATGAGAATCTCTTCTAAAAACCCTTTTTGTTTTTATCAATTTTGGGTTAAAAAAAATCATTAGCCACATACCCTACACATACCCATCATATTGCCACTTTTTGGCCCATCATGATCCTGCACATACCCGCTATCACCTTTGAAGATCCAAAACAAAGAAGAGAAGGAGTAGCACCTTGTTTCCAAGGTATATCATATTCTATTGCAAATAAAATGTTTCAACAAATGAATTATCAAGGCCGAGGATTAGGCCTACATGAACAGGGTATCCTAGAACTAGTGTAGATTATTGGAATTCCTAAGCGTCAAGGTATTGGTTGTTCCACAATTAAGGGATCTAAACATATCAGTGATACCTCTATAATATTGGGGGAAACTTTATCTAGTGTAAGAATCAACATATGGAGCACGAAGAATCCTTATGGTGAAACTGATGCCAATACTACAACCAACCACGTCATGAATCTTCATCCACCCATCACCCCATCCATGAATTGGGATCGACATCAAAAGAAGGATGTGAATCAAAGCAAGAATAAAATCATCAAAGGAAAAGAAGTAGTGAAGCATGAAGGAAAAATCAAATACAAGTGGATACCAAAGAATACAAAGATAGATTATCACTATCAAACTCCATTAGTCAAAGAAACTATGGGGAAAAGTAAAAAAGGGAAATGTATCCATCAAAGATATCCACAAAGAAAAACTCAAGATTCTCAAGCAATGTACAAAGTATATCAAGTAGTTGGTCGTAATTCCACGCACACTTTCGTATCCACCCATCGTTGCTCATCTTCCCAAGTTTGGAGAGTCAAAGGTCCCAAACTATCAACCAATCCATCTTTTATTCCTAAACACACTCCATCCACTCCTCCACACATGATATCAAATTCTCACATTGACCATGTATTGGCATCCACCCTTCATCATAAGGATTCAGAAGGCACTCTATCAGGATGTGTGCACAAAGACAAAGTTAACTCTGGTATGAACAAAGCAGATTGAGAATCTCAAAAGTTGCATTCAAGTGCACAAATCTTGGAAAAACAAATTCTTCAAAAAGAATATCAATGACACATTATGATAAAAGCATTTTCATCAATGCCACCAGGTGGTTCAACATGAGCTTAATTTTTTTAAAAAAAAATTCAAAAAAAGTATTGAAAACAGTAAAGAAAAAAATCGTCCTCCATTGAAAAACCACTATGGTGGCACTTTGGACTGGTACCATGATGAAAACCTAGAAAATAGGCATAATGTGTAGAATTGAGCATTCACATGTGCTAATTCAGGTGAAAGCATCTCATCCCATCCATAATAAATCCAACATTCCATCCATTTTATCCATAATAAATCCATTCATCCATAAACCATTGATCCAATCCATTTTCATCCATCTACATCCATCTTCCACATTATCTTGATGTTGATAAATTTTGGTGTACACTTTACACTTGCTTATGGTAAAAATCTTGACATGGGTCATTTTTATTGATCCTATCCTACCTAGCATTATGTAAGCCATGAAGCATTATCCAAATGAGAATTCTTTATTTGAACACCTTATCTTATCACAAGATAATCCTTGGCATCCTTTGCATGCTTACCATATCCATCCATATACACACCTATCCAAGCATCCACCCATGACATTTCAAACATTGCTAGACACTAGGGGAAGATATTTACATCTTGCTTCAGGAATAAATCTTGATCTATATCTTCCAATTTATGTGGTGATCCAAATATTGGAAAATGTAAAATCAAATTGGTCAAAGCACTTGTGAGAAAAAATTCCAAATCACTAGCCCATGGAACATTTTGATGAGAAGGCATTCCTTATCAAGCTTCATCTTTCATCAAACATCAATCCAAACAATCAATATTAGTTGCATCTAATTTTCACTTCAAATGTCACATTAAATCATCCAAACAAATTTGGTTCCAACTCAAGCTTCAAAATCCTGATCAATCATATCCAATCAATACATCATCATCTTGGGATATCTTTCCCAATCCGCGTGTTGCTTAACACCTTCCTTACATTGTTGTGTATCCTCAACAATGTTATCATCAATCAAATCCAATCAATCCTTCATCATCTTGGGATATCCATCCTAATCCTCATGTTGCTTAAAAACTATCCTTGCATTGTTGTGTATCCTCAACAATGTTATCATCATCAATCTGATCAATCAACCATAGCTTGGTTTTCAACAAAATCCCAAAATAGAGCATTGATATCATATCCATATCCAAATCATCAAAATCATGAAAAAAATCCAAAAATAGGTCAAAAAGTCATAAAAACATAGTATCTGAACTACATCTTCTCTGAGCTTAAATGTAGGCAAGGCTAATCTTTGATCAGCCCCCGAGACACAAAATCCAAAAACATTGGAAAATTTGAAAATGAAAACATTTGTAAAACATCTTGAAAATACCAAAAACAACCTCAAAATATTGAAGCACATCAAAAAATCCAAATATTTGAAAAAATCCATCCATCACATTTCTCTTTCACCCGCAATAATCAATCATCCATAATAAATCAATCGTCACCTTCATCCTTCGGAATTACAAACAAAAATAATCACAACAATCGACAAAATCAAACTTCAAACGTAAAATCAAAATCGAAGTAAAAAAATTTTAAATGCAAAATCAAACTCTTGATCATTCACAAACAAGTCAATCAACCTTATATCAATAGCCTTTCGAACAACCTATCAACTTTCCACCATCCACTAACATGTCCTAGGATGTATCCTTCCTACAATGGGCATTATCTATTGGAAAAATCCTAAACAAAAGAACTTGCCACCATCCACTAACATGTCCTAGGATGCATCCTTCCTACAATGGGCATTATCTATTGGAAAAACACGTTGGATTCTTATCCTAAAAAAACACATCCCTTTGGCTAGAGGTATGAAGAACATTGACTTGTTTGTATACTTGATCTTTTCTTTGATTTATTTTATTGCACTCATTCCACTGACATCTCGATGATGTCTAATCAAAATGATTTAGAGAGAAAGGAATAGGGAATTGATCATTATCTTTTGTCTGTTGTGCTTGTTGGATGTTCTTGTAATATAACTTGATGAATACTTGCTTTGTTAGATGTGAATGGAAGGTGTTTTTGGCAACTTGTTGACTATTACATTGATAGGTTATACCTTTCCATGTTTTGGTTTGAGATGTTTGAAACTTTTGAAGTGCATCCTAGCAAAGTTTCTATATGTCAAGTGTGAACAAGAATACTCCTATCTATTTTTCGAGTCAAAGTCCATCGCAGTAGATACCATGCTATCTTGGTTGTCCATATCTTGAGGCATTGTATCTCTGTGTTTTATCAAACATAAGGTACAAGTAAGGTCTTTTAAAATCCTAATTCCTGATAAGAAACACATCATCATCACTCATCATCATATCTAATAAATTCTTAATGACTCATGGACTTGTTGGACTCCTGCATCATCTCAGACAAGGGTTCATCCATCTTATTCTTCTTATTCTTCTATCTTTACTAACATTTCTATCCAAGTATCAAGTGTGTGTAATATATCAAAATATACATGAGGCTACCCATGGCCGATGAACTATCTACATCATCAAAATTGTCTACATCAAACATTCAGGCTTTCTAGTCCTCTTTGAGTTGAACTGATCTTGAATCTTTATCACGAGCTCAACCCAAAATTGAAACTTTTCACCTGATCTCTTGAGGGGGCAGTGTACCATCGTAATTCTTCTCACTAGGGCAGTAGTGGGGCATCCAAAAAAATTAGAATTTTTTTGAATTTTTTGATCTCGGCGAGGTTATTCTTTGAACCAACACAACATGTACATTGCTTCAAAGAGGGCCAAAATGTAGACACTCAAAATATCCTGATTGATATCATGCACTCGATCCTAATTCAATAACACTAATTCTTCCTTAATCACATCCATACTAACCATTTAATTGAATAATCTGTATTTAATTAAATTCATTAAATTTCTCCATATCCCTCTTTTAATTAAATAAATCAACTTTATTTAATTAAATTACCAATGTTCATTATTCCTCTCATTTGATTTAAATAAACCTAAAAATCTAAATCAAATGTCATATCAACTAATTCGATCTAAAGTTATTTAAATCCTGATTAACTCTACACTAATCCTCAAATCCTCTAGCTTTTGCAACTTGAACATATAAATCAATTTATTTGATTTTTTAATTCCTCTATTTCCATTCCAATATGGCATCTCTTTGGAATATTCCATCAATTTGAAATCTCCCTCCACTTTTGTCCTCCAACATGGCATTTAAGTCTCTTACATGTCCTTTTTCTTGAGCCAACTTGGCATTAACTACACTTGCATCCCCTCTTGTGCAAGTCATGTCTTCAAATTCAAACTCCACCTATATGCATTAACTTGCACATTGTTCAAAATGTGCTCCACCTATCTTCAATA
The DNA here is from genome assembly GCA_007258455.2 of Sequoia sempervirens. Classification (NCBI taxonomy): domain Eukaryota; kingdom Viridiplantae; phylum Streptophyta; class Pinopsida; order Cupressales; family Cupressaceae; genus Sequoia; species Sequoia sempervirens. Next base: position 63,076,363 of record VDFB02026320.1, read on the forward strand.
GCATGTTGACAAGTGATACAATGCCATTGGGTGAAGTTTAATCCCACATTCTCCCACATTCTCCCACATTCTCATTTCTTCATCCTTCTCCATTATAAATAGAGGCCTCCTCTATTTGATTTAGCATCCACAATCCATGTAAGATCACTATGCTCATTTGAATCCACAATAATCCACAACTTTATGAAAGATTACTATCTATAGAGTTGGAGCAAGTTCATCCACCATTTTCATAGTTTCATCAATTTTAGCTAGGTTACTGTCAATTTTCATCAAGGAGCACCAATCTTCATCAATCATCATCAAAGATTTGCAAGGAATTGGGAAAGGGATACTTTATACATCAAAGTAGCACCAATTCTCCCATGGGGTGCTGGTTTGAATGCTTAGAATGAGTTTTATTAACTTTTACTAGATTAAATTTTCTTTGTTTCTTGTTCTTTGTATTTGAATGAATTTCATGGGGAATTATTGTTTTAGACTTGTTTGATGACTAGCATCAAGTTGTTTGATCATGTTTGAGTAGGTCTAGATAAACCATTCACTATTTGGCACTAGAAGGAGGGCATAAATCTCAAAATTAACATGTTTTTTTGGCTTGTTAAAACACACATCAAATTCATCTCCTTTACAACTAAAGAATGGCATAAACCCTAGGATATTGGCTCTCCCTTGTGGTAGCAATCCAATCATAAACCCTAGTTGGTTTTGTGTTCAAATGTGGAGCCAAGTGAAAAAAGGTCAATCCTAGTTGGATCTAGGATCACTTTTCCTACATCACAAGTTTATTCTTCCATTGAATAATAACTACATGCTTACAAAACTACAAAAATTATTTAAATAGTATTCAACCCCATTGTCAACTCTCAACGCCCTTATTTTATAGTTTACTTGGTTCTCAACCAAGACTTTAAATTCATAGAACTTACTAAAATTTTATGTTTAAAATGAATAAAAATTATATAGCTATATCTTGAAGCATCATCAAAGAAAGTGACCAACTAATGATATTTTATTATAGATTGAACAACCATTAGACAAAACACATATGAATGAATAATCTTTAACAATCTCTTATTTTTTTAAATGACTAATGGAAATATTCTACATTCTATTTTCTAAACACATAATGTTTAAAGAAATCAAAAGTCTCATCAAAATAAGAAAAATCATCAACCAATTTTTATTAACTATAGTCCTATACACTTTTAACAATGTGGCCTAAATTTTGGTGCCAAAAATCATATATTTATTTTTTCCACTAGTTACATTAGCATTTATGAAAAGAAAAGGAATTGAAACTAAATAAACTCCCAACATGGGATCCTCTAGCAACCACCAAATTCCTTCTCAGCTACAACTAGAATTATCAAATGTCATGTGCATCCCTAAATCATTTTCCTTGGAAATATAAATCAAATACTTATCAAGTCTAAGACTACGTAAAATACAATGAAATATTTCCATCCTCCTATAATCAAAAGATAATTATATCTTCCCACATGCAAAAATTTGATGTAAACTATTATCATCCAAATACAGTTCTCCTTTTTCATATGCATGTTAGGAAGAGATCCACTCATTGTGAGGAGTCATATGACATGGACATCCTAAGTTAATAAATTATTATTCATTATAAATAGTGATAAAAAATGAGCAAGGCTTCATCAATTTTTTTGTTGGATTCATAGTTCTTTTTATTTATAGAATCCTTCACATGCCCTTATTTACCATAATTCTAGCACTTCATTTGGATCTCTCCTTTGGTTTGGAGTGGTCTCAAGACTTACATATATCTAAGTTAGAATTTTTATCTCCTTTGGACCCTAAGATAAAACTTTAATTTGTTCTTTTTCCTTTGTTTCTAAGTCAATGCTAGAAATAGGTTGCCCCACCTTTTAGGAGATGAAGCACAAGGGCAGGGTCCTATTTCACTCAATTTTCACTCAAGGAAACCATAGAGATCTCAATCCAATGATAGAAAGAGGGAAAGCGATATGCTAAAGGTTGTCCTAGGGTATGATTAAATGACTTAAAAGGGTTTCACCACCAAGCTAGGGCTTGGAAAGACAAGTAGCACACAAGATCTAAAGATGAAACTTAATGATGTGCAAAACCTAAGTACAAATGAATGCAAATTAGAAATGAGAACTGAGAAATCAAAGAGGTGCACCTAGAAACATGTAGCAGCTTGAATGAAGACCTAAAATGCTGAAAATGTTGAGTTTAAGGCACACTGGGACTCATACACTAGGATGGGTGATTTAGTCCTAGATTAGGGTTTCTAAGCAGGAACAAAAATATGGTAGTGACAAGTTTGGAACTCTTGAAATTTGGAAAAAGTTATGTACTAGGACTTATATGCTAGAAGTGGCATATTAATCCTACTTAGCTCTTTCAGAGGATCAAAGTTTGAATCTAATATCCTAGCTCTGCTCTTCCTTTCAATCCCAATTTTTGAATTTGAAATGTCAAATTCTATTTTGTAGGTTCCTTTTAGTGATCTTGTAAACAAGGTGACAACTTTGACAAGTTTGCAACAATGAAAAATTCTTCCAATCTTGCTCTTGAATGTGTCTTCAACCTAGACCTAAAAATCACACACTAAAGAGAGGGAAATTTTTTGTTTTGTTAGTGGATAGGGGTTTTCCTTGGTCAAACCTCGTTTTGGTAATCAAACCTTGAAATGAAATGAAATAGGAAGGAGGAATGGTGAATGAAAAAATATGAAATATTTCAACTCACAAAACCCTTGAAGAAAAGGCTACAAACATGTATGAAATGAATACAATAGATGTAGATCTTGACTCTTGATGAAAGGGTATAGATATTGACTTGATTGCTTACTTGAATCATGAAACCCTACATCACAAATGTTAGCTCAAAAATAAAAATGATGCATGATGACTTTGACATGATGCTTGATAATTACTCTTGAATGCTCTTGTGAACTAAAATTTGTAAAAGGATGATTATTCAACTTGCTAGGTCACTTGATTGCTTGTTAGTTGAAAATGAGTGAAATAACCTTGTATTTATACTTGTTTATGCTAAATTTCTTGAAATTACAAGACTACAAGTTGGCATCAAATCTAGAAGAATAAAATCTTTCCAATAATTTGAATTTAATTTAGGTTTAAGCTACGTAGGTCTCATACATTAGTTGGGGCATATGAGTCCCATTAGGCTAAGCTTGGGACACACTTTTCAAGAAATTATTATATTCATGTAAAATCTAGATCAAGGCCCCAAAACTTAGGTGGGACCCATATGCCCAAGGTGGCATATGAGTCCTAGATCACTAAATCTAGGCCATACAATCCAAAAACACATGAATTATGATCAGATATTGTTAAATTTTGAGATTAATCTCAGAAAGATGCATTAAATAAGGCTTGTGGATGTAAAATAAGGCCAATTTAAAGCATAAAGAAGCCCAATTAATTAATGAAACCCTAGATTAGTGTGAAAGTGCAAGAAAATAATTTACAACACCCTAAATAAGGTACAATCAAGTCCATTTAGTTCACAAGGGCTCAAACAAGTGTGAAAATGTACACGGATACATTTTTCAACACTACACTAAGTAGAAACAAGAGAATCCTACTTTTAATATATCTTTATAATAACCATAGAGGAAATAAGGAGAAAAACCATATAATATATCTTTAGAAGATAGGTTGGATTCTCTTGTCTCTACTTAGGTATATATTTAATTTTTTCTAACTAGAAACAAGAGAATCAAAACATTTAATTTATCCTTTAAGCTATCTTCTATGGTTTTTCTCCTTGTTTCCTCTATGAGAAAAGTAGAAACAAGGGAATCCAACCTTGGATCTATATTTTAACCACTCAAAGAAAAGGACAATGTAGAAATATGCAAATATACTTCTCATCTATTGTAACATCAATGGTTCATAATTAAATCATAATTAAATTAAATGCATTCAAATATTCTCCCAAAGATATATTTAATTTTAATTTTAATGGTTATACTTTTCTTTTACAATATAATTTATTTATCCCATTTTATTTGGTAGATATCACCAATTATTTTCCAAAGAAACATTCAAGTTGATATAATTTTCAAGACACAACTAAACATCATTCTTCATTCCTTCTATCCATATTCTTTCATCCATAATAAAATATAACATCTAGTTTAGTTTTCTTTTCAAAAAACACCCCATTAGTCTCTCTCTTCAATTATCCTTTATTTTGAGTTTCCAAATCTTGTAACTAGATTTACTGAATATCTCATATTTTGCTAAGTTGTACTTGTCATGGATTCTAGAATAAAAAAATAGATCTAAAAACATAAAAAGTAATATGATTTCACTCCAAAATAGAAAACTCACAACACTTATATAAATGTGTCCCTTTTATCTAAAGCAAGGTTGTGATACCAAATGTTAAAAAGTAGAGTGGACTATTGCATAAATAAAACTTAATGTATATATTTTAGTGTTCACATATAAAATTTAATATGCAAATGAAACATGGAGAGAACATAAAAATCACCAAATAACAATAAATCAATGTATGACACCAAAAATCTACTATCAATGAGAGGATCAAGTATGTATTAATCTTGTGAAACAATACTACATAAGCAACACTCATCTCTCTTCAATTTGGAATAACACTCAAACAACACTAGTATACTATACTAACATAATAATATTGCTATTTCATGCCTCCAATAAATAGAATAATGAGAGAGAGAAAATAACAAATGAAATCTTAAAATAATAAATAGGTTTATTTATATGCAAGGGGGAAAATAGAGTTATGATGGACTTATCTACCTCAATTTCATTAGGAAATGAGATCCACACAATGAAAGGACTGTCAACCTTAAGGTGAGTAAAGTCACAGTGTGAATCTACAAATTTCCCTTTTTTGCAAGGATGGGGGTCTAGGCCAAACAACACTTTGGGGAGAAAGATTAAAAATAACAAACTAACTCCAAAATGCAACCAAAACTTGAATTTGGAAGATTAAACTCAATTTTGATGGAACTATAAATCAAAAGGCAGATCTAGGAAAGGGAAAATGATGTGTACCAACCACCAAATGTTCTTTCTATAAGCCAACTAAGGACACATTCGCCCTATGGCGAATGGTTCCTGGCTAGGGATCTACAAAAATGGTGTCTAGGTTCTCTTTTGCTATGTTTGCACTCCCAAATCCTCAATTTTCATAGTCCTATAGCTGGAAATAAATCATGTAGGTGATTTTATGTGAAATTGCAACAATGATGACAACAAATGCAACTTTGACAACTTTGCATTTTTTCTCTTCAAGAGATCTTCCACCTAAAATCTACGAACATAAATCAGGAGGGAAAAATGTTTTGTTGTTGGTGAATGGGGGTTTTCCTTGGTAAAACCCCATTTTAGTAATTAAGCTTCATAATGAAATGAAATAGCATGAAGGAATGATGAATGAACAAGCCTATGTCACAACTCACCAAACCCTTATTTGAACCTTAGAATGTGGATCTACAACTAGCATGGAATAGCTTTAATGGATGTGGATTTTGATCTTGAAACTTAATTTGAAAAAATTCCTTTGAATACTTGAATGGATCTTGAACACCACATCAACATATTAGCTCAAATAACATGCATGATGTAAGAAGACTTTGAAATGATAATAGGATCTTGAATGTTGCAATAATCTTCAATAAATCTACCCTTAAATTCCTTGAAAATTCTCTTGAATTGCTCTTGATAATGCTCACTTGAAAATTCTAGGATGCTTGAAAATCTTGTTAGGTGAAACATAATGACATGGCCCTCTTATTATACATATGTTAACATTGATTCCTGAAATTCAAATAACACAAGCTAACATATGAATATACATTTGAAATCATTTAAATACCACCAAAAAAATAATTTAAATTAGGGTCCTAGGTCTAAGTGAGGACCCATTCACCCTTGGGCGAATGGGTCCTAGGTCAATTACCAAGGACACACATTGATCAATAATAAATGTTATGTTATGTCATTTATGAGTGTTGGGTTTTCCTCTTCAGAAATTGCAATTAAGTAGGCTCATATTTGAACTAAAGGGGAAAATTAAGGAAAATTAACCTCAATTAATTAATAAATCCCTAGATAAGTGTGAAAGTGTAAAGATACACCTTACAACACCATAAATAAGGCACAATTAAGTCCATTTTATTTAATAGGGCCCTAAACTTAATGTGAATATGTAAAACATATTATACCACTAATTTAAGGCATCATTTAGTTCATTTTATTATTAATTATTTCCTAAATTAAGTGTGAAAAAGGGATACTTTTTCCTACACTATAGTTATTACATGAGAACCCATGTCCCACTTGAAGACCATATTTTGAGAGTAGTAAATAACAATGACTACCTTCATATGGAATTCATGTGGACATAACCAATTTATATCCATGAATAGAAAATGTGACTCCAAATGCATATTTTACTAATAAATCTAGAGTGAATCATACCTTTGAGTACATTAATCTATTATGGAGATAACTTGTGTGGGACCCATCTATCATGAAAATTATCCCCCACTCCCTCTTTTAGCCCCTAGATTTGAGAAAATACAAGAAGTGAGTTGAAATTAGTTTTTAACTACAACCATTATGCTTTGTATCCTTCATGAATGCAAGTACATTAAACTCCAAGTCAATAAGGATAAGTAATGATAAAATAATAATATCTCTCAAAAACATGGGAATTCAAGTATTCATTCTAAGATTGTTGAAGATACAACATTAGTACATCAAGATTGCAATTAAATGTCACACTTCCTAATATTTGGAATTTAGTCACTAGATTTTGATTAGGGTTTTGGTTTCCACATTTTGGGTGGCTTTTTTTTATGGTTTTCTAACTACAATTTTGTGCTTTCTTGTATTACTTCTCCTATTTACTAGGTAATTGAGATGAAGGATTCATAATGAGTTTTGGAAGTATTTTTATGCTACAAAACTACTCTATATCTCTTGTTGGTCATACTCTTGTAAATAATTATACTCAATAAGAGTATTGTAACCATTTGATTATTGAATAATACATCGATTTTCTTTGGAGTGTATGGTTTTTCTCCCAAAAGGTTATCCTCTACATAAGTCATTGTGTCATGGTATATTAGTTTTGTGTTTATTTCCTTCTAATTGTATGAACAATTTAAATTTCTATGCATATATCCTCTCATACATTAATGTATGAAGTATGTTATTTTCCTTTTCTTCATTTCAAAAAAGACCTAGCAACCATCTTGCAGTATTTAGGCTGGGAAGGTCATCAAGGTCCTATGAGACTCAATTTTTGAGGGAAGATAAAGCTTAAAGGAAGCGTCATGTGGTTAGTGGTTTAAATAAAGAAAACCTCTGAAGCACAAGATTCAAGACGAACAAGAGGGTATTTTGATATAGGTTAGGGATAAAGGAAAATTAAAAGGATTAATTAAAATAAGAGAAGGAAAATATTAAAATTTAATTGAGGGTTAAAGGAATGTGGAAAGAAAATAAATGAGATGGAGGGAAAAATAAATTAAAAGGAAAAATAAATAAATAAAGTGGTTCAAGAGGGTGTATGATCAAAGGAAGGATATGAATGGATTAAGAGGTGTAAAATAAGGTTAAAACAAGATTAAATGACATAACAAGACAAATGGACTAAAATAAGTGCAAAACTATAATAATTCAATTACTGTGTAACTTCCACTATTACATTTTGATACCACTCTCTATTATGATCATTAGAACAATAATGCTTCCCTCATTTTGTTCATTTTCCCTCCAAAGGATCAAAAAATAAGGAAGGTGAAGAATTGTGGCCCATAGTAACAATCACACAAGGAACTAAATAATGGCCTCAAAGCTATCTATGTACGATAAATAGAATTATCAATACACACTTATGTTGTTAAAATTATTATGAAAATTGCCTTTACAAGAAATATAAAAACACTAACATATGCAATGATCATTGCCCTAACTTTCACTACCCAAACATAAGAAATGAGTACTTTCTATTTGGAATAACATTCACACATGGATTTATGAATATATGTTGTCTATTAGTGATGCAAGAGCATCATGCTCCAACCCCTTTGGCTAACGTTGATCCCTCATCGGCAAGACTTTGTATTATCAGAAGGAGGTTTCTATCCATTCTAATGATGGGACGATGGTGTTGGTAGAATGCAGTTACATTGGTGAGAGTGTGCAATATTGACGAGACACTAGTCTTTGTCCCAGTGACACAGTGATATCGGTGTGACCGAAGTGTTTCGATGTGACATTGGAGGAAGTCCCTTCAACAGGCCCATAATCTTCTTATTGGAAAGAAATTCCTGAATGTCTCTTCGACATTTCATGTTAGGCAATAGTGGTTTGGGTACAGTGGAGCTTTATTGGTGAGATTTGGCTTGTCGTTGAGACAATCTTGAATGTCTCTCCGACATTCAATGTCTAATCAAAATTTGTTGGCCATGCACTATGTTGATGTTTGCATCAGTGTAACATGAGGGTTTTGGTGTGATATCTCCCAATTCTTTAACTAGGAGAGGGACAAAACGAATGGTGGGACCGACAGGGATGGAACATAATGACAGTTAGTAGAAAGTGATAGGTAATTCATATCCTTGTTGCAAATTACTATGGGTGATGATTGATGAGATGGTAGTGGCGATGTCAATGTGACATACATACTTTGGTGAGAGATCTCTTAGGGTCTATTTGATATTTTGATAATTTCCAATAAGATCTTTATCAATGTGACATATCTAGTTTGGTGTGAGTTCCGCTAGAGTTTTGGCAACATTTCAATGGAGGTAATGAACAATGATGGGTAATGCGGTGGATGGAAAGTTCGATTATGACACTTGGAAAAGTGATATTGATGTATTCCACACCATTGTTGTGAAATACATATTCATTAGACAACTTGATGTAGCTACTGATAACGATATAATGACTTGGTGAATTCGGAAGTTGATTGGATGATCAAGAAAACTACAACATGAAGAGTAGGAAAGATTAGGGTCGACTTGAAGAACTGGAGAGAGATATAAGAATTGAAGGAATACAGTGAGAGAATAGCGAAGGAGTAATAGAACGAAGGCTGGTTCAAATTTGCAAGCTAGCAGATGCATGTAATAATCTTCCCATGAGATGGCATGTTTTCTATAATGAAGTCCCAACAATAAAGATCATTTTTGTTATGAAAACCTAGTTGTGCATTGTTGTTCTAGCTTGTAAGGGGAGCCCCCTTCATTAGTGGTATCAGAGTAGCTGCTCCTTCATCAGTGGTATCAGAGCAACCACTCCTTCATCAGTGGTAAAATCTATTGTTTATAAGTTTTTAGCACATGTACTTGATGCAATGAGTAGCATGGTAGAGGAAATTGTGGAATGTGTAGATGTGGTAGAATGGTGTAGAGATACCTACATATGGATAGAAGTTGTAGGGGATGTGACAAGATAAATTTGATGGAGGTGGTCAGTCAGAGATGGGTTTGAACCCTCTCTTTAAAATGGTGTAGAGATACCTACATATGGATAGAAGTTGTAGGGGATGTGACAAGATAAATTTGATGGAGGTGGTCAGTCAGAGATGGGTTTGAACCCACGAAAGAGAGGAGAAGAGTGAAGAGTACTTGGAGAAGGAGGTTGAACTATGGTGGACATGGGTCCATGAGAGGAGAAAAGAATGGAGTCTAGAATGTTCTAGAAAGATGCTAGAAGAGGAGGAAAAAGAAGGATGACATAATGGACACCATTTGCAGGAGCACATAATTTCTTATTCACCTAGGGAGTTTGATGCAGGAGCATCATGCTCCAGACCCTTTGGCTGGCATTGCTCCTTCATCAACAAGACTTTGGCTTATCGATAGGAGGTTTCTATCTGTTCCAGTGATGGAACGATGGTGTTGGAAGAATGGAGTTACATTGGTGAGATTGTGCAGTATCAGCAGGACATTAGTCTGTGTCCTAGCGACAGAGTGATATCAGCATGACCAAAGTGTTTTGGTGTGACATTGGAGGAAGTCCCTTTGACAGGCCCATAATCTTCTTATCAGCAAGACATTCCTAAATGTCTCTTCGACATTCAATGTCAGGCAGTAGTGGTTTGGGCATGGTGGAGCTTTATCAGTGAGAGTTAGCATGTCATTAAGACAATCTCAAATGTCTCTCTAGCATTCATTATCTCATCCACATCCATTGGTCAAGTGTTGTGTTCATGTTTGCATCGGTGTAACATGAAGGTTTTGGTGAGAGATTTCCCAATGTCTCTTCGACTAGGTGAGGGATGAAATGAATGGTGAGACTAATAGGGATGGAACGTAATGACAATTGGTAGAAAGTGATGGGTAATTTGCATCCTTGTTGCAAATTACAATGGGTGATGATCGATGAGATGGCAGTGGCAATGTCGATATGACATATATACTTTGGTGAGAGAACTTTCAGGGTCTATTCAACATTTCGATGATGTCCGATAAGAGCTTTATCAATGTGACATATCTAGTTTGGTGTGAGTTCCCCCAGAGTCTTGGTGACATTTTGATGGAGGTAATGAATGATGATGGGAAATGTGGTGGATGGCGAGTTCAGTCATGAAACTTGGAAGAGCAATATTGATGTATTCCACATCGTTGTTGTGAAATACATATTCATTGGAAAACTTGGTGTAGCTACTTATAAAGATATAACAACTTGGTGAATTCAGAAGTTGATTGGATGATCAAGAACACTACGACATGAAGAGTGGGTAAGATCAGGGCCAACCCGAAGAACTAGAGAGAGATATAAGTGTCAAAGGAATACATGTGAGACAATAGTGAAGGAGCAATAGAATATCATATAGTGTTGAACAAAGGTTGTTTCAGATCTATAAGCTAGTAGATGCATGTAATAATCTACCCATGAGATGGCATGTTTTCTGTAATGAAGTTCTATCAATAAAGATCATTTTTGTTGTGCAAACTTGGTTGTGCATTGTTGTTTTGGCTTGTAAGGGGAGTCCCCTTAATCAATTAGAAAGATAAATCCACCACCAAGAATATAAATGTAACATATGCTGCTAGGAATACAAGTCATTAGGAAAGGGGGAGGGAAATGCTCAACCATACTTGACCAACACATGAAAATTGTGCCTAGAAAACAAGTGATTGTGTGCATGTGAAAGACAGATTCCACTACCATCACATGACAAGGGAAAATTCATGCTCAACCATAACCCAATAAACTTGTGTATCAACTATCACTCTAACTTCAATTCTAGAACCCTTTTAATTTATTCCACCTATATTCTATTATTGACTCCAATTCTATGTTAGCATGCCAAGATGCTTTTTGGACAAGTTATGAATCTAGATATGACATTGCATATCATCCTCATCATACTATTTTAGTCATTCTTTCTTTTCATCTGTTCTATTAACATTCAAAAATAACCATGTATTTTAAAAAGCATGACCTACCAAGGTAAGCTCAAAAGACAAGACAGAGAGAAGAATACAAATTTTCTTTCAAGGGGGAGCTATGGAATTGGCACAATATATCCCTATAAATATGATATGATATGATATATATATCTCATATCAATGAAAAGTCTTCTATGATAAGGAATGTTAACAGTACTACACAGTCTCTAGTTTTAGCCTAAAATCTCAGTATACTTCATTTATAGTGGAGTATCATTTTTTTTATAATCCGTGACATGTTATATAGTCTATGGAGACCCAAAAACGTAGATGGGTGATGAGAAAAATGTGATAGAAATCGATACCAAAATGTGAGATTAGAAATGCAATGCATTGACTCATGAGTTCAATAATAATTTGATAGTTTCCATACAATGTTAGCTTCAGCAATAATAAGTATTACAACTTTTTGTTACAAATTACAAATAATCATAGGTCAAAAAACAGACAAAGCTAGGCATAAAAGGTGGATACAAATAAGTTTGTTCCCGTATATGTGGATGATAGATTTTGGTTCTCTAGAAAATGCTAGCCATACATTAGAAAGATGCTTTGTATAGTTTGGCCTAATATTGAATCTCTTTTAAACATTTGTAATTCTACTGGTTAAGTATATTTGGTAAGTATGATGGTATGTTTTTTAATTACGTCATCAAGGTTCAAATTCTTAAGAGGCACAATTAGTCTAGGATTAACACTTAGTGATTTTGATATACATGGTCCTTTAATTCATGAATGCTTCATTAAATGAAATTTTCAAATTTAGATGTATGCTTACTCATCATGTTGTAATCCACTTATTCAACAAAGAAATAATGTCAATATCTATGTAATCTAATTATTTTTATTAAAAGAAAGGACAAACCTTTAAACAATGGTTTAAAATAACTTATTTTAATATGAAACCATTTTAAAGTGATTAATAATGAGATTTCTATACAAAATATCCTTTTGACAAGTTATTTTTAATCTAAAAATATATATATGTTGAACATTAAAATATTGTACTTGTCTTTTCCATTTAGTTTTTTCTTTCATAGGACCTTTCCAAGTCTTTTCATACTGATGATATTTTGAATTGTATTAATTATAGTGTCAAATATTGTTTGTCCTCTTTGTCCATAATATGAAAGAAGTGATTAAATATTTGAAAATTAAATTTTATTATTTTAAGTTAATAAATTAATAAATAAGTGGTATATGGTTGTTAGCTTTTTATATTATAATTGTAAACACCAAAAATTTATCATCAATTTTTCATACTATCTTTTATGTAAATTAATTAAATAAGTTATTATTTAATTAATTGCTTTTCACTATTCATCATTATTTGTTGGTGTAAATAAAGTATTGTACCTAGTTAATTCATTACTAGGGGACTTATTTACACATGTTAAGTTTACTTAAGTCATAGGAAGGAATCTTTCTAGAGGGTGTTAGTTGTCATTAGTTGTTATCTTATCTTTTGATTTGTAACACATGTGAACCTAGGTAATTGTGATTAGTTGTCTCATGTCATATGATTAAGACACTTGTCATAATCCTATGACATATTGCATCTCACCTTGGCTATATAACCAAGGGGTCTCTCTCATTGTAAACAATCACAACCATATCATTGAATCATATTGATAAGAATACAATTTATTCTTGTCACATTCAAATTCTCTCTTCTTGTGCTTTCCATTTGGTCTCAAGATCTTGGAAGCCATAGCCAATTATAACATGGTATCAGAGCAGGTTGGGTGTCATTGGAGAGTCTTTTTCTGAAGAGAGATACCAGATTTGAGGGTGTTCCATTTTTGTCTCTTTATTGTAGGTTCAAATCAAAGCTTGTTGGTGCAAATCTAAGCTTACCATTGCATCCGAAAGGTTCGAGATAGTCGATTTTTCCTTTTGTTTCATCCATATCGAACATACGAGGCCAAATCTATGAGGGTTTGAAGTTGAAGAGTGGTTGCCAAATCTAGAAGGTAGCTTCATTTTTGGAGCATTTTAGGTCAAATCCGACCTTGCCATCACATCCAGAAGGGCCAAAAACCCTATGATCAACTGCCAAAGTGTCCAATTCAGAGCAATTGTTAGGTGATGCAAAAAAAAAATTCCCAAGGAGCCATATTACCCCCCTAGGTCATCATAATTATCTGTGGTATGATTTTTCAAAAAAAGAATTATCGATTGAATTTTTTTATTAAAAATGTATTTTCAGTCGATTTATTGTTTTTGAAAAAAATATATTAAAAATCATTTAAAAAAATTTGAAAAGGAAATATTTGGAAGTCTATGGTTGTAGAATGGTACACTACATAGAGGTAGGTACCGCTCAATATTGCAGACCGTGTCCCAGGTGTCGAGCACTCATTTTCCCACATCTATCAGCAATCAAGGTGGCCTCACCACAGACTTGCCACCTTTCAAATCACTAACAATAAAAAATCTGGGTATGTGCAGGATCATGATGGGCCAAAAAGTGGTAATATGATGGGTATGTGTCCGACGACTTTTTTTATACCCAAAATTGATGAAACAAAAATGGTTTTTAAAGGAGATTCTCAACTTTCCAATAATATAAATTATTCTTTACTTTGAATTTAATAAATAATTATTATTAATTTTCTATTTAAATTATGATTAAAGTCCTAATCGATAGGCTGATTGAAAAACATCTATAGGTTTCAAACGGTATCACATTTTTGAATCCAAAACATGTGTCACATTCTATGCTTCATATACTACAGGATTAAAAAAAGAAAAAAATGAATTGGTAAGTGATTTCTAGATTCGATTGTGTGTGATTTTTTTTTGCATCAATGTTTCGGATCACACTCCATGATCCATCATTAGGATGAGAGCTGAGAGCAACAAGAGAAAAAAATCATAATTAATTATTTACTTGGAAAAAAAATTTACAAAAAAATATGCATCACATTGGGACATGATTCCTTTACTTATATCTAAAATATTATAAAAAAATTTATCATTTTATTTTGGTTAAGGTGGTCAGACAGACACCTACTTATTTTTTCCCTAAAATTTAAGTACTACTACATTGAAATTTCAAATTTTCACCAAATAGTTTTTTTTTTCTTTTAAATAAGCCTAGTAGTTTAGAAACTACATTCAATTTTCTATAGATTCTATTCTTACATATTTTTGAAATAATATAGATAACTTATTCAAAAATTTACATCAAGTTTCCTAACTCTGATTTTTCAGAATTTTTTGCCACTTAAGGCCCTGTTTTTTCCATGATGATCCTGCACATACCTGTCCATCGACGTTTTTTAAGAAATTGGGGAAATTTTTTCAAATTGGTAGAAAATTTGAACAATTCTAGGTAGTCGGTGAAAAATTTGGCTATTTAAAAAGCAAGTGAATATTCCTCTATCGGCTGCAACGTTCTCCCAAATGTCAATTTTAATTTCAAGAAGAAGCGAATATTCTGTCAGGAGGGAATATTCTTTATTGATGGGTTGAAGACCATCAAATTTAATCACTTGGAATTCTGAAGTCATCATCATGTCAGCGATGATGTTAGCATTTTAAAGAAATTTTCCCCCATCATGGATGGGCTTTTCAATTTTTCAGCTCAACTTCGAAAGGCCATAACTTGAGCTCACGACCTCCTTTGTTTGAGCAATTTTTTTTATTTGGGCTAATTTTTCGTGCTCTACATGGTGGTGCAATCATTTTCTAGTTTTGGTGTCTAGTTTTCACAGAATTGGAAGATTCTCATAGGTGTTGCTACTTTGTCCTCATTTTGGGAACTTTGGGAGCTCATAACTTGCTCCTACAGTAACATTTTTGGGTGCAGTTTTTTTTGAAAGTGCATGATTTTTTGTATACTTTTTCAATGGTATGATTAGATTGATCTAATTTTGTACCAAAATTTTTACTTGATTATGTGGCCTATTTTGGCATCTATAATCACTAACGTCAAGTCTAGCTTGTTTTTTTTTTTAATCTAGCAATTGCAAATGCACTACTCATAAAGTGCCAAATCATATATTGTTGGGGGTTTCATGATTGAGTGATTTGGGGGGGGGGGGGTACTCTTGCAGTGGTTGCTTGCATTCTTTTGCTTGGTTTGTGTTCTTGCAATGGGGAAATCTCAAATTGAACTCCTAACTCCACATAATTATGCTGCATGGAGAAAATTAGTATGGCACTATCTCATGATGAAAGGTCTAAAAGGTCATCTAAGGGAAACCACTCAACAACCTACTAATGCTAAAGAATTGGCAAGGTGGGATATTGATCATGAGAAAACACTTGGATTCATATGTTCATTAGTCTCATTTGATTTACAATTTCATATTGAATCATGCAAAACACCTAAAGAGGCATGGGAGGCTTTTGATTTTTTTTATGGTAAAATAGATAAGATTAGGGGATATCGGATTGATAATGATTTGATGAATCTTGATCCAAAATATTTTGACCACATCCAAGATTACATCTCCAAAGTTAAGGAACTAAGAACATAGTTGAAAGAATGCAACATTGAAAAAGAGGATTTACAATTGATTATGAATGTGTTATCCAAGCTTGGTCCTAAGTATTTAGTGTTTGTTTATGGCTTTCATACCCATTGAATTTCTATGGGAGAATCATATGTTGATCCTAAGTTTGATGACTTTGCAAATCTTCTCATTCAAGAGGAAGCT
The DNA here is from genome assembly GCA_007258455.2 of Sequoia sempervirens. NCBI lineage: Eukaryota > Viridiplantae > Streptophyta > Pinopsida > Cupressales > Cupressaceae > Sequoia > Sequoia sempervirens. The sequence goes on from VDFB02026320.1 coordinate 63,092,518, forward strand.
AAGTTAATGAGCATGGTTCTAATCAAGTCTTCCAAGTCACAAGCATTTGTGGCTAGTGAGTCTAAGGTAGATAAAGAATCAGGGAATCTTGATAAGAAGAAAAAGAAGAAGCCACATAAGGAATCAAAATCCTCATCCTCAAAAGGAGAATCATCTAAGAAGGAGAGGCCTACTTGTGCATATTGCAAGAAGGATGGACATGAAGAAAACTATTGTTATAAGAAGGATATTGATGAGTTGAAAAATCTTCTCAAAAGGAATCACATTGATTTTCCTTCTAGAATGTCTAAATCATCTTCTTCTCCTTCTACTTCAAAATAGTCTAAAAAGGACAAAGGTAAAGCTTCAACATCAGAGTATAAAGGGCAATCTCTTTGTGCTTTTTCAAGTCCAGGATTAGGGAGATGGTTTCTAGATTCAAGAGCATCTCATCATATGGAATCTTCACAAACTATATTCTCTTCATTTTAGCCTTGTACTACATCTACTATCTTGATGGGAAACAATACATACATGAGTGTAATAGGGAAGGGATATATTAGTTTTGGGGAAAACACTTTTTAGGATGTTTTGTGTGTTCCTCATTTGACAAACAATATTCTTTCCATATATCATATTACACATGGTGGAGATGAGAGAACTGTGGATTCTATACCTGATTCAGTCCTCATTCAAGACTTAGAGAGTAGAGAGATCATTGATATTGGGATAGTTGATCATTCATCTTAGTTGTATACCTTTGCATATTTTTCTTTTGATGATGACATTTTTCCTTTGGTTGTTGATCATATGAACCATGATATAGAGGAGACATTTGGCTTCCTAAACTTGGGAGTTCTCACATCAAATCTAGTTCTTGAACCATGCATTCTATCTCCTCCATCTAGTATTGTAGTTGATGATACTTGTGATTCCATAGTTTTGGCTCCTTGTGATTTAGTGCAGTAGGATATTCATTGTCTTTTAGATTTGGCTACTTTGGATGGATTCTTGATAGGTATTTGAAACTTGTTCATGAAGTCTCATATTGCAGATTTGGGGGACATCATTGATGACATTCATCTTCTCTTTGATGGAGAAGATCCTTCTTCAATTATTGTGAGGGAACACCTTGAACTTCTTGTTCATTCTCTACATGATTATTCTTTGCAGTTTGGCATGAGTGTGGATACTTTTGGACAACATTTGGAGGAGGCTTCTTTGTCTTCAGAGGGGATATCCTTTTCTTTGGATTGTGATCTACATTCATCTCTACTAGATGTTGGATTGTCCTCTTTAGCACTGTGGCCTAGAATTCCTATTTGGAGTGTGTCATCTTTCGACATCAACATGGAGACACTTGAGCATGTTTCAGAGATATCACATATCATCCATCATTGTGACATCCTACATACATCCATGGTTTTGTTTCTTCCTAATGGGGGGAACGTTGTTTGGCAAGATTGAATCATCTTCAACATTCAATGTTGAGCTTCTACCATCATTGCAAGAGACTCAACATTGAGGGGGGGCTACCTTGTCTCTCTTCTACTTCTCTCTTATGGGGGGGTCTTTTTCCTCACATGGGGTTTTGACCTTCTTATGCATCATTGAGAGCATTTCTTTATTGTATTTTATCTCCCTTTTAGGGAGGAGTTTTGTCCCACTTGATTTTCTCCTTTTCTTCATTTGTGAGAGATTTCATTTGCATTGCATGTACATGGGTACCTAACATGGCCTAGTATCTAGGACCCATATTTGTGTCATTTGCATAATAATTTTCTACTCTCTAAGTTGTACTTAAGGGGGGGTGTTGGTGGAAATAAAATCTTGTACCTAGTTAATTCATTACTAGGGGACTTATTTACACATGTTAAGTTTACTTAGGTCATAGGAAGGAATCTTTCTAGAAGGTGTTAGTTGTCATTAGTTGAATTATCTTATCTTTTGACTTGTAACACATGTGAACCTAGGTAAGTATGACTAGTTGTCTCATGTCATATGATTAAGACACTTGTTATAATCCTATGACATCTTGCATCTCACCTTGGCTATATAACCAAGGGGTCTCTCTCATTGTAAATAATCATAATAATATAATTGAATCATATTGATAAGAATACAATTTATTCTTGGCACATTCATATTCTATCTTCTTGTGCTTTCCATTTTATCTCAATATCTTGGCAGCCATAGCCAATTATTTTATTAATTAATTCTTTTATAAGACTAATTGATTAATCAAATCAATTAATCTTAGTCTCTAATTCCTCCAACTTGACGTGTTAATTAATTATGATAAATTAACCCCTATTATAATTTCTTCTAATTTCTAATTTCACCTTATCACAATCTTCTAATTGTTAAGAAAACAGATGCCTCAACCTTGGAATCATAATAGATTAATATATTTGAGCACAAGGGGTTGCAAGGGGGGCACACTTGTTATGGGCTCTAGGGAAGATGAACTCCTTGGTAGGGTGGGAGGGGGAAGGGTAGGTATGGGGTGTGACTAGGGAAAAGGGGAGTTCAAGGGCTGCATGCTCCAATGGGGGTTCAAGGGTAGCACCCTCGAAAGCCATATTTTATATATATTTTATCATTACAAATTTGGACCATTCATCATTAGGTCATAGATTTGATGGTATATATTATGTTCTATTTTCTTTTCTCTGAAGGAAACCCTATTTTATGAGGACATCATAATGCAATTATGTATTACAATGTTGTATTGTGTGCTTGAGAGGCTAATAGCTATTGATTTTCTTTTAAATCTTTTGTTGGTGATTTATATGCTAAAAACTAAAAACTAAATGATTTAATCTATAAATTCAAAGCAAAATTTCAGCATATCATCAATAAAGAATTTCCAAATGAATACAAATGCAAAATGCAAACTAAACTATGCAAAATTAAAATAAATGCATTCAAAGAAAAATTAGCTCCATTTTTTTCCTATTTCACCATGATTCTTGATTTATGCATTTGATGCTCTCATATTTTTATGAGGACAAGTGCAAGAAGAAGCTATGATGAGTGGAAGAGAGATTGAAATCGAATTTTGAAATAAAAATGCGTCTCCAAAAAGTGAGAAGGAGGAGGTATTTTTAGATGAATGCATAATGTGAAAATGAGAAATGAGAAATGAGTGGAGTGATTTATGCCATGATTCATGTTTTGAAGCTAAAAATGTGCAATTTTGAGCTAATTTCATGGAAGTTGATTTATGAATTTAATGTGCAATTTTTGAGCTAATTTCATGGAAGTTGATTTATGAATTTTAAATTATTTAATGAAATATATGAATGTATTTTAATGATTAATGGAAATGGATAATCATGCAAATGGTCAAAGTGAAATGATTTATGCAAATGGATGAATTAATGGATTTATAAAAGATATGCATATGAATATGATGATGAATGGAAATATTTAATGTACGAGTATAATGATTATGCATGTGCAATGAATGTATTTCAGTGATTATAGATGAATTATTAATGAAATGGATGAATTAATGATTTATGAAATGGTTAAATGATTTATTAATATGCCAATGATTAATGAAACAATAAATATTTATGAAATGGGATAATGAAATATGTAAAATAAATAATTGATAAATGACTAAATGATTATATAAATGGATTATGGTTATGAATAAATGCTTATAATATTTTAATGGTTTTATGGAGATATGATTATGTAGATGATCAATTAAAATATGCAATGGATAAAAATGATTAAGAGGACATTTTTATGAATCTAGATTTTTCCCCTCTTTGAGACAATGCAACCTGTCACATTGTTTCAAAGAAAAAAAAGATTGATTAACTAATACATGCCCCAGGGATATCCTGGTAAGGATGATGATAAGGATGATATGCACCCTTGAGAGATTGATCAAACAAGCTGTGATAAGATTAATCTCCCAATAGATCACAAGGGTAAAGTTTGATAATTGATATTGGACGAGTGATTAAGCAGTGATGTACATTTGATGAAAATGCACCGTTGATGGGCATAACTAAACAATTGATGTAAATGATCAGTATAGTTAGGTTGATAATTTGATTGAGCTAATTAAGATGGTTGAGATTGATGCTAGCAAAAAAAAAAATTGATATAATGATTGAGTGATCAAGGAGAAGATTGATTGATTTGATATTAAAAGACAGGTATCAGTTAGATAAACCGATTCATCATTCTTTGAAATAAGGAGCATGAAGAAAATGAAATGATGAAGGAAACAGATGATGGAAAAAATGATAGATGAAAAGAGATATGATGAAATGGAAGTGATGAAGCTTCTTGTGTTTTATAGAGTGCTTTATCATCATAGAGATTATTATGTCACAAATTAGTATAAGCGTCTAGATAACGTGAACATCTAGATGACCTGAATACTATTTGCATTTTTATTTAGAAGTGATGTATAAGCATATAGGTATAAGGACCTTAGATGACCTGAATACTTATTGCATGGAAGCCACTATTAGGCAAGGAATGCTCTCATCCATAGTAGACTCATAGGTCCTCGATGGTTTTGGATAACCATGTCTTAAGACTAGTCATCCTGTGAATAAGAAACAATCCACAAACAACAAACAAGTGAACATGCCCCATCCTTGCTTGTCTAGTCCAAGACATCCTTGAGAAGCTAAAATACATGCCACCAAAGATAAAAACATAAAATAATCAAAGATTGACAAACAAATAGGCATCGTACTTCCATGTAAATTTGATTCTTGTCATAGTTTTTCTGTTTGGTTGGATTTGAAAAGGGGGTTGATGGGTATGTTACAATGTCTAATTGATTGTAAATCTTAACATGTTTTGATTTTGTTGAAGTTCAAAGTTGTGTGGCGATCTAAAAGTGTAACTATTTTGGAATTTTTTTGAAATTATGGATTTTGAAAATTTTCTTTTTGATTTTATGGGCCTTTGTGGCCTTTTAATTTTTTCCTTTTAAATTTGAATCAAATTTTCTTTTATTTTTGCATGTCTCTTCAAGGAGACATGTTGATCCTTTGATATATGTGGATTTTGATATGAAATCTTTTGACATTTGGCACCTAAATTGCGTCCAAGAGCAATGGGATAGGTAGATGAAGATAATGATATGGAGGTATTATAGATGGGTTAATGTAGGTAGAATTTTTAGAGGGAATCAAGGATGTGTGCCTTTGTTGTTCTTGATGAATAGTGGATGGAGGGATGTAGGGCGCCAATATGGATGGAAGGGTTGATGAACTAGGGTTTGGATGATAAGGACCAAGGATAGATGGAAGGTTTGATGGACTAGGATAAGGACCTAGGATAGAGGGAAGATTTGATGGACTAGGATAAGGACCTAGGATAGATGGAAGATTTTATGGACTAGGATACTTAGGTTTATTTTGATGGAATATGGACTTACAATGGGTATTGTTGATGGTTTTTTCTGCACAACAACTCAGACAAGATACAAGTATCCTATATCTCTTGAAGGGTAAATCTCTATTAGCGAGCCTCAAGAGATAACCCCAAGGTCTCTAGTGTCAGGTATTCACAATGCAAAATCAACTCAGTGATAAATGTGAAAATTGTGGTAATCACAAAGGGACCTTACAAACAAATGTTTAATCTTTAAACTTATCATATCTTGCAATATGGTGATACTTCAAATCCTAAATCTAACATAGATAATAAAGACATAGAAAAAGATGAGGGTTTAAGAGAGATTCCTAAGATTAAAACTAATCCTAAGATCAACAATGCAAATGATGAAATACTTGAAATGGACCAATCCCCCAAAACTAATTCCTGCTTAACCTAGATGAACCTACAATCTTACAAAAATAGTGCAATATTCTAAGGAATTAAAGATTTTTAGATTATGGAAATTCATCCATAACAACCCTATTACAATTGAAATGAAAAAACATTCACAATTGAACTAAGTACAATGAATATGTGGTCCAGGCTAACTTTACAAAGAAACTCACAATCAGCCAATTGCAAAAAGAATGGACCAAGGATCACTATAAACACTTCAAGCACTAAACCACAAACACCATTGAATCATATACAATTCTAAATATAACATATATATAGTATTTCTCAAGAAATCTCAAAAGATAGAACAACAACAACCATGCAAGATAAGTCAACACAAGAGAAATCACCAAAAGCACAATGTTTTCAATTGTATTGAATCATCCAATAACAACAATTCCAATGTTCTATATTACAACACTTGCTTCAAAATAAAACTAACTCCTAGCACTAACTTTTTCTCTATCACTTATCTTGCTTCAAAATCTAATTATCTAACTCTTACCAATGAGGAAAGATTCCATATTTATAGAGTTTCATAACATGTCGGCCCATTTAGGGTTATAAATAAGGTTGGCCACAAAAAAAGTCAGCCCATAAAGTTCCTAAAATAAAATATAAATTTGCATTAAATTCTTGAGGCTCCTTTCTAGGTCGGCCTAAAATCTCCAATGCAACTCTGTCCAATGCATGTAGAGGACGAAGGAAGAATAATGGGAACCAAAAATTTTGATACAGTCACTCATTAGTTGGCCCCTTGTCTTTATCTCGACCCAGTTTATCTTGCACCATAAGAAAAATATTCTCTACGTTGGGAAAAGGTGGAGTAATTAACACTTTGAATCTTCTATCAATAGATTTAATCTCCTCCCTAGATTACTTGATGACCTTATCCCATTTCCACCTTGAGATCTTGATATTCTCCATGACAACAATGTAGGTGGATGCATCATCTAAATGGTGGGATGTGATTGGACCATCATCAATAGGGGCATAAAATTCATGCCACCACTTCCTTAATTGCTCTGAGCTCAAATGCTTCAGTGCAAACTTCTTCCTCCCAGTCATGATCTCAAAGAATGGAATACATTTGTTGTAAATATCCTTTAATGTGTTTCCTACCTACTACTCCTACTTATGAATCCTCTTCAGAAATTTATGATTAATTTGCAATGATTCATACCAGTCCCAGGTTTCTAAAACCTTTGAAGAAGAGAGGATTCCATCACTCACCAATTTCTCCTCTATGTAATCCATGATGGTCCTTAGCTTTTGCAGGAGGAGGTTTGTATCTATTTTTTCTTGCCCTAGCACATTCTACAGGAACTCAAAGGATCTGTGTGCATCACCACAAGTGGAAAAGATGTCCTTAATCATATCATCTCCTCGATGTCCAACTCCTTGCAACCATACATGGGTGGCCTGTGTAGAAGTTTTCATCTTCTCAAGCTTAGTGAATGCTTCCTTAGGAAACAAACCTTCAAGGGTCACTCCTTCACTACCCACTTCTTGCAGAGGCTTCATGAAGTGTTGCACATATCTATACACATCACTCAATTGTTTCTACAACCTCTCCTTCTCTACCATTTCTTTGTCCAACCTTCTTAGAATAGCTTGGGAGGACTCTTGGAACTCTTCCTTCTCCTAATCTTTACTTGTGGGTCCCAAGTTCAATGTCTGAATAGTGTAGTCCTGGGGAGCTATCTCTCTTTTACTTTTGTTTTTTGTAGGAGTAGCAATGTGGATTATTCTATTGTTTGCTTCATCCCTAGTGATCTTGGAAATCATCCTAGCCTCTCTTTTTTTTCCCTTTGCCTATGTTGGTCAGCAACTCATCCCAATTTGGAGAAGTGTCATCTATAACCATTTGCATACTCCCCAATCTCTCATTCAACCAACTTGGGGTAGAAGCATTGGCTACTGCTCATTTTGTTTTTCCTTTTCAATTTCACCTTCGAAGGGCTCAAGATCTACATTATGCATTGAGGGGACCTCTTCAATTTTTTCTTATTCTTCACCTTCATCTTTCTTCATATTATCTTCTGGCTTTTGAATATCCTCTTGATCTAATGTCTTTATCATAACCTAAATAGGAGAGGGAGTCCTTTCATGTAATTTTTCCTCTTCCATGGATTTCTCTTCTTCATCTCTAGCTGGTGAGCCATCATAAGATACTAAGGAAGACTGCATGATATTACCCATTTCCACTTCTGCACTATGGAGGTCTCCATCCTTGAATTCTTATGTTTCCTCACTTTGATGGATATCATCACTAATAGCTTTTGTCAGCTCCTTTTCTTCATCATGTAACTCCTGAGTTGAAGGAGGGGTAGGGGTGTCCTCTTGTTGTGTAGTAGAGGGAATTGTAGGGGCACCTTCTTTCACCAAAATTTCTTTAGGAGAAGGAGTTATAGCCTTCCTAGTATAGACCTGTGTCTTTTCTCTAGAGCTCTCTACATCTACCACCTGTGCTCCTGTGTCTTCTTTTCCTTACCCTTTGGGGGACTCATTATGTTTTCTTGATGTTCTTACCACTCCCCTTCTTTTAGGCACAGGGGCACTATCCTTCTTCCCTTATTCCTCATGCTCTTCCTCTTGATAAAATGTCTTCTCCTTCAAAGTAGTCTTCCTCCGTTTAGCACTGGGTTTCCTTTTCTTTTCTTCCTCAACGTCTGTTTGGATACCTTTGATTTTGATTTTGAAGGGACAATCCATGTTTTCTTTACCTTTGGAATCATGCTCATCTTCAGAGGTGGATTAGGATTGTAGAATTCCCATCAAGTCATATGTGTACTACTTCCCTTGATTGTAAAATTCCCATATCTTATGCTTGATCCACAATTTGGTATACTTGATCATAGGAGCATTGATTTGCTCCAATTCAGTTTTCTCTTCCTCTAGCCATTCAATTTCTCTTGCAGGCTTATCTTTGATAGATTTGTAATCATGGTTCTGTATTAAATGTCCATCATCATCAAGCTGATCAGGAATAGCCTTGATGTTGTATAGCATAATTAGGTGGGCAGGAAATCTTGAAAACTTCTTCTTTTGGACTTCAAATTCATCTTTACAATTTTCCCAATAATCTTCAATGTCATCTTTGTGCCTGAATTCTCTACTAGATTTCTTTTGAGCTCCTCTTATCCTATCGAATCTAGGCCTTTTGGAGTGGAATGACAAACCTAGAGTTCTCATTTCTTCCTTAGAAGAGTGTGCTATGATCAAATAAAAGTAGGCCTCATTGACTCCTATCCTCAATGGGAAGTCACCTCCCAAGCCAATTTTATCCATGTCCTTCTTCAAAATATCATCAAAGGCAGATATTTTCTTGGTAACCTACAAAATTATGATGTGGTCTATTGGATATCTTGGTAATCTATAAGGATCCCTTTGGCAACCATCAATTCTGACATATGAGAAGGTAGGAAATAGAATAAACCATGCTCCATACTTTTGTATCAATTCCTTAGCTACATCAGAGATCTTCACATGCTTTGCTCCTTGTAGCAATCTTCTGATATTAATGGTGAATGCATCATTGACCCTCTTGTAGCTTGAGATATCCAAATGCAACTAGGGATAAACCTCATAGATTACATCTTGACCAAAGATTCCTCATGTACTGAACCCCTTATATGGATGAAATATTTCCAAGGCATAGACCAAGTAAGATGTCATTATGAAGCTCTTGGTCTACAAAACATTACACAATTGTTCATGGATCATGGAACTAATGATACATGGCCAATGATGGTCTACATTTTTCTTCATTCTTACTATGATGTAGAACACCCAACTTTCAAATATCCCTGTAGTCTTCAAACCCACCACTCTGCTAAGGAGAGTGATTGCATCATAGTATTTTGATGTGAACTTGGCTCTGAATAGATGCTTAGGAAACTTGGAGATGTGTGGCTTGGGATTTTCCAACCAAGAATTGATAAATTGTAATTCCTTATTTGTATCATCTGTATAGTACTTCTTGGCTATGTCAAGATCAAAAATCACCACATGAGACCTATCTAGCATATCGAATGTTTGGGCCACTGCGATAAGAGAGAAATTGGTAAGCACTCTACCTTGTGGACCAATTATTCCTTGTGTGTCTAGATCAAAGTGTTTGGCACATTCCAAGACTAGCTCATAGCATTGCATTGTAGGAGGGAAGATGGCCACATGAGCCAACCCAGATCTCATCGATTTGCTTGCTAACAGAGGAGGATCCTACACTGCCATTCTTGCTTTAAATTCCTCATAGTCCCATTTTCCAACATTGGTATTTGTTACTTCTGACTAGATGGAAGCCAACTTTCTCTAAGGGATCTTTCTTTTCATTTCCAACTTGATTCTTTTAGCCTCTAAGATAGAAACTCCCTCATCACTGGGATCCATTACCGTGCGCTTAGCTTTTCTAGCAATGGCCTTGCTTGATTCAACCTGTATTAAAAAAGGGACCACAATATGTATCCATTATAGCATGAGAGTCCAAGTTATTCCATCACAAATAACATGTTCAACATTCAAATAAATCCAAACAACAATTAAAATCCCTTTTGAAATATCATTAAACCACACTTCCTTCAAAGTTTAGGATGTTCACCCCTTCGCAGAATTCAAACCAAAAGGGAATTTCAGGGAATTCCAAGCCAGAAGAAATTTAAAGATGAAAGCATATTAAGTATCCAAGAGTCATTCAATCATCATCATTACTTAACAAATAGCATAATACACTTTAAAATTACTCAAATCGATCACACGATGCAAAATCTTTAACCATTGACTCATTTATTCCCCCAATTCTTCATTTCCAATAGATTTTTGAGGAATTTCATCAGGGACACAAATCTGCAAAATTGGAAAGACTTCACATATTTTGGGAAAATGAAGGAACAATAGATGCTTAGGAAAATCTTAAGCCAACGAAATTCTGGGAAGTCAACATGGTTTTCATGTTTCATGCATGCTTTTAGGAAAACAAGAAGGAAAAGGGAATTCCTAAGGTAAAGGAAATCCAAAAAATTCACGAAATCCCAAAATCTTTGACTTCGTCAGGATTTCACCCAAATTGATCAAACAATCACAAATTTAAGGATTCGTGCTCGAATTCTATTCACTTTAAATTTTTCAATGATGGATTCAACTTTCTAGCTCCTCCAAGGGTGATTCAATAGTATTGGTAATAAATTCAAGCTCTAAACCATAGGGTTTCATCATGAACGTAGTTTCAGTCTTAGCCCACTTGCTCATCTCACTAAACCATGGTGAATACCTCAAAATATTCAAAGAAAGGAAGCTATCATATGCAAATGAAAGCTAATCACTCAAATATGCTGATAACATCAGTTGTATCGAATGTAAGGGATCCGAGATTGAAACTCTGGGTCAAATCAAAATCATGCACAAGATCAAATTCAGGGAGGGGGAAAAACTAGCAATGAATGGTGCAATTGAATCATCAAATTAGCAAGGATGGCAATATCAATCTCAGAGGAGGCATCAAAAGAAAAAAGGGGTGACCCTAATTTAATTACAGACCCTCAACACACTAAAATCCAAATTCAAAGCACATTCAAAACACCATAGAGCCATTATTACTCATTAGTTGAAAGCAAAGGCACCATAAGCATACCATGGATGAAGAGCAAGTCATGAAGATAGCGACTAGTAAGAATCTTCAGACTCAAGTGAATGTGAATGGTACTAGAAAGACTTCACTAAAGCACACGATTTAAAACTCAAGCACAAGACTCACATACAACACTCAAAGATCAAGCTCCTCCAAATTCAAAGCAGACATTGATCCACAGAATAAAAATCCCTTAAAATTTATTAAACACAATCCATAGAGTCCATATAGGAATTCTAAATGTAATGACTTGACAACCCAAAATGAGTTTTGGGAATCTAAAGGGGGAAAGGAATTTTGGGGATTTGAAGACCCAAGGGATTTTGGGAAATTCTGGAAGACACAGTATTCCACAAAGAGTCAAAATATCCGAAGAGCAGTATAAAGCAGTCCCCGTCAGATTTCAAAGGAATGAATGGAAATCAGGGAATTCCGCCCAGAAGGGAAATTCCCAAAACTAAAGGAAAACCCGAAAAACACTTGGAAACTTAGGATTTTCAAAAAAATACTTGATAGGGTCCTTTGTACAAGCAAGATAAGAATTTAGGAACATTTCAAAGCAATCAAATCTTCATAATCAAATGATCAAAAGAATCCAAGGCCAAAACAAGAGAGGGTCCCTGGTCTCAGCTAGGCATGTGTGCAAAATCTGCACAACAAATGGCAACTCCTGCTGGGAAAATGTTCTAGAGAATTTCAATGACAAACTAGAATCAAGAACCCAGAATCTCTGGTTTCAATCCTTACATTAGGTCACCAACTTACCAGAGCTTCAAAACTCTTAGGCCAGTAAACCTTCCTTGTACCAAGGTCAAAGTGTGTGCATATACATTCATTTCCATTTCCTTAGTTGTAATAGAAACCAAATTTGGTTTGACCAGGCTACATAAAGTTTCAAACTCCAAAAGCATCCTAGATAGAGCCTCACTACCAGTCAAATGTCCATAGCCCTGACAAGGTTATCGATGTGGTTCTCCCAAGCATAGCTCTACTGCCAACCATGTTTCCATAGCCCTGGTAGAGATACTAGGATACTCGTGATAAGTTGAATTCATTCTTTTGATTTTCAATAATTTTTCTTTTCTGTTTCCTTTTGATATTCTTTTCTTTTCACTTTTTTCTTTTCAACCTGTGAACAATGAAGTTCACACTCAGGGTTGAGAACCACATTGGTGCTGAAGTTGAATATAAGATTTTTCACCTGACCAAACTTCATAAGGACTATATGCAACCTTGGGATTTTAAAGATCTTTGTATAAATATGAGACCTAAATACATTCCATATTTATCTAAATCACATGGCTTATCTACTCAAAACACTTAATACATATGACACCAAATAAAGGACCTTCACTAATTGACTTTGGAAGGATGATTGAAGTTTGTAAAAGAAATATTCAAAACAAACCCAAATAACATAATGATTTCCATGCAAATGCAACAAGCCCTAGAGAGAAAGAAAGAACCCAAAAGCAAAAGAAAATCATAGAGAAACCTACTCTAACCAAAGAAAGCCTACACTAACAAACAAAAAAAGAAAAACAAAAAAGGAAAACCTACCCTAACTAAAGCAAAAGCAGTAGAAAAGAAAGAAAACCTAATCTATGTACAAGGGAAGATTTGTAAATAGCTCAGGATTGGAAGTAATGCTTTAGGTACTACCCATTGATAGGAAATGGGATATCCTCTCCAGTGAGAGTTTTCAAATGAAAAGCATTATCTCCCAATATCTCTAAAATCTGGTAAGTGCTAAGCCAAAGTTTGTCAAATTTCCCATGCTCCCCCTTTTAGTCATGTGCTTTATCCTATTAGAGAACCAAGTCAGAGATTCTAAAGGATTTTACCTTGCTTCTTCTATCAAACCACCTTTTAAACACCCTGATGTTTGGAAAAAATTTCTAAGGCTTCATCTCTTCTTCCTTTAAGGTGTAACAGTTCTGCTAGGTAGGCTTCACACTTGTCCCCTTCATCATAATATTCATTAATGAACTACAAAGTGGAGATCCTTAACTATATAGGAAATACAGGTTCTAGGCCATACATAAGGTGGTAAGGAGAGGCCCCTAAGGAGGTCTTATGTCTTGTACGGTCTTCCCAAAGAAAATTTAAGTTGAGTGTGCCAATCCTTGGGATTCTTCTCTAATAGATAAAAAATGACTATTAAAAGGTTCTTATTAGAAGATTCAACTAATCCATTTCCCTGTGGATAGTAATTGGATGCAAACTTAAAGATAATTCCATGATTAAAGGCCCAATTAGAAAATTTTAGTGATGCAAATGTAGGACCATTATCACAAACTAAAGCCAATGGACACCCAAAGCGATTAATAATACCTGATTCAATGAAATTGATTACCACCTTAGAAGTACATTATTTGCAAGCAAGAGCCTCTATCCACCTGGTGAAATAGTTAGTGATAGTAAGAATATACCTGTTGCCTGCAGAAGAAGGTGGATTGATTGGGCCAATGAAGTCCAATCCCCACTATGCAAATGGCTTTACCTCTATAATTGGTTGAAGTGGAATAGTTGCATACTTCTCTTTGCTTGTTGTAGTTTGACACACATGACAATTTCTGACATGGTTGTGGGTATCTTTAAACAATGTGGGCCAATAATAACCAACCCTCAAAATATGATTTGTAGTGAAAGGTGCAGATCCATGACCTATGCCATATCTATCATGAAATTATGCCATAACTCTTTCAACTTCTTCTTTTCCTAAGCACCTCAAGTAGATACCCTCATGATTTTTCTTATACAAACAACTCCTTTCATCATAGAACTATCACTTTTCAAATGCAGATCTCTCCTTTGTATCGAGTTAAGATGTTCAGGACATTGTTGGTTCAAAAGATAGTAGATGATATCATCATACCAATCCCCTAGAGATACATCTTGGAGATGGTAATGTTGAGCTGTGAGGTCAGGACCCATTTCTTCCATCATCTTGGTTAGCCCTTTTCCTCTTACATGCTTCATGGGATGAATCTCAATGTCATATTCCTGCAACATTATTACCCACTTAGCCCTACATTATCCCAATTCGTTTTGCAACAACAACAACTTGACTATAGGTTTAGGAACTATTGCAAAGACCTTGTTCCTCAAAATATAGTGCCTAAATTTTTTCAAAGCTCTGACTAGAACATAGGCCTGCTTCTCCACACTTGGGTGCCTTAGTTCTACATCTTTCAAAGATGCACTCATGAACGCTATAGGATTTTCTTTCCCTTCATCGAACTTTTGAGTTAACTTTCCAACACAGGAGTGGTTAGAAGAAAATGTGTATATGTAAAAAGGTTTGGCATAATCAGGACTCACCAAGACTAGGGCTTCAACAATAACTCTCTTGATTTTTGTAAATGCTTCTTTTGCTTCTGCACTCCACTCAACTTTAGCTTCTTGCTTCAACATTGCATTCAATGGCTTTACTATCTCAACAAATCTAGTGATGAACTTTCTTACAAATTTAATTTTTCCAAAGAATGATTTCATTCCCTTCTTACTAGTAGGTGGTTGGATCTTGAGTATGGCTTCCACTCGTTTAGGGTCAATAGCAATTCCTTTCTCTAAAATAACGTGTACTAGCAGTTTTCCTTCACTAGCTCCAAATATGCACTTCTTTGGATTAAGAGAGATGCCAAATTCTCTACACATTTGAAACACCTTGCATAACTCTACTATATGATCACCTCATGTCTTAGAAAAGACTATCAGATAATCCATTTAAATAATTATGCACTTACCAATGATGTCCTTAAAAGCAATGTCCATGGCCCTCTAGAATGTAGCTCTAGCATTGATCAAGCCGAAGGGAATTCTCCTATAAGCAAAAGTGCCCCACTTTGTGGTGAAGGCAGTCATATGCATGTCTTCATACTGTACCATAAACTGGTTATATCTAGAGTACACATCTATAAAATACATCATTTGAGACCCTTTGACAATTTGAAGCACTTCATCTAACAAAGGGAATTGATAGTTATCTTTTTTTGATGCCCTGTTAAGGTTCCTAGAATCAACACACAGTTTGATCTCTCCATTATTTTTTCTCACTAGAACTAGATTTGCAACCCATGTTGAATTTCTTACAAGGAATATGATATGGGCTAACAATAGTTTTTGTACCTCCTTGGATGATCAACTCCAAAAAGGCATTAATTGGTCTTTGTCTCTGCCTGAAAGGTCTAGTTCCTAGCTTTAGAGGAATGGTATGTGTGATAATTGAAGGGTCATATGTCTTCAGGTCTTCGTAACACCAGGCTATAACATCTTGATATGTATACAAGGAATCAATGATTCCATTCCTCTCCTCTGGAGTACATACTTTACCAATAAAAACATTCCTGATATCTTCTTGAGTCCCCTTGTTGTATGCTTCACATTGGTTGCTGATGGATTCTTTCTTAGCATCTTGCTCTTGATCTCTAATCCTATCTAGATAAAAAATCCTCACTAGCTACACCATTCCCCTTGGAATAGTATTAGTCTTCAAATTAACGACCCCTTCTAGGTCCATTTTTGCTTCTTGAGGTTCAACTTCATCAATGATCTAAGAGGTGAATACATCATTGTTGGTAATGAAATCCAAGATATGTTTATCATCTTCAAACACCTAAAATTTAGTCACATTGTTAGGTACTGAAGGTACTAGAGTTAATTCCACATTGAATTTCTTCAATCTAGAGAGGGACAAAGGCTACAAGGTAAAAGATGCATGAGCCAGGGAATCTGCAATTTGGTTCTTACTATGTGGTATCAACTGAATGTTGAAGGCACCAAATACCTCAATGAGGTCCCATACTCCATGCCCATAATTGGTCATCCTTCTGTCATGACATGAGTATTTATTTCTAACTTGTTTGACCACTAACTTAGAATCCCCAAAGACTTGAAAAATCTTAACCTTTTTTCCCAGTGCCATAAGCAACCCATGAATCAAAGCTTCAGATTCTGCTACATTATTGGTACAATGAAACTGAATTTTGTGAGCAGAAAAGAAAGTTTTACCTCTTGGACTAATCAACTCAAATCCTGCTCCAACACCTTGCTTTGATTTGGATCCTTCAAACCTTAAGGTCCAATATCCAACAACTCCATATTTCTTTGATGTATCCCTTGTACTATTGCTGTTGGAAGGCTCTTTAGAAAGCATCACCTTCTTTCCTTTGGGGTCATCTTGAATACTCTATATATTAATTTTGACTATTGGAATGGGGTTAATGCACTTTTGCACCTGTTCTATTGTTGTTTGGCACATGCAGAATTCTAGTTCTTAGTGGGAGGCATTGTGAACTCTACACAAATTGGGTAAGAGAAACTCCTCAAAATCCATATCCCTTCCCAAATGGATCTGATCTTCTACACACTTCTAGATGAATTCTTGAAAGTTATCCAACAAGCTAAGTTGATTATCTTCAAGAACTTCATCTTCTTCAATTGGCTCCACCAGGGCTATAGTGCTAGATTCTACCGTGAAATCAATGGGTGTGGTGTGCAACATTAGAAATTTTTCTACATCAGACTCTTCAGTAGGGGATTTCAACACATAATTTCCCATACTTAATTTTGATATTAATATTTCATTTGAAATATTCTAATATTCTATGATTACATACTTCATTTGGGGTTCCCTCTCAATCTTGATTTGATTAGGTACTACTTTCTAGAGAAGCCACGTGTGATTGATCAATTGATAAATATCCATTCAGGGCCTTGGTAAAATCTCTCCCTAGGATCAACCCATAAGAGTTAGGGATGTCTTCTCCTTGAATATTCATGACCTACTAGATTCTAGGATCTGAAGAAATCTATATGGGAATCATGTTTATCTCTCCTACTACATTTACCTCTATTCTATCCAACTAAGTTACCTTCTTTTGTGAGAGTAATTCCTAGGGCTCTACAAATAGGGAATGGCATCACATTGGTAGAAGAACCTGAATCTATAAGGTAGTTATGTAGATTCTTTCCAAAGATGCGAACATAAATCAAGAAGGGAGGTGTCTCAGTTTTTCCTTGGAACATGGTTAACTTTGTATCAACTTGGGCAACTTGATTTTTGTCCTTTTCCTTCCCTTTGTCCCCAGATAGTCTTTGAATTTTGCTATGATCTTTCAACACTTGGGAACTAGATACTTTATTAACAGTCTCACTAGCTATTCTATCTTGCAATAGCACATTCATATTATAAGCTCCTAAGACAACATTCCTTATGGAAGGTACTCTTAGTAATTCAATGTAGAAAGACTTACCTTGAGCTTCTTAAGTTCCTCATCCACATATTCACCTAATTGCTTGGTGCTCATGTCTTTGGGAGCTTCTTTGAAGTATTCCACCATCTTTTCATTGTTGGCATTTGCACTCTTCCCTTTGGATGTCCCAGCTTGGGCTTGGCCCTCATTTGACAGGTAATGCTTAGGTACATGAGGATACATTGGATTATTAATTGCATTAGGATCATGAGGTATGGTGAAATTTTTAGGAGGAATGGAGGTTGTGAATGGAATGCCAGCTTGTGGGAATCTATTAGGCAGATCTCTCAAATCATACTTCTTGACTGGCCTATGGAACACCTGCACCTCTTCAATACTAGCTTCTTCTTCTTCTAGGGGGCCATTTTCATTCTCAAGATTTTCATTGAACATTTGAGAAATCTCTTCTCCATTGCATACTATCTGCATCTCCTTTAGGCTGACTCGATTCCTCCTCTGGATTATTATGTTCTCCTTTTGGAAAAGGAGCATGATTCACTACCAAAATCTAAGAATCATAAGGTCTTGATGGTACTAAATCTTGACTAATGGAATTATTCTCTACCTCATACTATAAAATGAAGGCAGTAGTTTGAAATTTTGGGTAATCTAACTCAAAATGTCGATTGGTCTTATGAATCTTGCACCACCTATATAAGGTTGCTTCTGCTAAGAACACACCACTTGAGGGCTATCTTGATTAGGAGGTTGATCCAATGGAGTAGGAACACCTCCATTATTTGGCTTTGTGTTCCAATTTCTATTCTGTCTAGGTGGTTGTCTCCTTCTGAAACCTTTTCCACTAGCTTGTCCTCTGTCAAAATTCTAAAAAGAAGCCTACCCTCTTTAAAAGTTTTGTTCTCATTCGAAATGTTTCCCTCAATCAAAATTCTTCCCTTGTTGAGGCTCCTAATTTTCTCAATGGTAATTTGACTACAAAATCTTTTGGGTATCTTGGAGTTGACCATTCTGATTTCTTAGATAAGTGACCTCCATGTTCAACTTCTTCACTTGTTTAGTTAGCTCATCTAGTCTTTCCTTATTAGGATTGTTGTATGGAATCTGGTTCATATTGCTTTGAGAAAATCCTCTTATTGCACTAGGGTTCAAGGACTACTTTAAAACTTCAAAATTCTACAAATAAGTGGGAAAACCAGCCTATGGATGTGAATGAATGGGATGAATAACACCTTGCTGAGGATAACTGGGCATCAGTGGGGCTTGATTCATGGGAGGTCCTGGGTGTGGGACCAAAGGTAGTTGGGGTACCAGATTCACAATAGGGGTGTGATTGGTAAGAGCCTAGTTGATGGCTTAGAACTTCCCTGGATAAGCAGTGGGTCCTAATGATGGCAAGGGTCTAGACAAGTGCTACCTTAAATTGGTACAAACCTTGACAGCCTTAGTGTATGCATCAAGAAGACTAGTTGGATGATTGGGCCTCCACTTCATAAAGGTGGTTGTGAGACTATCCAAAGCTTCATAATAGACCTCCAAAACAATAGCATCATCAACAACATAAGAGGCTTGCAACCTAGTATAAGCATGATGAAATCTATTGATAAAAGACCCTATGGGCTCATTTACTTCCCTCTTTACCTTGGTAAACTAAAGGTAAAGCTCATTAGCACTAATAGGAATCCTAAACTTCTATAAAAACACATTCTCCAATTCAGTCCAGTTATGAATTGACCCAGTCGGTAAGTGGTTGTACTAATAAAATGAATCTTCTCTTAGAGAATAAGGAAAGATCCTACATGCAACATCCTCATGATTGATTCCCCTATCCCTGAGACAGGTTCAAAAAATATTGATATGTTCCTCTATAGTTCTATTAGGATCATTAATATGGAACTTTGAATAGAAGTGTTCAGGGTTCTTCAGAATGAAATTTTAATTATTGAAGGTCAAGGGGGATAGATTATTAGCAAGGAAATCCATTGGTGGAGGTGGGGGTGGTAAGGGCTGATTTATGACTAGTGAAGGCTATTGACTAGGGATGGCTTCAGAGTCAGATGAAGATGAGGATGAAAGAGATGATGGAATTGGTTGGGTGGATCATGTTTCTCCTCTTCTTTTGGTCCTTCTTGACCTAGTAGGAGATTGCAACTTTTTGAAATTCCTCTTCTCCTGGAGTAGATTTGGTTCTTCTTCTAAATCTTTTAGGAGAAATGGAAAAAAAAAAATGATCCATCTTGTTTATTTAGGCCCTCCTTCTAGAGCCAATATTTTGATGGTGTTTTGTTCATAACAACAACTTGGACAAGATACAAGTATACTATCTCTCTTGAAAGGTAAATCTCTATCAACGAGCCTCAAAAGATAACCCCAAGGTCTCTAGTGTTAGGTCTTGACAATGCAAAAACAACACAGTGATAAATGTGTTAATTCCGATAATCACAAAGGGACCTTACAAATAAATTTTGAATCTTCAAACTTATTAGATCTTGCAATATGGTGATACTTCAAATCCTAAATCTAACACAGATACTAAAGAAATAGAAAAATATGAGGGTTTAAGAGAGATTCCTAAGATTAAAACTACTCCTAAGATCAACAATGCAAATGATGAAATACATGAAATGGACCAATCCCCAAAACTAATTCTTGCTTAACCTAGATACACCAACAATCTTATAGAAATAGTGCAATATTCTAAGGCATTAAAGATTTTCAAATTATGAACATTCATCCAAAAGAACCCTAGTACAATTCAAATGAACAAACATACATAATTCAACTAAGCACAACGAATATGTTGTCCAGGCTAACTTTACAAAGCAACTCACAATCAACCAGTTGCAAAAAGTATGGACCAGGGATTGCTACAAACAGTTCAAGCACTAAGCCATAAACACCATTGAATCATATCCAATTCTAAATCTAACATATATCTAGTATTTCTCAAGCAATCTCAAAAGATAGAACTACAAGAACCATGCAAGATAATTCAACACAAGAGAAATCAACAAAAGCACAATGTCTTCAATTGTATTGAATCATCCAATGACAACAACAATTCTAGTGTTTTGTGTTACAATAGTTACTTCAAAATAAAACTAACTCCTAGCACTAGATTTTGCTCTATCACTTAGCTCGCTTAAAAATCTAATCATCTAACTCTTACAAATGAGGCAAGATGCCATATTTATAGAGTTTCATAACATGTCAACCCATTTAGGGTTACAAAGAAGGTTGACCACAAAACAAGTCGGCCCAGAAAGTTACTAAAATAAAATATAAATTTGCATTAAATGCTTGAGGCTCCTTTCCAGGTTGTCCTGGAATCTCCAATGCAAATTTTTCCAATGCATGTAGAGGACAAAGGAAGGATAATGGGAAGAAAAAATTTCAATGTAGTCACTCATTAGCTAGCCCCTTGTCTTTATCTCGACCTAGTTTATCCTATACTATAAGAAAAATCTTCTCTAGGTCAGGCAAAGGTGGAGTAATTAACACTTTGAATCTTATATAAATAGATTTAATCTCCTCCATAGATTCCTTGATGACCTTATCCCATTCCACCTTGAGATCTTGATATTTCTCCATGACAGCAATGTAGGTGGATGCATCATCTAAATGGTGGGTTGTGATTGGACCATCATCAATTGGGGCATAAACTTTATGCCACCAGTTCCTTAATTGCTCTAAGCTCAAATGCTTCAGTGCAAAATTCATCCTCCCAGTCATGATCTCAAAGAATGGAATACATTTGTTGTAAATATCCTTTAATGTGTTTCCTACTTGCTTCCCCTGGTAATGAATCCTCTTCAGAACTTTATGATTAATTTACAATGATTCATACCAGTCCCAGGGTTCTGGAACCTTTGAAGAAGAGATGATTCCATCGCTCAGCAATTTCTCCTCATTGTAATCCGTGATGGTCCTTAGCTTTTGTAGGAGGAGGTCTATATATGTTTTGTATTTCCCTAGCACGTTCAACATAAATTGTAAGGATCTGTGTGCATAACCACAAGTGGACAAGATGTCCTTAATCATATCATCTCCTTGATGTACAAATACTTGCAACCATACATGGGTGGTCTGTGTAGAAGTTTTCATCTTCTCAAGCTCAGTGAATGCCTCCTTATGCAATAGACCTTCAGGGGTCACTACATTTCCCAATTCTTGCAGATCCTTCATCAAGTGTTGCACATATCTATACACATCACTCAATTATTTCTGCAACCTCTCCTTCTCTTTCGTTTCATTTTCCAACCTTA
This sequence comes from Sequoia sempervirens, assembly GCA_007258455.2. Lineage (NCBI taxonomy): Eukaryota > Viridiplantae > Streptophyta > Pinopsida > Cupressales > Cupressaceae > Sequoia > Sequoia sempervirens. The sequence goes on from VDFB02026320.1 coordinate 63,114,420, forward strand.
GAATAGCTTGGGAGGAGTCTTGGAACTCTTCCTTCTCCTAATCTTTACTTGTGGGTCCCAAGTTTAAGGTCTGAATAGTCTATTCCTGAGGAGCTATCTCTCTTTTACTTTTGTTTATTACAGGATTGGAAATGTGGACTATTCTGTTGTCTGCTTCATCCCTAGTGATCTTGGAATTCACCCTAGCTTTCTTTTTTTTTCCCCCTTTGCGTATGTTGGCCATGAACTCATCCCAATTTGGAGGAGTGTCATCTATAACCATTTGCTTACTCCTCAATCTCTCATTGAGCGAACTTGGGGTAGAAGCATCTGAAAACTACTCAATTTGTTTTTCCTTTTTAATTTCACCTTCAGATGGCTCAACATCTACATTATGCACTGAGGGGACCTCTTCACTTTTTCCTTCTCCTTCACCTTCATATTCCTCCTTATTATCTTTTGGCTTTTGACTCTCCTCTTGATCTAATGTCTCTATCATAACTTGAATAAGAGAGGGAGTCCTTTCATGTAATTTTTCCTCTTCCATGGATTTCTCTTCTTCATCTCTAGCTGGTGAGTCCTCATAAGATACTAAGGAAGACTGCAAGATATTACCCATTTCCACTTCTTCACTGTGGAGGTCTCCATCCTTGAATTCTTTTGTTTCCTCATTTTTATGGATATCATCACCAATAGCTTTTGTCAGCTCCTTTTCTTCATCATATAACTCTTGATTTGAAGGAGGGGCAGGGGTGTCCTCTTGTTGTGCAATAGAGGGAATTGTAGGGGCACCTTCTTTCACCAAAATTTCTTTAGGAGGAGTTCTAGCCTACCTAGTATAGACCTGTGTCTTTTCTATAGAGCTCTCTACATCTACCACCTATTGTCATGTGTCCTATTTTCCTTTCCATTTTGGGGGCTCATTCTATTTTCTTGATGTTCTTACCACTCTCCTTCTTTTAAGAATAGGGACACTATCCTTCTTCCCTTCTTCCTCATTCTCTTCCTCTTGAGCAGATGTCTTCTCCTCAAGGCAGTCTTCCTCCATTTAGCATTGTGTTTCCTTTTCTTTTCTTCCTCAACCTCTGTTTGGATACCTTTGATTTTGATTTTGAACGAAGAATCCACCTTTTCTTTACCTTTTGGATCCTGCTCATCTTTAAAGGTGGATTGGGATTCTAGACTTCCCATCAAGTCATATGTGTATTGCTTCCCTTCATTGTCCAATTCCCATATCTTATGCTTGAACCACAATTTGGTATACTTGATCACAGGTGCATTGATTTTCTCCAATTCAATTTTCACTTCCTCTAGCTATTCAATTTCTCCTATTGGGTTATCTTTGATAGATTCATAATCATGGTTCTATATTAACTCTCAATCATCATCAATGTGATCAGGAATAGCCTTGATGTTTTACAACCTAATTAGGTGGGTAGAAAATCTTCAAAACTCATTCAAGACTTCAAATTCATCTTTGTAGTTTGCCCAATAATCTTCAATGTCATCTTTGTGCCTTAATTCTCTACTAGCTTTGTGCTCCTTTTGTCTTACCAAATCTAGGCCTTTTGGAGTGGAATGCCAAACCTAGAGTGCTCATTTCTTCCTCAAAAGAGTGTGTTGTGATCAAAGAAGGGAAGGCTTCATTGACTCATATCCTCAATGGGAAGTCACCTCCCACACCAATTTTATGCATGTCCTTCAAAATATCATCAAAGGCGGAGATTTTCCTAATAACCCCCAAAAGTATGATGTGCTCTATTGGATATCTTGGAAATCTGTAAGGATCCCTTTGGAAACCATCAATTCCGACATATGAGAAGGTAGGAAACTGAATAAACCATGATCCATACTTTTTTATCAATTCCTTAGCTACGTCAGAGATCCTCAAATTGATCGAATGATCAAAAATTTGGGGATTTGAGCTCAGATTTTTCAGCAATGGATTCAATTTTCTAGCTCCTCCAAGGGAAATTTGATAGTATTGGTAATAAATTCAAATTCTAAACCCTTGGGTTTCATCATGAACATGTAGTTTCAGTCTTAGCCCACTCGCTGACCTCACTAAACCATGATGAATACCTCAAAATATTCAGAGAAAGGAATCTATCGTATGCAAATGTAAACTAACCACTCAAATCTGCCCATAACGTTAGTTCTATCGAATGCAAGGGATCCAAGATTGAAACTCTCGGTCAAATAAAATTCAAGCACAAGATCAAATTCAAGGAAGGGAAAAGCTAGCAATGAATGGGGAAATAGAATCATCAAATTAGCAAGAATGGCCATATCAATCTCAAAGGAGGCATCAAAAGAACAAAGAGGTGACCTTAATTTAATTACAGACCCTGAACACAATGAAATCAAAATTCAAAGCACATTCAAAACACCATAGAGCCTTTGACAATAATTATTTCAAAGCAAAGGCACTGTAAGTATACCATGGATGAAGAGAAAGTCATGAAGATAGTGACTCGTAAGAATCTACAAAGTCAAGCGAATGCAAATTGTACTAGAAAGACTTCACCAAAGCAGACAATTCAAAACTCAAGCACAAGACTCACACGCAACACTCAGAGATTAAGCTCCTCCAAATTCAAAGCAAGAAAAATGACATTGATCCACAACAAAAAAATCCCTTAAACTTTATTAAACACAATCCGCAAAGTTCGTATAGGAAGTCTAAATGCAATGACTTGACAACCCAAAATGAGTTTCGAGAATCTGAAGGGGGAAAGGAATTTCAGGGATTTGAAGACATGAGGGATTTCAGAAAATTCCAAAAGACACATAATTCCATGAAGATCCCAAATATACAAAGAGCAATACAAAGTAATCCCCATGGAATTTCAAAGGAATGAATGAAAATTAGGGAATTTTGCCCAGAAGGGAAATTCCCAAAAGTAGAGGAAAACCCGAAAAACACTTGGAAACTTAGGATTTTCAAAAAATTACTTGACAGGGTCATTTGCACAAGCAAGATAAGCATTTAGGAATATTTCAAAGAAATAAAATCTTCATAATCAAATGATCAAAATCATCCAAGGCCAGAACAAGAGAGGGTCCCTACTCTCAGTGGGGCGTGTGTGTGAAAACTGCACAATAGGTACCAATGTCTTGAGCATGAGGTGTATAACCAAGGCCATGATAATATGTATTTTCTTGGATATAAAGGGGTTCTAGGATACCTTGTTCATGAAAGCCTAATCCTTTTCTTTTTTAGTTCATACTTTGACACATTCATTTTCCAATGGGATATGTATTATTTATGAAACAAGATGCAAGTCTATCGTGAGGTGGATGTGATATGGAAGGAATACAAAGATCTTAGAGTTAACCACCTTGGATAAAAGTGAGGGAACCAATTTGATAGGTAAGGGGGTCATGGATAGCTTGAATAGGGTTGATAGACTCTTGTGGAGGATTGTGATCATGAGGGGAACTAGGATGGGTGATAGGATCTTGACATGGGGATGATGAGGTACTTTGATCTCAATGACTTGGAAAAGGATCACAAGGTGTTTGAGATGGAGTAGCTTGATCTTTATTAGGTATGGAACCATCATGAAGTGGAATGAAAGGAATATCTTGAGCATGAGAAGTATGAAAATCATCATGGAATGAAGGGGTATCCTTGAGTGGAGGTATATCTTTATCTTGATGAGGAAGGGAATCCTGATACTTTTTGGAAAGCATATGATGATCATTGGATATGATGGAATCATAAGATGGTATGGATTCATTAGATGAGATGGAGGGAGGAATTGGAAGGATAATTTTCTCTTGATATGGAAGGGGGTCATCTTGGATTAAACAAAATGAAATGAGGGGATCATCATGAGATTCTTGACAGATGGGATCTTGGTCAAAGATTGGAAGAGGTTGTGGAATTTTGGTATCATTCGATGGAGTGGAAAGAATACTTTGATCTTTATGTGTAGGGGAGTCTATGGTAGAATTATTTGGACTAAGAGATTAACATGACTCATTGGATGTAGATGGTTGGATAGATTCATCAACTTTGGTGAAAGACTCATGAGGTTTATTTTGACTTGTTGGGGATGAAGATAGATTCATGACATGGTAGGATTTCACAATATTATTTATTTTTGAGGACTTAGATTTATTTGCACATAACTCTTCAAAATTTTCATCAACAAGGGTATTGTAGGACTACTATGCTTTAAGATAGGAATTTTATTAGATGATGATGGAGGACTAGTAGATGGAGTGGTGTATGATTCCAAACTTAAGGTGGTATTTCCATTTTCAATAGCATCATCAAGATGACCTGATATTTTTGCAAATTTGTCATCATCACTAGGATACACAAATTTCTCATCATCAATAGGATCTACAAAGTTTTCATCACTAGGAGAAAAGTTTGACACACCTTGGAGGATTATGATTAGGTGAAGGGGCTCCTCGAAGTATGACCTTGGGCTTTGGATTGTCTTCATGATTACGTGAAGGGACTCCTTGAAGTATGACCTTGGGCTTGTGACTAGGATTCATAAAGATTAGGACCATTTTAGGAAATTTTTGGGATGTTTTTAAGATGTTGTAGGATGATTAGGTTTTTTTTTGGGTTGAGATTTATTTTAAACACACACAAAAAACACAACAAACATAATTTTTTTGAGTTTGTTTTTGTGAAAAAGTTGGATTTCAAGATGAAAGCAATCATGCAAAATCCTACAGTTGGCAAGGACAGTATTTGTTAGATCCCACTTGGATTACTCCTGCTGTGCTTACTCTTAGTGGATGAATTAGAAGCTTGACCACACTAGCTCCCCTCCATGGTGCTCACTTCTCTGGGTCAACCAAACTTTGAATTCTCATGAATCTCCCATGATGAACTCTTCATGTCTACTAAGAGCCACAAGAATGTCAGATGACATGAGAGGTAGTCCCTCCTGTACCAACAAATAGAAGGCTTTTGGCTACTAAAAAAATGGTTCTTAGTGAATACTCGGGGACATGGCACCACGCGAGCATCCAACAAGCCACTGAATACTTTAATCACTCTACTAGGGGCTCTTATACCTTTAAAAGAAAATGTAGGTACCTTGTTTCAAATGACATTGTACGACTAAGGCCTACATACCATGAGGACTTGACAGTTAGTCTTATCCATTTATATACCAGCCTAAGTGAAAAACGTTGGAGTCATTCCCTCTTTCAAGACAGACCCCTCTAAGGGATTAACACAGAAAAAGATTGGTTTGAATTTTTGATCACTGAGTTTGCAAGAGGTGAGAGCATAATACCTACCACCCCTTCAAGCATAGCAAATAGTGTTCATTAACCTCCTAGTTAAATTTGTGAAAATAAGACAATTGTTCTTTTTAAGCACCAATTCAAAAATGTGATCTAATAAAATGAATACACTCAGTTTCAAATCACATTCCTTTGACCACATCCTGCAGTAAATTAGTTAGTAGTTTTGATTTAAAATCTTTGTCAAACGTATGTTTATATTTTTTTTATCCCTTAACATGCAAACCTGCAAAGAGAGAATCAATGATTAGCCACAAAATCAACAATCAAGCTATGAAGGAAAAAGATAGTAATCTAAATTAAAAACTAATCTAAAATTAGAAACTAATCTAGATTAAAATTAATATAAAATATAAAATTAATCTAAATTAATAGTTAATCTAAAATTAGAAACTAAAAACTTAATCTAAAATTATAAATTATTCTAGATTAAATCCAACCTAAAATTAAAATTAGTCTAAATTAAAAACTAATCTAAATTAAAAAAACTAATTTAAATTAAATGATAATGTAACTTAAAAGTTAATCTAAATTCTAAACTATAAAATTAAATTAGATTAATTCTAAATTAAAATTAGCTCTACATTCTAAATTAAATCTAAATTAAAAATAAAATAAAAATTAAAAAGCAAAATTAAAATTAAAAGTTAAATCTAGATTAAAACTAAAACTTGAATTAAAATTAAAAGCTAAATTGAAAGTTAAAATCTAAATTAAAATATAAAAAGTTAAATTAAAAATTAAAAGCTAAATCTAGTTTAAAAATTTAAATCTACATGAAATTAAGAGATCTAACTCTAACTAAAATTAGAAAAATAAAAAATCCATATATTCGAAAATCTAAATTTGATCTAAATTAAATCTAAAACTAAATTAAAGCTAAATCAAAACTAAACTAAAAATTAAAATTGTTGGGTTTGTTCAGAATGACATTATTTGTAGGATAGGTTAAAAATAAAAAGCCATGACTGTAGGATACTATAAAAATGGGATGTTGTCAAAGTTTCTTCTGTTGCACAAATCACGACTGCAACAAAAATCATGTGACTCTCTCTTGTCAATCTTTTTTTTGTGCATGGGAATAAGCTGGAGGCATTTCAAGCATGATATGAATCCCAAGAGAATGAGATAAATCCTTCAGAAGATATTCAATGGCATCTAAACTAAACTAAAAACTAAATTTAAATTAAAATTTAAATCTAGATTAAAACTAAAAGTTGAATTAAAATTAAAAGTTAAAATCTAAATTAAAATCTAAAAAGTTAAATTAAAAATTAAAAGCTAAATCTAATTAAGAAATTTAAATCTACATGAAATTAAGAGATCTAACTCTAATTGAAATTAGAAAAATCAAAAATCCATATTCTAAAATCTAAATTTGATCTAAATTAAATCTAAAACTAAATTAAAGCTAAATTAAAACTAAACTAAAAACTAAAACTCTTGGATAGATTCAGAATGACATTATTTGTAGGATAGGTTAAAAATAAAATGTCATGACTGTAAGATACTATCAAAATGGGATGTTGTCAAAGTTTCTTCTGTTGCACAAATCACGACTCCAACAAAAATCATGTGACTCTCTCTTGTCAATATTTTGTCTGTGCATGGGAATAAGCTGGAGGCTTTTCAAGCAAGATATGAATCCCAAGAGAATGAGATAAATCCTTCAGAAGATATGAAATGGCAGAGGAATTATCACCCAATCATTATCAACAGTCAAGCACAAAATTCCGCCAAAAAAAATGTACACATCTTGCAAGCAAAAAATTTAATTCAGACCATTTCTTGTTGTGATGCTGGTGTTTTTATCCTAATCTATGTATAAAACTAACTAAACTAGAATGCAAAACAAAACAAAAGATCACTTCAAAATATTAGCCTAAGGAAGAAAACACAAAAGAATTATAACAAAGCTAGTGATTATACCTTTTGTGTGTCAATCCCCTTGGTTGGCCCTTGATACATGGTTGATTTGTGTGCTTCTTGGAAGGCTGTGAAATGAAGGGTGGATGCAAGATAATGAAAGCTTGATGAAGCTACAATGTAAATTGCACTTGAACTTGGATGTTAATGCAAGGAATAATGCTATAAAATGGTTTGATAATTTGGTAGCATAAGGGTGCAAAATGACTTAGTTATGCAAATGCATTAGAAGAGGGACTATTTATAGAAGAACTTGAATTCTCTAGAGAATTCAATGGTTGAGATTGAGCCAACATGGCAAAGATGAAGGGTTGATGTGAGTTGAGGACTCACAAGCCTTCACATCTTTCCATGTGGCAGATGATGTGTCACAAGGACACATGAGGTGGAAAATGACATGAGATGGGAAGGTACTTGTAAGTACCTTGGAATAAGGATGATGTGACCTATCAATGATCACATGGGGAAAAGGAGATTCCTTGGAGGAATAAAAGTGAATTTTAAATTCACAATGATTGAGAGATCTTGTGGATAAGATAAGGTTTCCAAAGAGAGAGGTGAAAAGTACCTTGGATAAGACAAGGTCCTTAAAAAGGTAAGTACATACCCACATGTGACTAATGTAACAAGTCAAAGATTTTAGGAAGACTTTGACACATGTGATTGATGTGACAAGTCAAAGATTCTATAATTTGCATTGGGAGGAGGAAATCCTTGGAAGGAAAAATATGAATTAAAAATTCACATAGGGAAGCGAGGAGTCTTGGATGAATAAAAAAGAATTAAAAATTCCTTGGGGGATGGGGAGTGTTGACCGAGGTATTGATTAGGCTTAACTGATAAGTGATTAGTGTATAACGAAGATTAGAATCCAACTTGTAAAAGTTGGAGGATGTGACATGTCCTAATCACAAATTAGACATGTGCACATCTCTAATGATGGGATTAGGAGGTGGATTAGGATTAGATGAAAATGATGTAGGATGTGACATGTGAGGAATTAAATAAATTTCATATTTATTTAATTTATTTGATGAAAGGGGGATTAAAGAGTAAGGTATTTAATTATTAACTAAATACCTTAAGGATTTAGATGAATTTAAGGATATTAATTAAATAATAGCAATATTAATTAATTAATGCAAATAAGAGGATATTTAGACAAAAAGGGATAAATTTGGACAAATGTAAGTGTCCAAATTTGGATATTTACATTTTTCCTCTCTTTGAGATGGTATTACAGAGTAGCATCATTTCAAAGAATGTTAAAAAATAGAACTCAGAAGAAGATGGTTAGATTGGGAAAGATGCCCCAGTCATTCAAAGTAGTGACTAGGAAGAAAGATAATGGGGGTGAAGATGAAGGTTAGGGATTGAGGATGCCCCCTCGAGAAGACATGCAGGTTCAAGAGAACATGAGTGTTCTCTTGAAATGGATGAGATGATGAAAGGGGAGATGAGGAAGATTATGCAAAGTGATGGATAAGAAAGGATGATAAGTGATGAGAGATGATGAGAAGAACAAATGGATTTAAGGACAAAAGGTGATGTTTCCCCAGTCAAGCTACAAGCCAAAATGGGTTGATGATGGATAGAGTGTTGTCGTTGAGGGAATGATATATCCCAAGATGAAACAAAAAGATAGGGAAGGACACATCTCGATGATGATGATAAAAATGTTGTTGATGAGGGAAGGATATATCCGAAAACAACACAAGGATAGGGAAGGATACATCCTGATAAAAAGGGTTGATGAGGGAAGGATACATCCCAAAACAAAACCAAAGGATAGGGAAGGATATCCTGATGATAATGATGATGATGATGATGAGGATGATTGGATTGAGGCTTGTAACAAGGCTAGGGACAAGACTAAAGATGTGATTAGATGAGGATTGAAAGGAATTAAAATGATGGGGGAAAAGATGTTTATAAGAACCAATCTATATTATTTTAAGGAGATGAAAGAGAGGATGATAAGAGATTAGATGGACAGGGGAGGGAGAGTGATGAAGGATAAATGGATGGGGGGGAAGATGAAATAAAATCCTAATGCAATTTTCCATTTTTGGAGCATTGATTTTTGCTATAGCATAAGACACAAGATGCTAGGGTATAAAGAACCAAGGCCGATTTGTGTCTAATGCATAAAATACACATGACAGACAAGAAGGCTATCCCAACACCTCAAAGTCATGAAGACCTTGGTCGGGCTAGGCATTAGGATAACCACAAACACAAAAGGATGCCCTGATGTAACACAAGAGCTCGGGGATCTTGGTGGGTACTACATTGGAAAACTGGGAAGACAACAACAAAGCAAAAAGATCAAGATATGCCCCTATATTGACCAATCAAAACACACCATAATATGATGGATCATGGTGGTGCTGACAAGTGATAATAGGAAGCTAAAATGATAAATAAAAGCAAAAATTATTGAAAGATCACAATCAATTTCAAACATCCTTTTCCATAGGATAGAGAGGATGGATGGGGTTGATGAGGTCTGTTAGGAAGGATGCATCCTATTGAGACTGATGATGGATACTAAACTAAGATGACCCACATGACGCATAATTTTTTCCCTCAATTAGATCTTTTGATACTAGAGGATCCCATTTGTGAAGAACCAACAGGATAAGGGCATACTTGACAACATGATACAAGAGACAAGACAAGGGACTGCCACAAGATAGACACACCCTAATGACCTAGGGGATCGAGTGCCAATCAAAGAATAGCCTTGCCTATGTGAAAGCACAAAGCCCTCGTAGTTCAATAAAAGACTGATGATTAACCATGGATAAAAATAGAAAGAGGATAATGGAGACCTCAATGGAGGACAAAGACTGGATGGACAAAAAGAACCCCAGGGGTGAATCAAATGATCAAACTTGCCTACATGAAAGCTCAGGGGCAACGTAGTTTGAATAAATACCAAAGACAAACGATGGATAAAGGATGATGAGATGATCAAGATAAGTGGATAAAAAAGATTGGATTGATATGATGAGACTAGATAAACCTGTTGGATATGATAGGATGATGGTGATTACATGAAGCTCAAGGATAGGATAGTTATCCAAATCAGCATAAGATGAATTGGGAGGATGAAATGATGGAGAGAGAAATGATGAGAAGTGATGAGATTGGAAATATATGTGAAAGAAGGGGGAGAGATGATGATGAGATAGATGGCATTGTATTGCATGGAGGGAAGCCTATAGCGAGATACCAATGATAAGGGATTATGAGATGGGATGAGGATAAAGATGAAGGGATAGGAAGATAAGGATGGGAATATGGAAGGGATGCAAAGACAGATGGACAAGAAGATAAGGGTAGGGAAATGGAAGGGATTGTTTGGATGGATAGGAAGATAAGGATGGGGAGATGGATGAATAATTTCTCCAAGGACTATGTCACAAAGGAAGATAGATGCCCCCACTCTAGATATGTCAAGTGGGATGAGGCAAGAGGGATGGAAGATGGAAAGATGGGAAAATAAGGGAGTGATATGGATATGGATAGGATGCATGGATAAGGAAGGGAGATTAATAGTAGTATGATGGGTGGACAAGGAAGGTAGACAAATGTGAATAAGGATTAGAACAATGTACGGATGAGGGGAATGTATGCCAAGGGGTGTCCAAAGCATGCATAGATAGGCACCCCTGTTGTGATCAAGATCATAAGAAGGATCATGGGATTGGAGATATATGGGATATGATGGGTAGGATGTGAAAGATAGGTGGGATGGAGTAAAAGGATGAAGGGCATGTATAGCATGAAGAAGTGTGCATAGCATAGCAAGAAGCGTCAACGGATAAAGGGAATACATATTAGGTAGCTTCCCCCAAGTGTGGAAAGAGAAAAATGGGGATTTACACATGACACCTATTTGCCAGGTTTTCATCATGGTACTTATCCAAGGCACTTTTTTTCCAATTTTTCACCACTGGATGAATTATTTATTTAATTATTTTATTTCTCTTTTTTTTTGTGAATTTTTATGATTTTTTAATTTTTTTGGATAGAATGCAAATAATGGATAAGGGTATGGATGTGGATAAGGGGATTTATAAGATACATGATAAGGATATGGATGAAGGACTCAAGTATCAAGTTCCATATGAGGTATTAAGAGCCCATGTGTGAAGTGACTATTTGAGGTTGGTACAACCTTATTAGGATAAATGGATTATGCAAGAGAATGGATTAAAGGGATTTGATGGGGGAGATATGGGGGATAATGAATGGGATGTTGGAAATGGTATGGATGGATGGGGTAGGCGTGTGATGTGGGGATGTTTTCAAGACCAACATTGGCATATATGGTGGTGGATGTGAAATGATAGGAGGATTATTGGATGGATGATGCAGGGATAATGAAGGAGATGGGATAGTGAATTTTGGGACATAAGGACCCAAAACAAATTTAGGAGATGAAAGAGGTGTATGAATAGCTTTTGAATTAGCAACCTTGGATGTTATTACAAATTTTTCATTTGAAGGAATTGCATCTTTTTTCTTTGGGATCCACATGGTTTTGATCTTTGCTTTGGTGGGCCTTTGTGGCCTATGGGTTTGATTTGGATTTTGGATTTGATTTTTCTTTTCTTCATCATGTCTTTTTGAGGGGACATGAGGACCTTGAGATTCATGTGGATGTTTATATTTATGCCTATGTACTTTGGTATCCAAAGTGCTCTTAATAGTAATGGGATGGGTGCGAGGAGATGGATGGTATGAAGGAAACATGAATGGAGTGATGGAGGTTGGATTTTGGGGATGTGGATGAAGGATGTTTAGGTATGTTCCTTTGTTGATCCTAATTAGGGAACATGAGAGTGGGATTTTTATGATGGGTGACATGGATAGGTGATGGATGGATGAAAGGATGAATAGGATGAGATGGAGGAGGTGATTTTGGGATATTGATAGGGTAGGGTTGGATGAGACTCTCATAGTCCCATGCTCAGGTCCTTGCTCTCAAGAACTTCTAGGTGACTCCTTCACCATAACCTATAGGTCCTATCACAGGTATAGGCACCCCTAGTATTTACTGGCCAACCCCTCTATCAATATTACTCCATACTACCAAGCCATTCTTGGTGCCTTGCCACTTCCACTCCTTGACCCTTAATCTTCCTAAAGGCCAATTTCTCTCAACACTTAACTTGATTCTTGCAGGGGTGTGTAGAGGTTGTAATAGCTTTAGGATGATCAAACTAGGGTTCTTGTTCCATCACAAGACTCCAACTAACCATCGCTTTCACAAAATCCCCTCCTAGAGTTTGAAAAGGCTACAAGCCCAAAGCCCTAATTAGGCCTCTCAACAGAGATAAAATGCAATTTTCTTCTAAACCCACCAAAGGACCTAGGCACTTTGTTTAGGGTTTGTGTTTATCATGCCTACACCTCAAGGATTTTTAGGGTTTTAAGCCTGCATAGCCTGTACACTGTCCACACACAAAAATGGTCAAAACCCTAGGGTTTTTAAGCTTTTCAAGGCTGTTTCAGACTGTCAAAAAGTTCTCCCACCATATGAATTGATAGAACCTCCTCCTAACTACCAAGAATTTCCAAGACCCTCAACAAAATTCACCAAAAGTAATTTCTTCAAAATCTCAATTCCCCTGCAAGTTATTTGTCTTTTACTCCTGGTCTTCCCTAGCCGGACCCTGCGTGGCTCGCCTAGGGCAAGACATTTCTTGCAACTCCTGCACCCACACCAAGACTACCATCTACCATCTATACAAACATGGAGTCTAGGCACTATTCCCAAGGGGCCGTATGGTTTGTACGGTGGGAAAGTGCTCTAGCACTCCATTTCCAAAAACCAGTCTAATTCAAAATAGCAACAGGCAAAATTAAGCTATTTACAAACAGTGCTTGCAAAATGAACAAAAGAAACTATCTAATGATATAAAATGCTTGTAGATTACTATCAAAACATCCTACAATTGACATAGTAACAGGTCTAACTCATGAAATCCTTATTTAGAAGCAAAACACAAATTTTAGCACAGAACACTGCTTTTGCTACAATTTCACAACTTTCACTATAACATTAACACCTCCAACCCTATTATGTGGTCGAGGCATGTCTTAAATAGGCTCCCAAAATAGCTGAGCTTCTTGGGTCGAGCCTTTAGATGACTTAATGGTGCAAATTATAAAACCCACTATGTTTTCTAACCTTTTGACAAGGTTGGTAACCTAGCCAAAATGATGTTCTAAACCTATTTTACTCTTGTCAACCTCTTTCCAAGAAATCAAAAACATCCCTAAGATCAACACTAAATGGTATACATGACCTTATGAAGACAAAACAAAAATTAACCCTCCAGGTTTCTCCTTTACCTAAGAAACTACCTATTGTTCCTTAGGTGCTCCTGCACCATTCTCCCCTTCTCAGCTCAAACACTAAGGATTGGAAGGAGAAATCAATGTTAGATCAATGCCAAGCTTTTTAAACTGATCTTCTGGTACCCATGTAGCTTTTGTTTCAGGCTCGTTCTTCCACTTGATAAGGTGCTCCATGTACACCTTGTTCCTTGTAGAATTTTGCACTCTTGACTCCAAGATCTGCTCTGCCTGAGGCTTCTCTTGATTAGCTAGGGGTACATTACTGATTTCCTTGAAGATCTCCTAACTGTTTGGAACCTCATCACTGACTGTTCCCTTATACATGATCAAATCAGCAATGTTGAAAACTGGTGAGATTCCTAGATCAGTCGGTAACTCCACCTTGTATGCATTCTTGCCATACTTGGCCAATATCTTGTAGGGACCCACTCTCTTCATCTGTATCTTGGTTGAAATTTCCTTCTGCAACCTTGACTTGTTAAGGTGGACCATGACATAGTCCCCTACTTGAAACTGCACATCTTTCCTTGACATATCTGCCTTCTCCTTCACTTTTTGTGTAGCCTCAGTGACTGTCCTCTTGACCTACTCCTGAATCTCCTTCATGGTATGACTGAAGTCTTCTGCATGTCCACTTCTATTCTCCATAGATCCAAGGTCTTTGAGCTCACAAATTCCTCTTGGGTGCATTCCATACACAACTTCAAAAGGACTCTTTCATGTAGTTCTATTCACACTATCATTGTAAGCATACTCAGCTTGGGAGATAACCATATCTCATGTCTGTCCATACTCCTTGGTTAGACACCTTAAAAGAATACCTAACACTCTATTAACCACCTCTGTTTGACCATTGGTCTAAGGATGGTAAGCTGAACCAAAAGACAAGTTGGTACCCAATTTGCTCCATAGAGTCTTCCAAAAATGACTCATGAACTTCACATCTCTGTCATAAACAATGCTTAGAGGCAAGCCATGGATTCTTACAACCTCCTTGAAGAAAAGGTGAGCTATGTAACTTGCATCATGAGCAGTTTTGCAAGGAATGAAGTGACTCATCTTGCTAAATCTGTCCACTACTACATAAACACTGTCAAAACTAGTTTTGGTCTTAGGAAGTCCTACCACAAAATCCATGCTCACACAATCCCATGGTCTATTAGGAATGGGCAGGGGTTGAAATAAACCAACATTGCTAGCTCCTCCCTTAGCTTTCATACACACAACACATTGGTCCACATACCTTCTAACATCTCTTGCCAACTTAGGCCAATAATAGAACCTTTACACTAGTTCTAAAGTCTTATTGATGCCAAAATTCCCACTAAGACTGCCATTATGCTTTTCCTGAATCAAATTTTCCCTCATTGACGCTCTTGGAACACATAACTGATTTACCTTAAACAACAACCCACTTTTCAAAGTATACTCTGAGTATTGGCTATGTAAATGGTTCTCAAAGTTAGAACATACCTTATAGGCCTCTGAAAAGTCTTCATCTTCCCCATATAGATCCTTGAAACTCTCTATGCCAATGCTCTTGAGCTGTATCTCTTGCACTATCAACAACCTTCTGCTTAATGCATTTTCCACCTTGTTCATTTGTCCTTTCTTGTGCTTGATGGTAAAAGTAAAAGCTTGGATGTATTCCATCCATTTCAAATGCCTATTACTTAACTTCTCTTGAATGTTGATAAAACTAAGTGCTTGATTGTCAGTGAAAACCACAAACTCCTTGGGTAGAAGGTAATGCCTCCATTTCCTAAGTGACTAAACCAAAGCATAAAGTTCCAAGTCATAGGTTGAATATTTCTTCTTTGCTTCATTTAGCTAATCACTAAAGAAGGCTATAGGCCTACCCTCTTGACTTAGCACTCCTCCTACTGCCACTCCACTTGCATCACATTCAATAGTGAACAACTTGTCAAAGCTAGGTAATAAGAGAATTGGTTGAGTTGCCACTTCTTGTTTCATTTTCTCAAACCCTTTCTCAGCCTCTTGAGTCCACATAAACTTAGTTTTTACACCACCCTTGATTGTATCTAGGACTGGTGCACATATACCATTAAAGTTCCTTATAAATTTTCTATAAAATTGGGCTAATCCATGAAAACTCCTTACCTCTGTTGCTGTGGCTGGTGTAGGCCAGTTTAGGATGGCTTGCACCTTGCTTGGATCCATCTTTAATGAGCCTTTGGATACTACAAAACCCAAGTAGACAAGCTATTGCTTGAAGAACTCACACTTCTCAAGATTGATTGCCAACTTCTCCTCTTGCAACCTTGTAAGAACCATCTCAACATGCTTCAAGTGTTCTTCTATTGTCTTTCTAAAGATGAGTATATCATCAAGATACACTACCACAAATATCCCTATGAAATCCTTAAGTACTTCATTCATGAGTCTCATGAATGTGCTAGGGGAATTTGAGAGGCCAAATGGCATCACTTTCCACTCATATAACCCATCATTTGTCTTAAAATTTGTCTTCCACTCATCACCATCCTTAATTTTGATCTGATGGTATCCACTCTTGAGATCCAACTTTGTGAAGAACTAAGCACCTCCAAGACAATCCATCAAGTCTTCAATTCTAGGAATAGGAAACCTATACCTAATGGTGATCCTATTTATTTCCCTAGAATCAGTACAAAGTCTCCACTTACCTCCCTTCTTGGATGCTAAAACTACTGGTACTGCACATGGGCTAATGCTCTTTTGAATCAATCCTTGATCCAATAATTCTTGCACTTGCCTAGCTACCTCCAAATTCTGATCTAGTGTGAGTTTGTATGCTGATTTGTTAGGTAATGAGGCTCCAGGTATGAAGTTGACTTATGGCTCTCTTTGGTGGTAGAGTTGCAGGTGTACCATCACTGACTATACTCTTGTACCTATCAAGCAACTTTTGGACTGCTTCTGGTAGGACTGTCTTTTTAGTCTTAGCTTCCCCTTTAGGTTGTATCATAACCACATATCCTTCATCCCCTTGATGTAGGTTCTTAAGGAACTCTTTACCACTCCTCAACATGATGTTAGGTGTCTTTGACTGTCCTTCCTCTTCTTCTGTCAGTGACTACAACTTGAAGGTTCTTCCATCCTTTTTGAATGAAATAGTTTTCTCTTTCCCATCATAAATAGCACTTCTGTCATATTTACATGGCCTGCCTAGTAGTAGATGGCATGCATCCATGGGTAATACATCACAAACCAACTTATCTTTATATCCTCCAATAGAAAATTCCACCGTTACTTGCTCATTAACTAAAACACTCTGCCCTTTGTTCAACCATGTGACCTTGTAGGGGTTATTGTGGGGTACCTTCTCCAATTTTAGTTTTTCTACTGCCTCCTCTGAGATTATATTGTCTGTTGAGCCTGAATCTACTATGACCTTGCATACCTTACCAAGTATCTTGCACCTTACTCTAAACAGAGCTCTTCTTTGTTTAGGTTCTTCCCTAACCTGTTGTCTGATCAAAACCCTGTTGAACATCAGATTCTCTCCTACTTCAGATTCTATATGACTAACCTCAGATGCCTTAGGACTCAAGGTGTCCTCTTGTGCATAACCCGCTCTCTTCTCATTTCTAGATGAGGTTGCTCTCTCTGGGCACCTATAAGCTAGATGTCCCATTTGATTGCAAAGATAACACTTCATGTTTGCAAAATAAGAATTGCTCCTTCCTACTCCTCTTCCTCTATTTGAACCTCCTTGAGGTCCTCTCCTCTGTTAAATCCACCTCTGGAAGATGTTTCACCTCCATACTCATTGAGTTTAGATTCTCCTTGATTTCTTTGGTCACTGCCTCTACCTTGGTAGCCAACACACTGTCCTCTTTGATCTTTGCCTTTGCCTCTGCCCTTAGAAGCCTGATCTTGCTTCCTTTTGTTCCTTTCCTCAATCTTGTTAGCCAACTGTTAACATTGGTGTACTGTCTTGGGACTTAGTAGAGCCATCTCCTCTTGAATGTTCCATTTCAAGCCATTAAGGTACCTAGCCACTTTGAGACTCTCATCCTCTGTCACATTATACCTCATACAAATCTTTTGAAACTCTTCAGTATAAGTGTTTACATCTTGGTCTTTCTACCTTAGACTTTGCCTCTTCTTGTGCAATTGAATCTCATAGTCATCTGGCATGTAGGTTTCTTTCACCTTGGCAACCATTCCTTTCCAAGTTGATATGGGTTGTTTGCCTTCTTTTTCTCTCTCTGTCTGAATGAACTTCCACCATGTCAAGGATGATCCTCTCAATCTTGACTTAGCAACCTTCACCTTCTGTGCTTTAGTGACTCCATCACACTCAAAATGATTTTCCATGCCTTCTATCCAATCCATGACTAGATCAACTTCCATCTTTCTACTAAAAAGTGGTATGCCTTCAAGTGATTTCCCACTCAAAGCTTTCAATGCCTTCAGGAAAGGCTCCTCCTTCAAAACAGGGTCAAGTTCAGGGGTCTTATCTTCCTCTCCAACCTCTTCCTATTTTGGTATCCTTCCCTCAAACTGTGCACTCCTCACTACTTGCTCAAGTTGGGCTATTCTTTCCCTCAATTGTTTATTGTCTTCTTCTTTCTCTTCAACCATCTTAGCCAGTTCTGCATTGGTCACCATGATAAAATAATCACTAGACTCAACCTCTGACATATAAGATGCTTCCCAAATCTTTAACTTGCTCTGATACCAATTTGATAGGGTAGGGTTGGATGAGACTCTCACAGTCCCATGCTCAGGTCCTTGCTCTCAAGAAATTCAAGGTGACTCCTTCACCATAACCTATAGGTCATATCATAGGTATAGGCACCCCTAGTATTTACTGGCCAACCCCTCTATCAATATTACTCCATACTACCAAGCCATTCTTGGTGCCTTGCCACTTCCACTCCTTGACCCTTAATCTTCGTAAAGGCCAATTTCTCTCAACACTTAACTTGATTCTTGCAGGGTGTGTAGACATTGTAATAGATTCAAGATGATCAAACTAGGGTTCATGTTCCATCACAAGACTCCAACTAACCATCACTTTCACAAAATCCCCTCCTAGGGTTTGAAAAGGCTACAAGCCTAGAGCCCCAATTAGGCCTCTCAATAGAGATAAAATGCAATTTTCTTCTAAACCCACCAAAGGACCTAGGTTCTTTGTTTAGGGTTTGTGTTTCTCATGCCTACACCTAAGGGATTTTTAGGGTTTTAAGCCTGCACAGCCTGTACACTGTCCACACACAAAAATGGTCAAAACCCTAGGGTTTTTAAGCTTTTCAAGGCTATTTCAGACTGTCAAAAAATTCTCCCACCATATGAATTGATAGAACCTCCTCCTAACTACCAGGAATTTCCAAGACCCTCAAAAAAATTCACCAAAAGGAATTTCTTCAAAATATCAATTCCCCTGCAAGTTATTTGTCTTTTACTCCTGGTCTTCCCTAGCCAGACCCTGCCTGGCTTGCCTAGGGAAAGACATTTCTTGCAACTCCTGCACCCACACCAAGACTACCATCTACCATCTATACAAAAATGGAGTCTAGGAACTGTTCCCAAGGGGCCATACAGTTTGTACAGTGGGAAATTGCTCTAGCACTCCATTTCCAAAAACCAGTCTAATTCAAAACAACAACAGGCAAAATTAAGCTATTTACAAACAGTGCTTGCAAAATGAACAAAAGAAACTATCTAATGATATAAAATGCTTGTATATTACTATCAAAACATCCTATAATTGACACAGTAACAGGTCTAACTCATGAAATCCTTATTTAGAATCAAAACACATAAATTTTAGCACAGAATGCTGCTTTTGCTACAATTTCACAACTTTCACTATAACATTAACACCTCCAACCCTATTCCATGGTTGAGGCATGTCTTAAATAGGCTCCCAAAATAGTTGAGATTCTTGGGTCGATCCTTTAGATGACCTAATGGTGCAAATTATAAAACCCACTATGTTTTCTAGCCCTTTGACAAGGTTGGCAACCTAGCCAAAATGATGTTCTAAACCTATTTAACTCTTGTCAACCTCTTTCCAAGAAATCAAAAACATCCCTAAGATCAACACTAAATGGTATACATGACCTTATGAAAAAAAAACAAAAATTAACCCTCCAGGTTTCTCCTTTACCTAAGAAACTGCCTTTTGTTCCTTAGGTGCTCCTGCACTAGATATAAGGGCCCAAAATACATTTAGTTGGTGGAGGGACATAAGGACCCAAAATGGATGGAGTAGATGAGGGAGGAATATGGATGCTTGATTTGAGGTGATATTATGGAGGAGGGGGGATGAAAGCAAATGGTTTGGTGGAGCGATGGGAAGAGCCTATATTTATTTTGGAAGAGGTTCATCAAGGATGGGTAGAGTTTGTACCAACATTTTTAGATTGTGAGTCTTGAGAGATATGTTCAAGACCTTGTGTACAATTTTTTTCTTTGACTTGGATGGGCTCTAAAATACCTTGCTTATGAAGGCCTAGACCTTTTCCCTGATAGTTCATGTTCTTAAGCATTCAATCCATGGTAGGATTTTGGTTATTCTGGAAGAATTATGCGAGTCATTTATTAGGTGGAGGAGGACGGGTGGTGTATATGTTATGTTTTTCTTCTGCTAGGAGACCACCATGGAAGAATGTGAGAGTACCAAAGGGATATAAAAGTAACGTGGGGGTAGTAGGTCTAGGCAGCGATGGAGGATCATGAGATTTTGGTGATGGGGTAGCAGCATCCTGATTAGTAGGAGTGAGTGGTAAGGGATCAAGAGAGGGATTAGGTGACATGATAGGATCTGGATTTTTGGTAGTGGGTGATAAGGGTTCATGCGATGAAGTGATAGGATCATGAATTACAAGGGGATCATTGGCTAAAGTGGATGAAGGACTATGATCTTGAGGTGGATTAGGATCTTGATGTGGAGAAGTTGGTGGTAAGGGATCATGTGATGGAGTGATTGGATCTTGAGTAACAAGGGGATCATTGGATAAAATGGATAAAGGACTATGATCTTGTGGTGGACTAGATGGGATGGCAGGATCTTCATGTGGATAAGAGAATAAGTCAACATGCTTTGGATCAAGCTCTTGGCATGACTCATCTTGTGCGGGAGGCATGATAATGGAGGCATATTGGATGGACTCCACAAGTGGGGGAGATGGAAGGATGGAGGATTCATGAAGTTCAAGGGAAGGGATATCTGTGATACTAGGAGTGGAAGGAATGGATGGGACTAGAGTGTCCTTAAGGGATTGGGTGGATCTAGGAATAGAAGATAGTGATTGGATTTGGCTATCTTCAATCGGTTCGGGGGATGGGGACTCAATGGATTGGATGGTTTCAATGGTTTGAATGGTGCTAGAGGTGGTAACATCCATGATAGGTGTGGTATGGAGAAGGGTCTCATCATTAGAAACTATGGATTATGGATTGGGATGGCATGGTTCCACGATGTCATGATGTGGAGTTAGGAGTTTCTTCTTTGTCATGAGTCCTTGGAGAAATTTTGGAGTGATAAATTTGCATACTCTAGGCTTAGATGGCAAGGTAGGAGTGGATGAAGGATTAGGAATTGGTCAAGGATTGGGATTATGGGTTATTGGACCAATAGTAGATGGAGGAATGGGATTGGATGTAGGACTGGGAGTAGATGGAGGATTAGGACATGGTGGAGTGGAAGAGGGAGGGTTAAGATAGGGATATTGGTAGGGTGAATTAGGATGGGAGGATTTGGATGGTGGATTAGGATAGGAGAACATGGATGGTGGATTAAGATAGGAAGATATAGATGCTGGATTAGGATAAGATGGTGTGGATGTAGAATAAGGATAAGAAAATGTGGATGTTGGATTAGGATAAGAAGGTGTGGATGTAGGATTAGGATGAGTAGACTAGTATTGAGGATTAGGATAGTGGGCATATGTAGATGAAGGATTGAGGTATGCAGATGTGGATAGGTGATTATAACAGGGATGTTGGGATACTAGATTGGGATAAGAAGACATGGATTTTGGATAAGAAGATGATGTAGAGGGAGGATATGATGGAGATGCAGGTAAGGAAGATAATGGACATCCCTTTTCAAAGGTAGCATAAGGAGCATTATTAGGTGTGAATGAAGGCATAATGGGATAACTCAAAGGGGGGATTGGATTTTGGAAAGTATTTTGGGAAAGATTACTAGCAATGTTAGCATCAAGGGGATAAATTTCATATACCTCTTGATCGACAAGCCTTTTATTATCGTTATCAACGTAATTAGGGTTTTCCTTGATTACTATCTATGATTGCATTGGTGAAGGATGACGATTCATGATATTAGATTAGATGGATTGAAGAGATGGGAATAGATGGTTATAAGGATAGGAAAGGTGATGAAAGGAAAAAAAAAATGGATTAGAAGAATATTGAAAGAGGGATCTTAAGATTTTTTTTGATATCAGAAGATCTTGGATGAAGATGGACTACAACTCAGATTGGGATTTTGGTTAAGCTCAAATTAGGATTAGATTAAAGCTCAAATTAGGATTGGATTGAAGTTTATATTTTATAATTATTGGAGGATGTGATGGGATTTATTGTACACCAAGTTCAGAGGTTTTAACTAGATGACGCAAGGTGTTGACAATCAAAGTTTTACCAAATTTGGCAGTTTTAAAAAATTGTCAATTTTTTCCATTTTAAGAAAATTCATAAGCATACCTTTGAGAGTCTAGTATTTTTCCAAAAAATACCCTAAACTAAGGTAGGATGAATTTCCAACTAACATCCCAAATCTGAGATGCATTTCGAGTTATTAATGAAAATAATTTTTCAAAAACTAAAAAAAACACTAAATTGCAATTTTGAGGGTCAAGATGAAAGTTGGAAGCCCCAAAAATGTGTTGAAATGGGGGTCCAATTGACTCAAGGTCATTGTAAATCCACATACCACCTCATAACACAACCACCTATAAAATTTGAGCCCAATCGGACACCCGAGTCAAAAGTTATGGCCTTCAAAAGTTTCTTCATAAAAATAAAAACCCTCAAAACGAAGTCTAGATGATTGGGATGGATGATTTGATGATAGATATGGACTATAATGATGTTCTAAGAAGCACCTATGTGGTTTGGTCAATGAAAAGATGACTATGAATCAATTTTGCTTCTGGTTTTGATTGTGTTTGAGTTTCTGTCATCAACGTTTCGGATCACACTCCATGATCCATCATCAAGATGACTTTCAAAAAATGTTGATGGATGCTCAGAATGAGAAAAAAAACCACTTGGAACAGACAAAAAAATGCTCAAAACAGGGAAACAGAGGCTCAAAATGGATAAACAGAGGTTTGGAATGGGTGAACAAAGGTTCAGAATGGGTGAAAAAAGGTTTAGAATGGATAAACAGAGGTGAAATTAAATTTTTGGGGTGTAGGTTTACCCTTTTGTAGGGCAGGTTTTCCCTTTTGTAGGGAAATTTCACCCTTTTACAAGGCAAGTTCACCCTTCTGCAGGATAGGTTTTCCCTTCTACAAGGCAGGTTCACCCTTTGGTGGAAGATAGGTAGAAGACAGGTGATCAGCTTAGGTAAACAGGTGCTCTGAATGAGAGGATGAATGCTTGGGATGGGGAATGGATATTTGGAATGGAGAGACAAATGCTCATAATGGGAAAATGAGTACTCGGAACAAGAAAAAAAGTGCTCAAAGTAGGAAAATGAGTTTCCAAAATGACTGAATGGGAGGAAAAACTAACTGTTTGGATGGCAGGTTCACCCTTATGTAGGGAAAGTTTTCCCTTCTATAGGGAAGGTTCGCCCTTTTGCAGGACAGGTTCTCCCTTCTACAAGGTAGGTTTGCCCCTCTGCTAAAAATTCGAACCTGACTTGGATGGAAATGACTATGGCAAGGACTTAAAATATAAAAAACAACAAGCAAAAGGATAAATTGTCAAAGAGTTTACTGGTTTCCCACAAGAAGACACTTCAAAAAACACAATCCTATGATTAGTGTTAAGGTTATGGTCAACACAGTCCTTAATCTAGGATGCACAAGGATTCTAGGGAGCCCTCAATATACTCTCGGTACATAAGGTACAACTGTGAACAATAGCCCATCACAAGCATGAGTCAGGAACCCCAACAAGATAGTGAAGGGATAAAACCAACTCTTCACGTCTATCTAGGTATCACCCTGGATTCGACACTCCTCTAGAAACTACGTGACTGGATTGAGGTACAAATTTTTCTCTCCCCCCTTTCCATACCTCACCAGTATGCGCGGTTGGAATTGGCCCTTGGGGTGATGAAATCCCCAAGCAGGGCCCACTAGAAAGAAGGCACTAATCCTTTTCAGCTACTCCCTAGGCTCACATGAAGTGCAAGGGGAAAACTTGAATGAAATAATGCCCCCTTGGGTGACACAAGGGACTTGCAGACACAATAATCAATAAATTTTACTCCCCCCTGGTTACACTACGTGCCTAGATTAATCAACAAAAACAAGAAGGAAAACATTAAACAACTAAATAAATAGATTTCCCTACAAGAAAATGTTAGTTGTTTTATCCTTCATTTTTCATCAATCATGAAATAAGATGGAAATGTTAGCAAAAAACAAAAATACACTCACAAACAAATGATATTAGGGGGTAGAATCTAAAAACAATAAAAAACTAAAGCAAAAATGAAGTTAAAATGATTGTTTTACCTCCCAAAGTGCTTTGTTTAGGGCAGGTTCACCCCTCCTAGAAAATTTTTCCCCTTTGCAATAGACAGCTAGCAAACAAACTACATAAAACTTAGTTTTGGGGCAAGTTCACCCTTTTGTAGGATAGGTTCGTCTCACCTGGGAAAGTTCACCCCTCTGCAACAAATAGTTAGAAACATATTTATAGAAAGCCAAGCTTTTGGGTAGGTTCACCCTTCTGCAGGGGCAGGCTCACCCCTCTGTAAGGGTAGGTACACCCTTCTGCAACTTGAACTTAAAAAAATGAAACAACAACAAACGTAAAAGATAGGGACCCGTTTGTGGGTCCCATTGAGCATGCTATAAATGTGATGCTGGTGTTTTTATCCTAATCTAAGTATGCAAACTAACTAAACTAGAATGTAAAATGAAACACAAGATCACCTCAAAAGATTAGCCTAAGGAAGAAAACACAAAAGAAAGATTACAAAGTTAGTGATTATACCTTTTGTGTGTCAATCCCCTTGGCTATCCCTTGATGTGGTTGATTTGTGTGCTCCTTGGATGGATGTGAAGTGAAGGGTGGATGCAAGATAATTAAGGATTGATAAAGCTACAATGGAAAATGCACTTTAACTTGGATGCTAATGCAAGGATTAATGCTACAAAATGGCTTGATAATTTGGTAGCATAAGGGTGCAAAATGACTCAGTTATGCAAATGCATTAGAAGAGGGGGTATTTATAGAAGTTGAATTCTTGAGAGAATTCAATAGTTGAGATTGAGCCAACATGGCAAAGATGAAGGGCTAAGGTGAGTTGATGACTCACAAGCCCTCACATCTTTCCATGTGGTAGATGATGTGTCACAAGGACACATGAGGTGAAAAATGACATGTGATGGGAAGGTACTTGTAAGTTCCTTGGAATAAAGATGATGTGACCTCTCGATGATCATATGGGGAAGAGGAGATTCCTTAGAGGAATAAAAGTGAATTTTAAATTCACAATGATTGGGAGATCTTGTGGATAAGATAAGGTTCCCAAAAATAGAGGCGAGAAGTACCTTGGATAAGACAAGGTCCTTAAAAGGGTAAGTACATACCCACATGTGACTGATGTGACAATTCAAATATTCTAGAAGACTTTGGCACATGTGATTGATGTGACAAGTCAAAGGTTCTAGAATTTGCATGGGGAAGAGGAAAGTCTTGGAAGGAAAAATGTGAACTAAAAATTCACATGGAGAAGAGAGGAGTCTTGGATGAATAAAAAGGAATAAAAAATTCCTTGGGGGATGGGGAGTGTTGACCAAGGTACTGATTAGGATTAACTGATAAGCGATTAGTGGCTAACGAAGATTAAAATCCAACTTGCAAAATTTGGAGGATGTGACATGTCCTAATCATGGATTAGACATGTGCATATCCCTAATGATGGGATTAGGAGGTGGATTAGGATTAGATGAAAATGATGGAGGATGTGACATGCGAGGAATTAAATAAATTTCATATTTATTTAATTCATTTGATTAAAATGGGATTAAAGAGTAAGGTATTTTATTATTAACTAAATACCTTAGGGATTTAGAAGAATTTAAGGATATTAATTAAATAATAGAAATATTACTTAATTAATGCAAATAAGAGGATATTTAGATGAAAAGGGATAAATTTGGACAAATGTAAATGTCCAAATTTGAATTTCTACACTTGCAAACATAAATTTGCTAATGATTACTTTCACACAATGAATAAGGCTGTTAATTTCCTCTAATTGATTTTATAAAAGTGCAACTATGATAATATGATCAAATATGAATACTCCATGAGCCATTAACAAAAATTGCAATTAAGATGTATGCATCCTTGGCATCAGGTTCACCATTCTATGTATGCTGAAAACTAAAATCTAAATGATTTAATCTATAAATTCAAATCAAACTTTCAGCATATAATCAATAAAGCCTTTCCAAATGAATACAAATGCAAAATGCAAACTAAACTATGAAAAACTAAAATAAATGCATTCAAAGGAAAATTAGTTCCATTTTTTTCCTATTTCACCATTATTCTTGATTTATGCATTTGATGCTCTCATATTTTTATGAGTACAAGTGCAACAAGAAGCTGTGATGAGTGGAAGAGAGATTGAAATTGAATTTTGAAATAAAAATGTGTGTCCCCTAAAAGTAAGAAGGAGGAGGCTTTTCTAGATGAATGCATAATGTGAAAATGAGAAATGAGAAATGAGTGGAGTGATTTATGCCATGATTCATGTTTGGAAGCTCATAATGTGCAATTTTGAGCTAATTTCATGGAAGTTGATTTATGAATTTAATGTGCAATTTTTGAGCTAATTTCATGGAAGTTGATTTATGAATTTTAAATTATTTAATGAAATATATGAATGCATTTTAATGATTAATGCAAATGGATAATCATGAAAATGGTCAAAGTGAAATGATTTATGCAAATGGATGAATTAATGGATTTATAAAAGATAAGCATATGAATATGATGATGAATGGAAATATTTAATGTATGAGTATAATGATTATGCACGTGTAATGAATGTATTTAAGTGATTATAGATTAATGATTTATGAAATGGTTAAATGATTTATGAATATGTTGATGATTAGTGAAATGATAAATATTTATGAAATGGGATAATGAAATATACAAATGGATAAATAATGGATAAATGACTAAATGATTATATAAATGGATTATGGTTATGAATAAATGCTTATAAATGCTTATAATATTTTAATGGTTGTATGGAGATATGATTATGTAGATGATCAATTAAAATATGCAACGGATAAAAATGATTAAGAGGACATTTTTATGTGTCTACATGTGATACTCCTTTGAGAAGCTTGATCTACAAGAATATTGTAATCTTGTTGATTTCTAAATAATATATTGGGTGTATTTTAGAGTGGAGATATTTTCTCATAAAAAGGTTTTCCCAAAGTAAATCACTTTGTTGTGGTATGCACAATATTTATTTTTATTTATTTTTAGTTTTTGTAACTACTGTAAACATCTAAAAATATTTTGAATAACCCTCCTCTGAAGACTAGTGTAGGAAGTTGTTGCACTAATTAAGCGTCCTTACACCAATATTTAATCATGGATGAAAATATAAACTTACCATCACATGATGTATGTTTGTACACCTTTTATGTTCCCACATGTGTGCAAAAACATACCCCACTCCTAGCTCACACATAGCTGAGCATTCAATCTTGTAAGTTTAAAACCCTCTCAAGCCTCCCCCATCTTGCTCACACATGTGTGAGCATGCTTTCCCTTAAACCTCATGGAGCACTTTTCTTCATCCCCCTTCCCCTTCTGATACTTGTCACAAGACTAAGCCATCAATCAATATCTCCACAATCATCAAATCTTATCTCTCCACAAACTTTTCATTTTGTCCCTTGATTTTCCTCATAGAAAATTTATAAATTGAGGCTTCTCTCTTTCATTTCAACAATCCATTCTCACATTAAACTTATGGTACTATTTTTACCATCAAATCTTGAGATATTGTTATGCTGGCACAATTGAGAGAAATCCACATATCCCTTATAGAATATGAGCACATCAAGTGTAGCTCATAGGGTGTACTTCACTTATTAAGTGGATCAAAGGAAATAAGAATTAAGTTCTCATTTTTATCATTTGAATTTTTTTGTTTTCAGCCCTTTTTTCCTTCC
>VDFB02026320.1:63142457-63225088 GCA_007258455.2 Sequoia sempervirens
AGGAGCCACAAGCGGATTTGAGTTGGAAAATGGAGCATTGAACTTGAAATTGACAAATCATTTTTAAATGCTTATTGTAGTAACCTAGGGATTTCATTCCTACTTTTGTTTTATGTTTTAAGACAACTCACTTCATTTTTGGGTTTAAAATTAACCATTGGTTTGATCTCTTCAAGTTGGTTAAAATTGAACTTAGAAACTCACTAGAATTTTGATTTGGTCTAAAATTGAACAAGCAACTTCAATATTTGGTTTTGGTGCTAAAAAGAACTCATTATTTCCTTTGAGGATTTAAAACAAACTTGTGTCTACTTTGTTTTTGTAATCTTCTTTACAAAATAATACCATTCAAATGTGTATGCACTTCTCTCACACTTCACAACAATATTGAGAATCAAAAGCATTTTAGTGACATTAGGTTGTCTAAAAGAATTCCTCCACACTTCAAGTTTGGGTTTAAAATTGAACAAATCATGCGAGCATGAAGAAAAGGCATTGTGTGTGTTCCCTCCTAAATGTGTTAGGCGGTCGAACTAAAAATGTACTCCTTTACCATTAGAGAGCCTGCCTTGGTGGGAAAAAGTACTCAACCCAAGGGAACGATGCAAACCGGTGATGAGCTAAATGGCAAGCTAATCCCAATCGGTATATAAATTCAAATGTTGAGGAAACTCATCATTACAAGCACTCCTACGGACAAGCATTTGATATTCTTTGTATGCCCGTTGAGCTTTCCTCTCGTGTGGCCATCTGAATGGGTACCCTAATTATGAACCAATCTGTGTAAAAGCCAAAAACCATACTATTTGTTGGTACAAGAGGTTAGAACTCTAAATTTGTCCCACGTACTTGCAGTTCTTAGTAGAGATGAAGAGTTTGTCATGGGAGATTCATGAGAACTCAAAGCTTGGCTGACCTGTAGAAGTAAGTGTCATGGAGGGGAGCTAGTGTGGTCAAGCTTCTAATCATTCACTTTGAATAAGCACGGTTGGAGAACTCCAAGTGGTAATTCAAAAAATATTGTCTTTTCTATCCTAGGGTTGTCCATTATTTTGGAATCAAAACACTTTTCTTGGATGTAAAACATTGGAAAATAAACACTGAACAAAATCATCAGAATTTCAAACCATTTAGAAAGAGAAAATACCTTTGAAGGGTCCAAGTATTACTACTTGTCCCTAGGGATTCTATCCTTAGAAGCTTCTAAACATCTGGGCCCATATCTCATTTTGTTCTCTCCAAAGGCAACCTAGGAAAACTATGCCTTTGATTCCTTGATTTTCACATAATGGACCTTGTGGAATGAAAAGGAATTAAGACAGACATTTAGTTTTAAAACTAAGCAAGAATATGTGATGTGGTAAAAGCAAGTCATTAACCAAGATTAAACTCAAATTGAATCCCACGCATGTGCTTGGTATCTTTTGGTCATATGGTTTTCATGCAAACATTGGTCTTTTGGTTTGAACTACTCTTAGAGAAAAAGCATGTTCTTCACTATCTTGGTCTTGTAAACAAGGTCACTGTTAGGTTCATCTAGGATCAAATAAAATATGTCATCCATCACAAACATTTATCATCTACATCCCACAAACAACATTAGAACTTTGGAAACATCATTATCTAGACTTGGGTACATCCTTAAACCAAATCAAAATCATTTTTTTAGTTAGGTGTGTGTGGATGAATCCTTCCTTACACACTTAGTTAAATTATCACCCTTTTGAATGAGTTCATCCTAAGATAACATCTAACCTCTTGGGATTCACAAGTTCATTATCCAATCAAAACAATCAAAATCAAATCCTAAAGTCTAGCATTGATCCAAAGTTCCTAAAATTTCAACATCCATATCATTCACCCCTTTCATCCTTCATCTCATCATTGGTCCTAAATGCCTTAGAGGTCAGCAAGGTCAAAACACAAGAAGAACATGGAATATAAACTTGATTCATACACCATGAGTAATCTAAATCAACCAAACTATCAAAGCCTTACAATGTCAATTGAATATCAAAACTCACATTTATACAATCCATACATGGGATCATTATCTCCTACAAACCTCAATGGTACAACAAATGTGAGTATTTCCCATCTAAATTTTGGAACACCTTTCCCTATGATATATTTAAATCAAAGTCAAAACCTACAAATCTATCAACCAAACAATCAATACATGATTCTTCAACAAAACAACCTTATCCCACCAAATCCATACATGCCAAATGTGAATATACCAAGTACAACTTTACCAAACATGAACATTTCAAATCCACACTTGGTAAACTTTCAAATAGATATGTTTGCAAATCATACAAATGTTGTTCAAAGTCCAAACAATATTTTAATGACTCCATGTATTGATTCAAGTCAAGGTATCACCATGCAAAATCAAAGTTACCTAAATCAAGGAAATGTGATTCCCAACCTCAACAATGTTCAATTTCAAACTATAATGCCAAATGTAAACATCATCCCAAATTAGAACATTGTCCAAAATCAATTTTTCCATGATCTCATACAAACACCACAAGTATACATTCCAAATCTGCTTGAACAGAAACCAAATCAACTATATCAAGGGTGTCAAGATCAAAATCAAGATCAAATTTTGCGAGATAAAATTGCTACACTTACCAAAATAGTTAATCCATTGCACCAACAGACATCTCCACCCAAAAATCAATACACTCTTCTATTGGTTAAACCATGTCATCAAAGCATTGAGTTGTGTCCACAACCACATCAAGAACAATATCTCCAATGTCAAGAGGTTGGATATCAAGATCAACAACATCAACAACAAACCCAATCACCACATCTCCAAGATAAATCACAACAAGAATCATTTCAACAAGCAAAAATCTCACAAAATCACAAATGTGAATACACTCCTTTTGGAGTACCAATCAAATCAGTGCTAAGAAATCTAGTTAATGCAAAACTCATCACTCTTCCAAAAGTAAGTGCTTTCAACTTTGTCCTATACTTCCCTTGGAATAGGGGTAGATCTTATTATGAGTATCATAGAGAAAATCTTCATAAAACATCAAATTGTATTCAACTCAAAAATCTCATCCAAGACCTTATAGATCAAAAATAATATTTTTTTAGGACAATGATCAAGATTCAACCATTAGTGATAGCAGTGACAATCTCTCCATGACAATTGTTGAAAACAATGATCAAGATCTATCCATCGGTGATCACCTTGAAGATGTTTCTACCTCATCTGATGATCAACTCAACATACATCAAGAGTCACTTTTTAGTCATGATCAAAACCCCTCAACAATATTTGACAATGATCTATTTCAAGGAGTGTTATAATTATTTGATCCTATTGACATAATCCACGATCCATTGACCAATGATCAGGTTGAAAATTTCTCTACATCACCTAATGCATTAGAGGACTTATCTCAAGAATTTAATCCAAAGCATGATCAACATCTTTCACCAAAGTCTAGCAATGGTCCTTTCAAAGACATATTGACATCCTTTGACCTCATGGTTACAGATACTGGAGGAATCCTTAACTCAACATTTGATCCAAGTCCAGTCAAAGATCAAGAGGATATTGAGCCACTTCCCATGCCTAATGAAGATATCCAAGAACCCTTTATAAGCAATCCATCCTTTAAAATTGACCCATGTCAATAACTCGAACCAAAGTACATCGAAATAAATTCCAACATTAACCAAGATCAAGATTTTGTATCTCCATGATACTACAATGATCTAATGGGCACTCTCCTATCTATACAAGATGTCAAAAATGATGATCATATCCATGTAGCACATATTCCTCCATCTACCCATGAGATGATTACTCCTAGATGATCTTCATTCAAAGCAAGAGTCTCATACTCTTGGTATCATTACCAAGGAGCAAGAGTCTTGTACTCTTAACATTTGTACACATGATCAAGATATAGAAAAATATAGAGACATTAGAAATGGGTCATGAAGAAGGCTCCTACAAAAATTTTGAATCAGAAACATCCTATGAAGACATATCAAAAATGAACATCAGGAAGACTTTTGCATGGACAGAGGAATCATCAACACCTCTTGAAGAAGCATTAAAATATGATATTTCACAAGATCGGGCCAAAGAAATGAATCAGGAAGTTATCCCACTTATGGAGGATCCTATCACTTATAAACTTGGATCACTTACCTTTTTTAGGGCAAGCTATCTTATCAATGAAGAATCTATCACCTTTGAAGATCCACAATAGAGCAGAGAAGGATGAGCACCTTGTTTCCAAGGTAAATCATATCCTATTGCAAATAAAATGTTTCAAGAGATGAATTATCAAGGTAGAGGATTAGGCCTACATGAACAAGGTATCCTAGAAAAAGTGCATATTATTGGTAATCCTAAGCATAAAGGTCTTGGTTATTCAAAAATTAAGGGATCTAAAAATATTAGTGATACCTCTATAATACTGGGGGCAATTTTATCTAGTGCAAACGTCAAAATAGGGAGCATGAAAAATTATTATGATGAAACCAATGCTAATACTACAACTAGCCACATCATGAATCTTCATCCACCCATCACCCCATCCATGAATTGGGACCAACATCAAAAGAAATATTTGAGTCAAAGCACAAAGAAAATTATCAAAGCAAAAGAAGTTGGAAAGCATAATGGATAAAACAAATACACATGGATACCGAACAATACAAAGAAATATTATCCCTATCAAACTCCATTAGTCAAAGACACTATGGGGAAAAATAAAAAAGGGAAAATTATCCATCAAAGATGTCCACAAAGGAAAAAGTAGGATTCTCAAGCAACGTACAAAGTATATCAATTAGTTCATCCTAATTCCAAGCACACTTTGGTATCCACCCATCATTGCTCATCTTCCCAAGTTTGGAGAGTCAAAAGTTCCAAACTATCAACCAATCCATCTTCTATTCATAAACACACTCCACCTTCCACACCTCCATGCATGATATCCAATTCTCACATTGACCATGTATTGGTGGCAACCCTTCATCATAAGGATTCAGAAGGCACTTTATCGCGATGTGCACACAAAGACAAAGTTAACTCCGGTATCAACAACGTATATCAAGAATCTCAAAAGTTACATTCAAGTGCACGTATCTTGGAAAAACAACTTCCTTTAAATAAACAAATTTTATTTAATTAAAATCCTAATGTTCTTCCTTTAATTAAATAAATCAATTTTATTTAATTAAAATAATAACATTCCAACATCCTCTCATTTGATTTAAATAAACCCAAACATCTAAATCAAATGTCACAAATCAAACTAATTCCATCTAAGTTAATTAATCCTAAATTAATTAACTCCTAACACTAATTCCCCATTCCTCTAGATTTTAAGTCCACCCTAGGGTAAGTCAACCTTGGTCAACTTGCACATGTAAATCAATTTATTTGATTTACTAATTACCCTATTTTCATTCAGAAATGGAATATTCTTTGAATATTCCACTTACTTGATTTTTCCCTCCCAAAGGACTTTTGTCCTCCACCTTTGCATTGAAGGCTCTTACACCTCCTCTTACACAAGCCACCTCTTGGCTTCCAAATCTCAACTACATGCATTTAACATGCACATTGTTCAAAATGTGTTCCATTTCCCCTCATTAGCATGTTGACAAGTAGCATCATACCATTGGTAGAAATTTTAATCCCACATTTTCCCCATTCTTCACTCTTCAAACCTTTTCCATTATAAATAGAGGCCTTCTCTATTGATTTAGGATACACAAGTTCATCAACAATCATCAAAAATTTGATGCAAGGTTATGATCCACAATCTTAGCATCTTTTCTATACACACATTCATCTTGCACTTCATCTTGATTATCACCTTGCATATTGTTCATCATTTTGGAAAGCTTATCAAAAGGGGTTGGGAAAGGGCTACTTTTCACATCAAAGTAGCACCAATCCACTATGGGACAGGTATGAACATGCTTTTGTATGCTTTCACTTAGTTGATCTTCTTTGGTATTTCATAGTTTTGTTTGCATATCTAGCATGATTAGGAATCTCATAGGAGCACTTTATTTGCTTGTTTTAAACTAACATCATGCTAATGTTTGTTGAGTTTTAAGAATTTTGCAGATTTAGTGTTTACATCTAGTGCTAGAAGGAGGGCATTTGAGTTTATAACTTTCATTTTCCATTAATTTTTCTTTAGTATCTTTATATCACTTCTAAGCTTCGCTTTTCTTGCTTTTCGATGGAAAATGGTTTATTTTCTATTGAAGGTATATATTAGCTGGGTTGTTTTGAAAAGCATGTAGTCTATGTTTTAGAGGTAGCTGAAATAAATTAGAGGTGTTTGCTTTGATGGTAACTCCGATGTCTAAATGTGTGGTACTTTAGAATCTGGTGGATTTTTGTGTGCTTGGTCTGTTGAAGTTGAGGACATTTGCATTATGGATATTTTCATTTGTTGTTCCTTTCAGTTGCTTGTTCCTATCCTTTAGAGAGTTGTACTCTTGCAGAACTAGCTCTATTTTCCACTTCTTAGTTTCATTTTCATGTGCAAACTAAGCTGCCTTTTGACTTAACATATCATGTAAGGCCTACTTTTGATGTATCATCTTCCTTGCTGATTTATTTCATTAAAAGCCACTTGTTGATTTATTGCATTAAAATCCAATAAGTTCAAGGTTGGAGAAGTGAAAGGTTAATAAACATTCATGGTTCATCTACACAAATCTTTCTCTTGTGCTTCTCTCTGCTTATACATATCTCTGGACACGTGTATGAAGATTTTCCATCCATTGAAATGTACCATTAGTATCTTGAGTATAGATGACTATAGATCATATCTTCCATAATCGATCCTATGCACATTGAGGTCATATTGAATTTGTGTCTTTTTGGGTGTCATTTTCCATTTTCCCTATCCATGCCATTGTCTTCATTGAAACCTATTATTGAACTCACGAACTATTCCCTGACTTCTAGACGTGTGTTTGAGATCAGATTTTGTGCCAAATCAAATCTTCAAGAAGAATATCCCCATGATATAGTTTCTGATTTTTTCTTTTTATTTGAATGCTCTGGTATTGACTACATATTGTTATATTGAGATTACATTGAGTTCCTATGAAAGTCTTGTGAGCAATAAGTTATTTGAAGATTAAAAAAACATATATTCTAATGGGTATGTAGTTGGCAGACTTTTTGGGTGTTAAAAGTGAATCTTTAACTGAGTGATTGTGATGAATAGTAGCCTCTCACCATATTCTTATCAATTACTAGGAAGCACCAAAAATTGAGAAAATTCCACGCCTGCCATAAATGTTGAGTTTTTATCATGAAGACCCCTTATAGCTAATTCTTTGTGTAGACACCAAAATCTGGTCTAAGCCTGTGACTTTAATATTTCTTAACAATTTGTATTTCTTCCATGGTCATGATTAAATAATGTCAATTATTTAATTATTCTCTAAGGTCTTCATTTCTTCTATTAATTAAATAATCTTAATTATTTAATTAATTCACACTTTTCTTTATTCTATCTGATTAATTAAATAAACGCTTTTTATTTAATTATGTTACTAATTAACTTTATCCTTCTTGTCAAATTAAATAAATCTTATTTATTTAATTATTTTTCAAATATTAAATCTTGAATTAAATGAATTATTTAATTCATAAATCCTATTTTAACGCATTCCTCTATATTTAGATAATTGTGCAAATTATCTAAGTATTCACTCTTACTCAACTCAAAAATCTATTTAATTTGGTCATTTAACTCTTGATTTAATGTCTGAGTTCCTTGCTCGAGTAATCTCTTCATCATATCATTCAGTCATCTAATGCTAACTTAATTGCGTGTACATGCATATTAATTAAATATTCATATTTAATTAATTAAATCTTGTATGTGCGTTCGAACAGAGAGATGCTTTAATTCATCTTTATCTTTGTCATGCAAAGATAATTCTTTTGTTTTCGAATACCAAACTCGAAGGTTAAATCATTTATTTAATCTTTATTTCTATTTCTAATTTTTATCACTTAAGTCACTACTAACTGTTATCAGAATGCATGTCTAATCTTTCGATCTCAACCATTCATTGATCTTTCAATCCTGACTTGTCATTTGAATGATCAATTTTCTATAAATTGATTTGTCATTCATTATTCCAATCTCTCCTTAAATCTTATGACTTTTGGAGCAACCATCTTGAATCTTCGATGTTTTGCTAAATCACTATCATAGGCTATACTTGCACAAGAGAAATTTGAGAGCAATTATACTACAACGGAAAAATAGAGAAGGGAAATTGAGGTTATACATGGAATTACGTAGATATTGGGTGAGATTGTTCAGTTTATTTATGTTTTATCTTTCCTTTTTTCTCTGTTGTTTAACTTAGATTGCATTGTTGTGTGCTTTTAACCTTTCTTCTGCATTTTTCTAGATGTTACACTTTGCATCTCTATACTAATCATATATTGTTAGATCATGATGATTCGGTACTTACTTAAGATGTGAATCTATTCCTCCAACAGTGGATTGATGGGATATCAATTTAAACATTATATTAAATTCTCTATGTTGTTTTTGAAATATATATGACTGTATCAGAAGATTTTGTTATCTAAAAAGTAGGTGGAAGGAGAAAAAATGTTGGTGGAAGGTTGAAGATTTTGAAATTAAGAGAGGAATAAGTCGATAGATAATAATTGTTGTTATCAGATATTATGATGTGCGACCTACCTGTCTAGAATGTGTGCCATATAGGAAATCTATTTATGCCTAAAAGGGAATATAAAGTCTATTATTTTTAAGGCATTAAATTTTGAGGGCCTCATTTCTCATAGTGACACATTTTTCTTTTAGTTGTTGAATTTGTATTCAAAATTTAACTCATACTTAGTATATAGTTAGTATTTGAGTTCTTACTTTCACATCTCTTAAGATCTTTTATGTCTTGGGCATGGTGCTATCAAAACTCCAATAAATTTCCAAATTCTATATCAATTACAAATTTGTTGCACTCAAAAGTCATTTATTAAGTAAATCAAATTGAGCTATTGAGCTAATAAATATTGTGTTGTCAATAAACTAGTTCATTTAGTTTTAAAATATCCCCTTATGTTGATAATAAACTATAGCATTTAATTTCTTTAAAAAGTATTTGATGCATCCACCAATATCCATTATATCAGAAAGTTGAACGAAATCATGTAGATGCTGTTACTAAAAATTTGTCTTGAAATTGGAATGCAGAGCCATAAAATCATAGAATATTCGATTGGAAAAGATGGTATGGTATCATAAATGAATAGTACTTTCGTTGTTATTACAAAGCTACTTTTGCAGGCTAACATTTGAGATCATATAGCTTTCTTAAAATCTAATTTTTTTTTAGCGCTATAGCTATTGTTTTTTAAGGGACTTTACATGGCAGGGGTAATTTTTTGTGATAATGCATTGCTTCATTAATTCCTTGAAATAAATCTTATTTCTAATAACTTTGTAACCTTGAAGGTTTTGCATAAAGAATCAGTGGTATTGGAATCGAGGAACCACAAGTGGATTTGAGTTGGAAAATGGAGCATGGAAATTGAAATTGACAAAGCATTTTTAAATGCTTATTGTAATAACCTAGGGCTTTCATTCCTACTTTTGTTTTCTATTTTAGGACAACTCAATTTAGTTTTGGTTTAAAATTAACCATTGATTTATCTCTTCAAGTTGGTTAAAATTGAACTTACAAACTCACTAGAATTTTGATTTGGTCTAAAATTGAACAAGCAACTTCAACATTTGGTTTTGGTGCTAAGAAGAACTCATTATTGCCTTTGAGGATTTAAAACGAACTTGTGTCTAATTTCCTTTTGTAATCTTCTTTAAAAACTAATACCATTCAAATGTGTATGCACTTCTCTCGTGCTTCATGGTGATCTTGAGAATCTAAAGCATTTTAGTGACATTAGGTTGTCTAAAAGATTGCCTCCACACTTCAAGTTTGGGTTTAAAATTGAAAAAATCATGCGAGTGTGAGGAAAAGGAATTGTGTGTGTTCCCAGTGAGTGATATGACCAGCAAAGGGGTGATATTGTGATGATGTGACAAGCTTTAATTCCAATCAGGAACCTGGTGTATGCCAATGTGTAGAGAGGACGGATAAAGATGTTAATAGAACCACTTGCCAAAATATTCTGACAACCCCTCCAAATCAATCACTAATGATGAGTGGACTAGAAAGGAGGTGAGTACGCGGGCTGAGATGCTTTGTACCACTGATGGAAGAGATATGTTTGGTCAGCTTTTCATAGTACCCATGAAATTTCTATGGAATTAAGGCCACCGTACCGTGTCTTCAATAAATGGATGCACACTACGGAATATTCCATAGAAAAAGAAACAAATGTCGACCAATAATATTTGCCAAGATTTTTAATTTTAAGCCCCTGAAAAATACAAATATTTGCCCCAAATTTTAACAATAATAACACAAAAAAATATTTTACAAAATATTTTTTTTTCCAAAATCAGAAAAATGTACCACTTGGGAGGCTATTCCAGCAAAACAATTTTTCCTAAAAAATAACTTTACCCAAAATAGATGAATTTATGGTCAAAATTTGTCTATGGAGCTTTCTGATCTCAACTGTGAGGTCCTTGAAACTCCAATCTACACCCAACAAAAACCTCAAGCCAAAATATCAAACCCTCCGATCTGGGAAGGAATTTTCAACACCTAGAGCTCTGATACCATGTGGGATTAAATGGTGACTCCCCAACACCCCTAGGAATAGTTGCTAGACCAAAACCACTTCCACAAGGGAGAGAATGGCAAGAAATTTTGCTTCACAATGCAAGATTGATCAATGGTTGAAATATGCTTGAATAAGGTTCAATTGATTCAAATGTACATGAGATGCCTTGATTATAAAGGTAAGGTAGAGATTTAGGATTAGAAAAGATCGTAACGAATGTCTTAATCCTATGACATGAGACAACTAAATAACTAGAAGTGAAGCATTACTAGCTAGATAAGATAAGTTCTAGAAAATCCAAATAAGACTTCTAGAAAGAATCTTATATCCTAAGTAAACTTAACATGTGAATATGTCCCCGAATTTACCTAGTGAGTGAATTAACTAGGTAAAAGATATTTATTCACACCAATAGAAGCAACTCATATAATACAAAAAAGTAATACATGGATAAATTCCTCTTACTTATACTTGAGTATAAGTATAGGTTCCTTTAATGTATTATATGAAGCATATACAAAGATACAAAGAGGAGTCCCCCAAAACTATTATTTCTATTAATTTTTTAATTCTTGAAATCATGTCATATGATTCAAGAAAATAACATACTCATTTTGTAAGATCAACCAAGATTTACAACCTAGTTTTCTCAATGAATACCAACAAGAAGCAATCTTAGATGATCTAATATAATGTGATAATTGGTATAGAATTCCCTATGCCATGCAATATTTAGTTGAATATGTAACCACCCAAGGTCTAGGAGCCTCGATGGAACAATAAGAGTGATCAAATATGAGAAAATAATTCTATTATATCAAAGGATGCAAATAATGAGTTTTGTAGAGAAGAGGTTATGGTGACTAAGACTCTTGAGGAATGGCAATTGATGGAGGAGATTTTTTGGAAGCAAAATTCCTGAATTGAGTGACTTCAGGAAGAGGATAGAAATATTTCCTTCTTCCATCACTTAGTTGCTGCTACGAGAAATGGTAATCTCATCAATTCTCTTGTGTCTTCTGAGGGAGTTCAAATTTCTTCTCAGGATGAATTTTCTTGAGAGGCCTCTTAGTTCTTTTTATCTCTTTTCACTGAGGATTCTCCCCCTACGAGTTTTGAGGAAAATTCTATTTTGGCTTGTATTTCTTGTTTGGTTTCTCATGAGATGAATGAGGCTCTTGTATGGCCCATTTATTTGTCTAAACTAGAGACTATTATATTCCTAATGAAAAAAGGTCAATCCCCTAGCCTTGATGGTTTTCCTGTTGAATTTTTCCAAGTGTTTTGGGAGATTATCAAGGCAGATATCTTGGAGGTAGTTTAGGAATATCAAAGGAATAAGGAAATTTTGAAGGCCATGAAATCCACTAAATTTTTTCTCTTATTTCGAAGAAGGAAGGTGCTTTCTCCATGGATTGGTTTTTCCCCATTGCTCTTTGCAAAGTGGTTTATAAAATAATTACTAAGCTAATTGAAAAAAGGCTCAATTCTTTGATCTCCAATGAGAGGGAAGATTTGTGGTAGGAAGACAAACTCTTGGTGGGGTTGTTATTGCTACTAAGGCTATTCATTCTATGGAAGTCTCTAAGGAAAAGGCTATGTTAATTAAACTTGATATGGAAAAAGATTATGATAGAGTCAAATGGGCCTTCTTGCATAAATTTCTCTTAGCTTTTGGATTTGAGAGAGAGTGGGTTGATTAGATCATGAGTTGTGTGAATTTTACTTCCTTTTCAGTACTTATTAATGGGGAGCCTTCTAAATTATTTGGAGCATCCAGGGGTCTTTGGAAAGGAGATCCTTTGTCCCCTTATTTGTTCATCATTATGGCTCAAGGGTTGGGGAGGTTAATCAAGTCATGTGTTAGTCATGGGTTGATTCAGGGGTGGTGTTGGGGTAATAATTTTTCGCCTCTTTCTCACCTCCAATTTTTTGATGATATTGCTTTAATGGGTGTTGTCAGAATAAATAGAGCAATGAATTTAAGGAAGTATTTGGATACTTATTTGGTTGCCTCTAGTCAAAATATTAATGATAACAAGTCCTCTATTTTTTTTTCAACACTCCTTGACTTCTTTAGTCTAGGATTGCTCAAATTATTTGATTTCAAATTGGCATTCTTCCTCTAGTCTATTTGTGGATTCCCCTCACTGTGGGTTCTCAACCAAAATATTTTTTGCAAGAGGTCTTAGATGAATTCCAAAAGAGGTTTGGTCATTGGACTCACAGGTGACTTTCTTCGACAGGTCATGTGGTCCTACTCAAATCTATGATCCAAGCTCTTCCTATTTATTGATGTTTTGTGCAGGTTGCTCCTGCCAAATTTGTTAGGGATTTTCATGCCCTCGCTCTTTAATTCATTTGGGAAGGTAATCTTCTCAATTCGAAGTGGATTTTGGTGAAGTGGGAATTTATTTGCAGGCCAAAATAGGAGGGAGGTCTGGTCTCAAGTTGGTAGGTTTGATGGGCTAGGCTTTAGCTGCTAAACTATATTGGTGATGGTGCACTTGTCAGGATCAAGACTTGGCTAGAATTCTCAATCACAAGTACCTCAATGGGGTTAACTCTTATGATGTTCCTCGATATTTTCTCCAAGAGAAAGGGTATATGATTTGGGATACCCTCAAAAGAGGGGCTAAGCTAATAAAGGAGCCTGATCTATTTTGGATTTGTAATAAGGACTCAAAAACTCTCTTTTGGTATGATTCTTGGGATCGTTATCCCTCTATTATTTCTATGTTTCCTCATTTTCAACCTCTTTATGATAGTTTGACGAAAGTTGGCTGGTGTAAGGTGGAAGACTTAAAAAAAATTCAGGCCTTGGGTTAGGTGGAGGAATAGCATTGAAAGGATCCCCAAGAGTGGCCTCTAGGAGGTACTAAGGAGGAGAGGCAAGAGCTTGTTAGCATTTTAGCTGGTAGAATGTGTAGTTCTCTTAAAGGAAAGGATATTTTGGTTTGGGGTCCTGATCTAGAGGGCATATTTTTTGTTGCCTCTAGGTATATGGAGTTGGATAGATAGTTATTTGGGAAGGTTGGTGTTCCTTGGTGGAAGCAGGTTTGGAATGAATTTTCTTGGCCTAAGTGTAACTTCTTCTTATGGCTGGTTGTTCAAAATAGATGTCTTACTTGGGATAATCTGTAGAAAAAAGGATTCTAGGGTCGTTCCATATGTGTTTTGTGTAATAATAGTGAAGAGTGTACTTCACATCTTTTCTTTCAGTGTCCATACTCTAGGAGGATTTAACATCTTTGGTGGGGGTTTTGGGGACATCCCTATGTTCATACCTCCTCTTTGTTATAGTTTTGGGAAATTTTGGGGAGACCCCTTGCTAAGACTTCTTTTCTTCAGATTGCTTAGGTTATTGGCCTTACCTTTATTACTTGGCATCTTTGGCTAGAGAGAAATAGAAGGATTTTCCAAGATTTGAAGTAGGTTGGGGATATTTTATGGGGGAAGATCTTCAGCAAGATCTAGAAGACTATTTTAGCTAAATGTGACCTATTGGTTACTATGGATCCTAGTGATTTGTATTTTGTGAGGAATCTGCACTTGGTGGATAGAGGGTCTAGTTTCTCTATTTCTAATGGCCCTTATCAATTCAAGAACAAGATTCATTGGGAGGGTCAATGGTTCCCTCCTTAAGGTATTTTGAAGATAAATACAGATAGATCTTCT
Source organism: Sequoia sempervirens (assembly GCA_007258455.2). Classification (NCBI taxonomy): domain Eukaryota; kingdom Viridiplantae; phylum Streptophyta; class Pinopsida; order Cupressales; family Cupressaceae; genus Sequoia; species Sequoia sempervirens. Next base: position 63,156,892 of record VDFB02026320.1, read on the forward strand.
AGGGGGAATCTTGGGCATGTTGGGATTGGTGGTATTGACAAAGATAGTAATGGAGGGGTGGTGCTTTTCTTCTATATTTATAAAGGTCGTCATTCTAATAATCTCACGGAGGCTCTTGCTATTCTTCATGCTATTGAAAGATTTTGTTCCCTAGGCTAAAAGAGGATTAATTGTGAATCTGATTCACAAATTGTGGTTGATATGCTAAACAAGTAGAGATTTGATGGTGTTAATTGGCAACTAGCTATTATGATCAAACAGATTGTGAACCTGTGCAGTCCTTTTAAATTTGTTTATTTTTATCATATTCCTTGGGAATGGAACAGGGTGGCTAATTTTCTGGTAAAGTGGGCCTCTGAGCATTTGGAGAGTTGGTTTATTGATTACTGAGGACTATTATCCTCAGAGCTCTCTATGTATCTCAAAAAGATAATCATGGAAGACTTACACATGTAATCGGTTCCTTGGTTGGGTTCTTGTAGGGACTTTGTTTCAGGTTTCATTGGTGGTTTTTGTGGGTTGTTTCTTGTTGCTTTGTAATGTTTCTTTGATTCAATCAATTTTTACCCCTTCTCTTTTAAAAAAATAGAATTTAGTGGATTGATTATTATAGTCTTTTAATGCATCTACAAGACTTCTTTTCACATGAATTATGGGTAATTTTCATCTATTAATACAGTCATCTTTATTTAATAGTGCATTCTTTTTTCTAGCGTTGCATGCAATGGAGTCCTCTTTTAGAGTGTTCATGCATGCAAGTTACCATGAAATTCATGAATCTACACTATTTTAAATTGAGAAGCTAAGAAGGTCATGCATAATTAAATATAATCAAGTTGCAGAGGCCATTTCCACAATCCTGGATTGGGATTGGTTGGATTTCCACTCCATGGCTCTACCGAATGAAATAGCTTCTCTGTTTATTTCTAATTTGATGGATGCTCTCTAGTGTGTAGAGATGGTTAAGTTCTTGGTAGGAAATTACCCCTTTGAGCATATTTTTTCGTTGTCATTCCTTCAACCAATGCTCGAGGGCTATGACATTCTTAATGAAACTAACATGGTCAGAGGGGTTTTGTGCCAATAGCATTTTCTTTCTAATCCATCCTTATCTATGCTCCTCGGCTTGATGTCTCATGGCTTGTTGGATGATTTCCCTTATGAATTCATGCATCATCTGCATAGATAAAGAGCTTGATTGGGTTATATGATTGTTGATATGGTGAAAAATCTATATTATGCGGTTCAAATTTTAATTCAACACACTCTTTTTGAACCACACTCCACCCTATACTTCCCTCCTCCAGCTGATTTGGAATCTTCATCTGAAAGTAGTGTGTGAATATTCATTGCATTATCTAAATTTTGAATCCTCTTAAATGTATTGTCTGAATTTTGTGTCTTGCCACCTCTCTTTGGTTTGTATCATGGAGGATATTTGTTCAATCTTGGTGGTATGTTGTTACTATTGTAACTTCAAGCTTCTAGCTAAGGTTTATGTTTTGCCACTTTTCTTTGATTTGGTTCTTGGATTTTTTTGATCACTGCTATTGGGGACTAGGGATATTGATGTAATTTATGTCTCCTTTTGTGATTTCATCCTTCATTGAAATGTGAGATCCAGTGAGATAGATGTAAATTTTGATGATATTGATGTAATTGCTCTTATGGAGCCAAACCTACTAATTGGAAAGATTTTGATATGTAGAACTTATCACTATTAATATAATGTTTAGTGGCTTCCCACTTTTTTCAAAAATAGAAAAGGAATACAAATATGACCCCTTAGTTATATAGACCAAAGTGATACATACGATGACATAAGATTATGCTAAGTATTTTAGTCTTATGATATGAAACATAAAGAGATAAGTATGCTATGTGTACCCTAAGAAAACTTAAGCAACTAGTGTCAACAAAACCTAGGTGATGAACTACTTAGATAAAACACCTTATTCACATCAACAATTATATTTGTAGACATGGAAAATGTACCGATTACACTTGATCTTGATTTTACTATCACCGCTTCATCCTAAATCATCCCCTTTGCTAATCATTTAATTAAATATCCCTTATTTGATTAAATTCATTGCATTTTGTCTCTTAATTAAATAAATCATTATTTATCTAATTAAGTCATCATCTCCTATTAATTAAATGAATCAATTTTATTTAATTAATCCTCTAGTCTCCTGTTAATTAAACAATTCTTTATTTAATTAATCTCTAAAGTCATCCTATTAAATTAAATAAATCAATATTTATTTAATTTAATCTAACATTCTCCTTTTTAATTAAATAAATCAAAATCTTTATTTAATTAAGTCTAAACCATATTCCTCTCATTTTAATTTAAATTAATCCAAAAATATAAATCAAATTGTCACATCAACTAATCTCCTTTTAAAATTAATCAAATCTCTTTATTAATCTTAATCTTAATCACTCCAATCTTCTAGATTTTGCAACTTGCTCAATAAATCATTTCTTTTGATTTATTAAATCTTCTAATTTCTCTCAATATGGCATCAAAAGGGGAATATTCTTCCAAATTTGAAAATCCCTCCAAAGGGATTTTTCCTTCCAACAAGGCATTCAGTATCTCTTACATATCCTTGTGCATTGAGCCAAGTGGCATTTAATTCATTTCTTTCTCCAACATGTCATTTCATAAATTTAAAATTCCACCTAATATCATTTATTGGCACATTCATCAAAATATGCTCCACCTTTGTCCACTCACAAGTTGACAAGTGGCTTAATGCTATTGGTTGGTCTTTTATCCCACATTCATCCCTTTTTCCTCATTCTCCATCACTCTCATCTTTAAATAAGAGGCTCTCAATTGGATTTTGGATCCACAACTACATTGCAAAATCACTATCTTCATATTTAGAGCTAATTTTATCCATTTCATCAAGTGTTCATAGTTTTTATGGTTTCATAGCTAGGGTATGCCAAAATTTCATCAAGGAGCTTCAATCATCACCAAATCTTCATCAAGCTTACAAGGGATTTGGAAAGGGCCATTTTCCACATCAAAATGGCACCAATTCCCCCATAGGATTAGGAGTTTTCTTGCTTTAATAGGATTTAATAGCTTTTTTTGTTATGTTCGTCATTTATTTCCTATTTTGAGCATTGTAAATGAATTTTATAGGGAATGTTGATTTAACTTGCATATGAATCTAATTGTGTGATTTTTTTTGTGTTCATGCAGGTCTATAATTGACATGGACATTTTGGCACTAGAAGGAGGGCATTTTGGAAGAAATTAACATATTTTTTTCTAAAATTTTGTTGTTTTCTTGACATTTTTGTGCCTACAAGAAAATACACCACTATCAGTCCAGCGACACCATACAATGATGCTACCAGTCTAGCAACACCATACAGTGACACTACAAATTCCAATCTCCGTCGCTAAGGTCTTCCCGCCCAGAAATTCAAATTTCCAAACTGTGACACTTGACCATTTCTTTGTCAAGATTCCAAATTCCAAACAACGCTGCTTGGAAAAATAGTGCCTCAATCACACTCACTGATCCTACTACAGAGCACCGCTATCAGTCCTAGTGGTGCCATATAGTGTCGCTGACCTCTTCAAACTATGCTGCATTTGTAGATTGCACCACTAGAGTTGGGTAAAAGGTACTAATCAGTTTAATTTTAACATGTGTCTTTTTATTTTGGTTGCTTATGATTACTAACTGGTTTATGACCTCTATTTTTGTAGTTCTAACCAGTTTTTTTAGTTTGGCTTAATCGAAGTTGAAGGAGGGAAGCAAAGACAAAGACTTCTATGACATCATCATCTCATTTTAACAAGAGTTTTTAAACACTTTTGGGAGAAATTATAATCTTTCCTCTAAGAATTTTTTATCTTTCATGCTTGTAGGACTCAATACATTTCAATTTGGGTTTAAAAAGAACAAGACAAAAGGATTAAAAAGAACCTTAGGCAACTTACTCGATTTTGTTTAAGGTTTAACAATTGAACAAGCAACTTTCACTTTTTGTTTTGGTGCTTAAAAAGAATCCAATTATTGCTTTCAGGGATTAAAATGAACATGTGTTTCTATGTTTTGTAATATATTATCCAAAATAATATCAAATAAAAGACGTATGTGCTTCTCTCGTGCCTCACGGTGATCTTGAGAATCAAAAGGCCTACCTCCACACTTCAATTTGGAATTCTAAAATTGAAAAAAATCTTGCGAATGTGAGTGGACTATATCGCGTGTTTTCTCTCTTTGTTTCTAAACAAAGATCGATCGAACTATGGATGTACTTGCTCACTTTTGTCTATCTTTAGAGGACCTACCTTGTGGGAAAAAGTAATCACCCAAGGGAACGACCCCACCAAGAACATGGTAAAGCCAAGCGACTTCCAACTAGTATATAAGTGTGTGTACTTGAGGAAAGTTCAAGTATCATGAGGATTGTTCTGAAAAGAAGGGAAACAATGGTCTCTTGCTACATGGATGATCCCCCGAGAATGAAATGTCTATACTAGAACCTTTTGTTTAGAAGACCAAAATCCTTAAACTATTTGTTGGTGCAAGAATGGTCATTCTGAAGCTTCCCCACATTTTTATGACTTTTAGTAGAGATGAGAAGTATTCCATGGGAGTTTAATGGGTAATTATGCTTGGATGACCCAAGAAGTGAGTACATTGTAAGGGGGAGCCTGTGTAGTCAAACATCTAATCATTTGTTGAAAGTAGGCTTAGCTGGATTTATCCAAGTGGGCAGTCAACAAATATTGTCTCAATATCCATAGGGTTGTGCATGTTCTTGGAATCAAAACACTTTGCTTGGATCTTAAACATTGGAAAACAAACATTTAACATGATCATCTAATTTCAAACCCTTTAGGAAGCAAATACCTTTGATTAAATTCAAGTGTTATTGTTTGCCCTAAGGATTCTATCCTTAGAGGTTTCTAATAATTTGAATTTACATCTCAATTTTCTCACTAAAGTCGATAATAGGGAACCTTTGCCTTAATTTCCTTGATTTCCACATAATGGACCTTGTGGGATGAGAAGAAATTGGAACATTGGACATTTAGTTTGAAAACCTAATCAAGAATTGTTTGTGGTAAAAGGAATTCATTAAGAAAAGCTAAGAAACAATTGAACCCCACACATGTTCTCTTCCAAATGATTTCCTAAAAGATCAAAATCCAAAAAACAAAGTCCAAAGGTCTTAGTCAAAAATCTCACAAGAAAAGGTTGTCTATGCTTTATGAGTTTAGAGAAAGATTGACCTTCAACTTTTACAAATGTGCATCAAGGAACAATCCAAATTTTTATTCATTTTACTATTTTAAAAATCCAAGTCTCTTTCAAAGGTTTGAGTATATCACTTAGGAAGCATTATCATGTTATTCAACACCTTGGTCTAGTAAACAAAAGTATTTCTAAGTCTCTTAGGGTCAAAATCAAAACTTTCATCCATCCTTCAAACATAAAAATCCAAATTCACCTCACCAACAACTCTTGGAAATCTTGAAAAAATCCTTTATGCTAAACATTGGAAAAATCCTCTTGAAATCAAAAATCAAAACAAATCCAAATCATCTTGTTTGACTATGTGTGTACAGATGAATCCTTCCTTGCACACTTAGTCAAATTATCATCTTGTGAACAAACTCACTATAAGACAACATCTAACCTCTTAGAGTTTATGAGTTCATTATCCAAAATAAAAATAAAAATCAAATCAAATCAATCCAAAATCAAAAAACAAAGCATCAAATCCAAAGTCCTAAAGTTTAGTATCCCCCTCAAGTTTTCCTAAGGGTTCAACCATCCACCAATCCCCCGTCTTTCATTATCACCATCATCATCCTTTCGATCCTCATTTTCTTAGACTTTCTTTTTGCACCTAAAGATTAGGTCAATCCAAAGAATTAAAGGTTCATCTCTTACATTCTTGAAAATTGATCCCTATTTTATGGTGTAAACTAGATCTCAACATAAGAGGAACATGGAAACAAACAAAGAAGCATCAACTTTGAGTGACCTAAGTCAAACTAATTCAAAATCAATCTCGTTGGATCAAGCAATCCCCTAACCAATCTTCCTCTATCATCATAAAATCCCCAAGAAGAAGGTCAAGTGGAAGATGCCACCAATAATGTCTTAGGGATGACACAAGATGAGATCATTGAAATGGTTCAAAATCCAGAAACTCGTAGAATTTTCAATACCATGATGAGACTCAATCCCTCCCAATACATGCTTGAATTAGCTGACCACATATTTTGATTTGAATTTGTTACACCCACATGTTCTGCTCACCTTTCAAGACCCCAGTGAACCATCATCATCTTTTCATGCGACACCAACATACCCTTTCAACACACAAACCTCTCTCCCTATGACTTTGCAAAGAGGAGGTGGGCTATTTGGACCAGGGGGCATCTTTGACCCTTCATCTTCATCATTTCCTCAAGGGAGTACACCCATTTTTCCACTGCTTCCACCTTTTCCATTAACATCCACACCACCTCTCGGTTCAAGGTTACCTCCTTTACCACCACTCAATCAAAGTCACAACAACCCCTTGATCATCAATCAAAACATCATGCCAAATCCTCTAATCTTGCCATCAATATCGTAACAATAGATGCCAACCATCCAAGCAACCCAACCAATCACAACACCATCCATAAATGTGGTCTCTCAAGGACCAAGCATATCAATTGTACCATCCACCACATAAATCCTCACCATCAATACAACAATACCCCGCATCACAACAACAAACCCCATTCCAAATCCACCGCCACCACCTCCAAAATCAAACACGACAAACCCATATAGCATCATGTTGCAAGAAACTCAACAAGCTGCCTATCAAAAAGTGCTTCAACAAATTTAGAATCAACAAGCTACATAGCTAGCTACTCAACAAGCCCAAGCTACTCAGCAAGCACAAGAAACCCAAGTTGCACAACAAGCACAACAAGCACAATAGGCTACTCAAGCCCATGCCTTATTACAACAACAAGAAGTTTCCCAAGTTGTGCAAGTAGCTCAAGCCACTCAAGCTGCTCAAGCCACATAGGCTACCCAATAGGCACAAACTCAAATGCAAGCTGAAGTGCAAGTTCAAGCTCAGGCGTAAGCCCAATAATAGGCTCAACAAGCACAAGCACAGGCTCAATACCAAGCACAACTGCAAGTAGCCCAACAACAAGCATATTAGCAAGACCTCCAACAATACCAAGTGCAGCAAGAAGCTACATTACTAGCCCAACAACAAGCATTGTTGACATAGCAACAACATGACCAACAACAATTGTTGTTGACGCAACAACAAGACCAACAACAAGCATTGTTGGCACAACAACAAATGTAGGCATATTAGCAAGCCTTAATTGCACAACAGAGCTTACAACAAAACCACACCAACACACCCAACACTCCACCCATCACTCAAACACCTCGACCACTTCAAAACACATTCACTCCACCCCCTAATCTGCAAGATGATGTGACAACATAATTCAGACTTCTCACAACAAGTGCTTGATCTCCAATCAGGGAAAACAACAAACACACCAAGCAACTTGTGTCCATATCTGTTCGACAGGAGCCTTGCAATGGTACCATTTCCCAAGGGGTTTGAAATCCCTAAATTTGAAAAATATCGTGGGACAGGAAACCCTAAAGATCACATCAGGGAATTCCAAGTACATTGCCTAGAGGTCACATATGACAATACGTATCTGATGCAGTTATTTTCTTGAAGTTTGGCTGGTCCTGCCATGGAGTGGTTCTCTCACCTTCCTCCTAGCATCAAAAATTTCTAAGAGATCATAGATGCATCATAAAAAACTATGCCTTCAACATCAATATGGATGTTAGTCTAGAGGAACTTTCCACGCTTAAACAAGCTAAGGGGGAATCATTCACTTCCTTCTTACAAAGATGGAGATCCAAGACTAATAGGTGTGAATGGGCCATTCCAAAAGAGCAACAAGTTTGCACCATCATTACCAACCTTGAGAAAACCTTGGCATTTCATCTTAAGGTACAATTTATCACCACTTATGACCAACTGATCCCCAAGGTGCTTAGCTTAGAACGAGCCCTTATTGCACAAGGGGGAACACCTTCATATCAAGAAAACCAAGATAATCACCCATCCACTAGCTATAATGAGAAACCTCACACATGAGGAAGAAACAAAAATGTTACTAATGATGGTGTGGTGGACAACAAGGTTATAATCAATGCTCTAAAGCAAAACACCCAAACCTACCAACAATCGCAAAACAACAATTGAAACAACATGAAAGCTAATGTGGTATCACAACAACCACCCAACAATTAGGTCAAAAATATAAATAATTAAGGGGTACCACCTCCGTGAAATAGAAATACCCCTAAGTAGAAGTACACTGCCCTTGGGGAACCAATTAAAGTCGTCATGAAGAAACTAATAAACAAAAATCTTATCAAGATTCCCACTTATGAGAACTATCAGGAACCCCAAGTGTAACCACTGTGGTATAATGGGAATCACCTTTGTTATTTCCACAAAATCAAGGGGAACACAACAACTAGTTGCACGAGGTTGAAAAATCTAATCCAATACCTCATTGATGATAAGATCATAAATGTTGAACAACCAGCTGGGAATCAAAACTTTAAAATATACACAAATCTGATGCCAGATCATAACCAAGGGAAAAACCATGGAAAACAAAAGTATGCCAATGTGAACCATGTGTGTGATCATGTTGTCGCATCCATTGATGAAATGGTCACTATTGTCACCATCAAAGGACCCAAAGTTAATTGTGGAGTCACCACATGCAGCAGAAAAGTCACCATTGTTGGACCATCACAACCACCTAGAGCATCCACTTCAAATCCAAGAATCATTCCTAATGGCTATAATGTCCTAGATTATTTGAAAAGAACCCTCGCTTAGATCTCCATCATGGAGTTACTGAAGATATTGCTAGCACATAGGAAAATACTAGAGGAAGCATTGGCTTCATCCACCATTTCTATGGATCTTGATGCTGACCAGTTCCAAGATATGGTAAAAAATATCACCACCTCAAGCCTCCTAACATTCTTCGATTAGGACTCCCCTTCCCAACCATCTTGCAATCATGCACTCCACCTTGAAGACTTGGTTCATAAAAGTAAAGTCAAAAGGATCTTGGTGGATGGGAGTGCAGGTCTAAACATTTGTTCCTTAAAACTAATAAAGAATATAGGATTCTCAAATGATGAAATTGAAAAGGGAAAGGGCATCACCATCAAAGCTTATGATGATCAATAAAGAGTGTTGCAAGGCACTATTCATCTCCCTAGTCAAGTAGGACCAGCCACTATGGAAACAACATGCCAGGTCCTTAACCTTGATTTACCCTATAACATTCTCCTGGTGCATCCATGGATCCATGGGATGCAAGCAGTCGCTTCCACCTTCCACCAGTGCATCAAGTTCCCATACCAAAATAAGGAGGTCACAATTCATGGTGATCCTGAGCCCTTTGCTTACTACAAGAGCCTAGAAGCAAGATATTATAAAATCCCCCAAGTTTCAAAAAATGATGAAGGCCCCACCACTTCATATGTAGACCCAACTACATTGGCCTCCACTTTTGAGAAAAAGACACCCGCCATCCCTAACATATCAAAAATCAAGGTCATCATCCAGGACAATGGGTGTGGGGATTATAGAATGAAGAAAAGTGTTTTTGTCATAGGGGAGTTACCTCAATCTCCTATGACACATGAGCAACCCCAACAACCTAAAACATCATCCCATACCTTCAAACCATATCCCTCTAGATTTAGAAGTTTGGGGGATCTAAGTCAAGAAATAGTAGATGAAAGAGACATATCTAGTCTCCTATATCAAGATGAAAGGCCTATGCCTAATCTGCTAATGGACGAAAGCAATAAAGGTCTACAAATGATGCTTGGTATGGGCTATGACAGAAGCAAGAAACTCAAGTAGAATGACAACAGCCCATTTGAACCCCTCATTCTTGGGAAGTGACTAAGAAACCTTGGTCTCAGATGTACCCCTCTAAAGGTGACCATACTTGGAAAAGGTGCCTCAGTTAGAAAGGTCAAAACTCCTCCTTAATTATCAGCAGCTGCCCTTCAATTACTAGTATCCCCAGGTCTACCCTTAGACAACTTTACCTTTCACATAACTAATGTGTGTAGTAGTGATAAGGATCCCATAACTGACTTTCCTATGCTTTTCAAAGATTCCTCCCTACTCATGATTAGTACCTTGTCTTTTGAGTCAGACCATCAAACCCATGAAATAAACCTAGTCTATCCTCAGCTCATCGATTACGACCAATGGGGACCACCAATTCTAGACACTTTGAAAAACTATGAGGTGCTCTCAGAATTCATGGGATTACAAGATACAGTACCATATGGTAATCACAAGGTTGGGTTTGACATCATACTAGACACATAGGCCTATTACAGGGAAACTATTGAATCCTTCAGTAGCAAAAGTGAAAATCTATGAATAATCTCTAGGTCTTTGAGTGAAAACCACACTATGGCACTCTCTAACTTGAAAATAGTAAAAATAAAGGACATATCCAATGGTGAAAACCTCTCTGAGGTGCCAAATGATGAAGGATTCAATCTTCCTCTTAGTGTAATTCATAGAGAGAAGTTAGTAGTATTAGCCGAGAAGTGTAATCTAGTCAACTTGGGAATAGAGGAACTACCAAACATAACATTCTACATAGAGTCACTTCTCATAGAAGAACAAGAACTTCTAGTTGCATTCCTAAAAGAAAGAAAGATCAAATTTTCATGGACCTATGCCGACATGCCTGGGCTTGATCTAGAGGTTGTGGCTCATCACCTAGTTGTATATCCTGAAGCAAAGCCAACCAGAAAAAAGCTTAGGAAGATGCATCCATAGATAGCATTATTGGTCAAAATGGAATTTCAAAAGCTCCTAGATGTAGGGTTCATACGGTCGATAGATTATCCAAAATGGGTCTCAAACCTTATATTTGTTTCAAATCCCACTGGGGGCATTCGCATCTACATAGATTTCAGAGATCTCAACAAGGCATATCCTAAGGATGAATTTTCACTTTTGAACATTGACATGATCATGGATATGATGGCAGGACATGAGATACTATCTTTGATGGATGTTTTTTCAGGCTACAACCATATCATGATAGCTAAAGAAGACCAACATAAAATGACTTTCACTTGCCCATGGAGGACATATTGCTATAATATGATGCCATTTAGGTTGAAGAATGTAGGAGCTACCTATCAGAGGGCCATTACACTAATCTTTCATGAAATGATCCAAAAAATTGTGGATGATATATTGGCTAAATCTAAGAAAAGACAAGATCACATGGTCGCATTGGGCTCCATCTTTGATAGGTTAGAGGAATATAAAGTCAGACTCAACCCAAAGAAGTGTGTCTTTGGAGTATAGTCAGGGAAACTCCTTAGGTACATCATGTCCATGAGAGGAATTGAGATAGATCCTACTAAGGTCAAAGCCATTCTCAAAATGGAGACACCTAAAACACTGAAACAACTAAGGGGTTTACAAGGAAGACTCCAGTCCATCCGTTGAATCATAGCGCAACTAGAAGACAAGGTTGTCCCCTACTCTCATCTACTCCAAAGGGGGGTAGCATACAAGTGGGATGAAAAGTGTGATCATGCCTTCAACAAGATCAAGGAGTATTTACTTACATTTCTAGTCCCCATGCTGCCAATTCTAGGAAAACCTTTGATCTTATACATATCAGCAATAGCAGTAGCTCTCAGCGCTCTCCTAGCATAGCACGATGAAAATGGAAAAGAGTGAGTTATCTATTATATTAGGAGAACTATGGTGGACCATGAATTGAACTATACATCCTTTGAAAAATCCTGTCTAGTAGTTGTATTTGCAACACAAAAGTTTATACATTACATGCTAGCCCATCAGATAAAGCTTATCACAAAGACAGACCCCCTTAAGTACTTGCTTTCCAAAGCAATGCTTACAGGGTGGACAGCCAAGTGGGTTATGATCCTCACAGAGAATGACATTCAGTATATGGAGCGCAAGGCCATCAAAGGACAAGCAATTGCAGATCAATTGGTGGAGGCACTGATATACTCAGAGAATCCACTTGTCTCAGAATTCCCAAATGAATCAATCTTCAACCTAGGTGTAGTGGATCACTGAAAAATGTACTTTGATGGATCCTACACACAACATGGATCAGGAGCAAGGATCTTCATAACTCCACAAGGGGATTGCATTCCAAAATCATACAAGCTATCATTCCCTTGTACAAATAACATAGCGGAATATGAAGCTCTTGTCATAGGGCTAAGAACAGTAGTGCAATGGTAGATAATGGCACTTAACGTATACAGAGATTCACAACTCATAATCAATCAAGTCAATAATGAGTAACAAACAAAGGATGAAAATTTGACTCCCTACAAGAAATTGGTGGAAAGTCTTGAGTTCTTCATTGATATCACATTTGAGCAGCTACTAAGAGAAAACAACAAAGTAGAAAATGTAATGGCTACAATCAGATCACTCTTAGAAATCCCACGTGACATCCCAAAGCAAGAATTCCTCATAGAGCTGCTTCTCATGCCTACATTCAAGGTACCAGAGTCTGAATTTGTGTGAAATCATTCATCTTGGTGATCCTTGGTATCATGATATATACACGTATCTAAGAATAGGAGTCCTCCCAGCTGATGTAACCTCGAACCTCAAAAGAGCCTTTGTCAAAAAAGCATCCCGTTTTGTCATCCTAGGAGATACCCTTTACCATAGAAGCATTGAAGGAACCCTATTACGTTGCCTAAACATTGAGGAGGCATCGACCACCCTAACTAAGGTACATAACAACATTTGTGGTTCACACTTGAGTGGTATGACCTTGGCCAATAAATTACTGAGGACAGGTTACTATTGGCCTACAATGGAAAGAGAAGCACATGATTATGTTAGAAGGTGTCTACAATGTCAACAACATGGGGACCTCATCCATGTACCAGCTCAAGAGCTCCACCTGATTATCACTCCTTGGCCCTTTTTCACAGTGGGGGCTTGATCTCATTGGAAAAATCACCCCCACCTCATCCAGTGGACACAAGTTTATCATCATTTCCACTAAGTACTTCACCAAGTGGGTGGAAACCATCCCCATGACTTATATCACTAGAAAGCAGATATCAAAGTTCATCCTAAACTACTTAATTTTCCGTTATGGTGTCCCTCAAGCCATTATCTCACATAATGGGACACCTTTCAAGAATCAGGATGTTTGTGACCTATGCCACAAGTTCAAAATCCAACATCGCTTTTCCACTTCGTATTATCCCCAAGGAAATGGCCAAGCTGAGGCTACAAATAAGACCATCCTAAAAATCCTCAAGAAAATGGTCAATGAAGTTGTTTGTGATTGGAATCTCCAATTAAATCCCACCCTATGGGCCTATTGAACAAGCATCTACACACCACCAGGTGCCACCCCATTCTCCTTGGTCTATGGTTCAAAAGCCATACTTCCTATCGAGACCGAGCTCCCGTCACTGAGAATATCACTGCATAATCTCATCACAGATGAGGAATATCATGTATCCCAACTAAATGAGCTAGAGCTACTAGATGAGTGTATGGATGCCTTAAACCATTTGTAGGTGTATCAAAAATGACTCAAGCAGAGTTATAACAAGAAGATTAGGAGTCAGATCTTCCAAGTCGGGGAACTTGTGCTCAAGGAGAATCAGAAGAATGCTCCAAATCTAGATAGCAAAGGTAAATTTGAACCCAATTGGTTGGGAACTTTTGTCATCACAACAAGCTATAAGTTATGGGCATATCAACTATCAACAGCCAAAGGAGAACCTCTGTAGGATCCAATGAACAACTCTCATCTCAAAAAGTTTTATGCCTAATTATTCCAGGGTGTAAAACTGAAAAATACAAAAAAAAAAAAGAAAATGTCCTTAAAAAATGGTCACCTTGATAAAAACCTGGCAAACAAGTGTTTTGGTGACAACAAAAAATCAGAAAACATAAAAATCCAAAAAATCAGAAAAAGGATTGAAAAACAATAAAGAGAAAAAAATCATCCTCTAGTGAAAACCTCTTCGGTGGTGCTTTGGGCAAGTACCTTGGTGAAAACCTGGCAAAGAGGTGCCTTGTGTAAATAAGCACTTTCCATCCACTAGGATCTCTACCACTTGTTCCACATCACCCATCCATCATGCTTCCATCATCCATTTATCTCCATCCATCCCTCATATGTATCTGCATTATGGCTTGGTCCTTTGTTCATGTCATGATCCCTCCTAGTACTACTCGACCCATTCTCAAGGTCAATTTGTCTTTCCTTTATTCGGGTAGTCTATTGCATCATGTTGGGGGCATGTTCTCTTCATATCAGATTCGTGTATATTCTAGAAGTCTTCCTAAAATCAAAAAATCCAAAAACATCAAAAAATTAGAAAATCCAAAAACATTCAAAACATATCAAAATCCAAAATAGGTCAAAATTTTAGTCAAAAATTTAAAAATAGAGTCGTCTTGTTGAACTACATCATCTTTGAGCTTTGAACATATGCAAGGTTGATCTTTGATCATCCCCCGAGACACTTAGGTCAGTCCTTTAGGAGTCCATCATAATAAATTGGCAATTCATTTGTTCATATCTCATCAATAATCAAGTCAGTTTCAGTCAAACTATATGGTCTCTATGTGTATAACGTAGGCAAGGCTAATCTGTTGATCAGCCCCCGAGGCCCCTAAGATAGGTCTTTAGGTTATTCTCTTGGTCAAAATCTTAGAAAACCCAAAAACATTGGAAAATTAAAAAATCAAAAAATTTGCAAAATATTGAAAATACCAAAAACAACCTCAAAACATTTCAAAACTCCAAAGACATCCAAATATCTGAAAAAATCCATATGTCCCATCTCGCTTTCACCTGCAATAAACATTCACTCATAATAAATGGTCATCATCCTCAACCTTTGGTAAAACAATTAGACACAAGTCTAGCAAATCAAAAGTGAAAGCTTAATCATCAAGGTCTTAAGCCTAGGTTAGTACATAAACAACATAAACAAGTTACTCCACTCTTTGTGTCAATAGCCTACCATCCAATCAGTCCTAAATCAATCATTTGATAACATCATGTCCTAGGATGCATCCTTCCTACAATGGACATCAACATTAGGCATGACCATAGTTTAGTCTTGGGTAGCGGTATTGAAGAGCATTAGCTTGTTTTTTACTTTATCCTTGTCTTTTCGCTTATCTTATTGTGCTCATTTCGATGACCTCTTGAGGATGTCCCAAATGAAGGGATTTAGAGAGAAAATGACTGGGGAAACGATCATTATCTTTTTATCTACTATGCTTGTTGGATATTCTTGTAATATAACCTTGGTCATGCATGCTTTGTTTGGTCTATAGGGAGGGTGTTTTAGGTGTCTTGTTGACCACATAGGAAGGCTTTCCTTTCTATGTTTTGATCTGAGATGTTTGGAATATCTGAACTACATTATGAATAAGGTTTTGTACACCAAGTATGAATGGGAGTAATCCTATCTTATTGTCGAGTCAAAGTCCATCACACTAGGTGGAAGGCCATCTTGGTTCTTTATACCTTGATGCATCGTGCCTATGTGTATTATAAAACATAAGGTAAATTCCCCTTTTAAAGTCCCAATTCTGGGTAAGCAAATCATCTTCATCATCATCATCATCTCTTTTGACTCATTGGATTCTATTATTTCTTCTATCTTCTTTTCATGATTACATGGTACCATGATAGTTAATCACAAATCATCACCATTGCATCCATCTTGCATCCACAAACCCTCAACATAATGCACATTATATCATGACATATATGAAATACTGATCATCTCACATGCATTGCATTTTTCATCATTGCATAATATAGATTGGTTATTCTAAGCATCTCATAAACCATACATTTGCATTCATCATCACTTATACATCATAATATTAGTCATTTGCATCCATTACATAGCCATATAAGATCACATACATATCATCCATTTGCATCATCATATAAGCATTATCATACCATATCATGTCATATACATAGGCATCATCATTAAATACATCAACATCATTACAAAAAATGCATCACATCATATCATGTGCATCATCATGACATCCATAAATGCAACACCATATCATACATGAGAAAGATAATGAAAAAGAAAAGATAGCATCTCATACATTTTATCATCATCATCCATTAAGTGCATAATATAGATATGTTAGTCTAAGCATTCTCATATCATAACATTCGTACATCATCATAAAAGTGCATAGAAAAGATACTGAAAAAAAATGCATCCATAAATCACTACATCACTTCATAACATCATACATCGCATTGCATCACATAAATATAGAACAATTGCATCACATATAGAAAGTAAAAACATCCATCATAATGCATAAATAAAGATAAGACACATCACCAAATCAAATTGAATCATCTTGTATCATCTCATATATCATCAAAATAATAATACACTATCATGGTACAAAAGATCAGGATCAAGTGTATAGTACAATCACCCACGGGGCTATCAAAAAATGAGCCTGTGGGTCTCAAAAGAATAGTAAAAGAGCTACCCCTACTAGCTACTCCCCTCACCACCAGCCTCTCCCTATGCTCCTCTATAGGCATGTATCTTGTTTGCTATGAATAATCTGGAACTCATCCCATTTGAGGCACAACCTGATTGTAATGCACACGATGATACTCTACCTCTTGGATAGCCTCTTTGTATGCCTTCATGGATACTATGCTCCAGGAGGACGATGCAGCCATACTATCTAACTATTGTCACCAACCCATCTCCTATGCAGCATATAGGTTAGCAGCCTGCCATTGCTAGATAGCCTGATCCTACTCGATTGCCAAGGTCAATACCTATTGTCTTGCCTAATATCTCTTCGCAGTCAACACTTGTATCTGAGCCTGAAGCTGTAATATTTGACTGTCCCTAGGGTCTAGCTATGGTGGTGGCTGGACGGGTGGCTAGTCCAGGTGACCATCTCTAGGTGGGGTCCTTTGCCTGTCTGGTCCTGGTGACCAACCATGGGCTGATCCTAATCACCATCCTTCTGACCCCTGTCTTGCTCAGGCTACCGTGAAGGTGTTCCATCTCCCCCTCTACCTCGCCCTCTACTTCCATCCCCATCACCATCACCGTCCTTGCCTCCTTTGCCTCCTCAGCCCCACCCCCACCCTATAGATCATCCTCTCGATCTCCTTCGCGGAATTAGTGCACTAGGTATTGTTAGTTGAACTGGCATTCAAAACCAATCTCTGTAGGCCTATGTCATCCCCAGGTCTGCTTGTCCCTAATCATAAGGCCATGACTTGGCCACCAACTACATGAAACTTTATACTGCATCTATTGCTAGGATCATCTGACCCCATGTCATCTCCCTCATAGTATGTGTGAAGATAGCCATGTACTGGTCATCGAGACAATCTTGAACATCTCTGAACTATCAAGCCACACGGTCTAGTAGAAATCTCTCAATCATAGTATGCTCTCGGCCCTACATCAAATAGTCCTTCCTTGAAAAAAATAACTAGTGTACATTATTGTACCAGGTTGGCATCCCAAGATAAGGTCTCCAAGTGAAAGTTGTCATCTCGTTGATGACCCTCCTCTAGTGTCGAATGCATGTTGCCCCTATGTACGAAAATGTCAATGCACCTCTATACCTCTAGATAATTGGGTCAACTAGCTCCATATCAATCGATATAACTCTGATGAGGTAGAGCACTACAATCTGCTCCTAGGCCCAAATGTGTAGCAGTGTGACTCCTGATCTGATAGCTCGACTATTGCAGTAATAAAACTCATGAAGATCATGGTACATGGAGGCCAACATCACTAGCCCCGAAGGCAAAGAATTCCCTCCATCAAAGCATCTGATCCCAAGCAAGTCCCCATCTTGGACTGAAGTACTAGCCATGTTGATCTGGTGCCATGAGTCCCAAAATGATAGCAGTAATGATTAATTTGGAAGATAGTACCTAACCTCTATACCGCTCCAACTCAATCTCCTGGCATCCACATCATAGATAACTCACTCTTCATGGATAGGTAAACGCAAAATGTACCATACATCCTCTAGGGTCACTATGGCCTCGCCTATGGGAAGGTGGAATGAAGAAGTCTCACAGTGCCAATGCAGTCAGCATGCCCAGGTGCGTCCTGATAATTGGGGCATAAGCAACGTACCATAAGCCAATCGCTCCTAGGTGCTCCTGGAGTACCTCATGCAAAGGGGGCTCCTAGGTAAATCTACTCAAAATGGAAGACCTATGCTCCCAAGAATGAACCAACTCCATGTCCTCCTGCATTAGGAAAGTCACCATGTCAAGTTTTGTAAAAAAATAAGATCCTATTTGAAGTTGACACAACCAAAACAACAAATGTGTCGTTGTTTGCATATGTGTCACTATTTGGAACTTCTAAACTATGCCACTAGAAGCCAAAAAGTTCCAAACTTTGCTGTCGTAGCGTAGTTTGAAAGTGACCTAATTTGACCCTTGAGCCTAAATTTCAAATGGCACCACCACAACACTATTTTCAAGTGTGACACACTTTGAAGGATAAACCCTAATTCTAAACTGAGTCATCATGGTGCAACTATCACCAACAGTGCAGTTTAGGCTTGCACAACACCAATTTGAGGTTTTCAATGGTGCTATATAGCACCACTTGACTTCATTGACTTCTAAACCCTAATAAATGCACTCAAAAATTGAAAAAAAAAGTCAAGACACAATGACTTACCACCGGTCCTATGCTGGGAAGCCTCTGGAACACTTGCACGCACTTGAAAATATGTCATGGAAGCACACATTATGCCATCTCGATCAGTGGTTAGAGCTCAAATCGCAAGAATTTCAAAAGGCTAGGTGTGCAAATGAATTAGAAGTGGCCCCTCGAGGCCTATGTAAGCCTAAAACTTAGGGTTTTTTACCCTGTTTAGCCGTCTAGCTATGGTTTTTGACCCCCAAGCCCATTTTTTCCCAACCAAGGGTCATTTTGCATCATTTTTCATGTTTTTGCACATTTTTGGCACCTTGGAGCCTTTCTAGACATGTCAGGCACCTTGTCCTCTTTTTTGCGAGATCACCCAAAAAATCAAAAAATTTGTCCAATCTCTCGAGGGGTAGTATACTAGCATAATTTTCTTGCCGAAGCAGTAGTGGGGCATTTGAAAAGATAAAAAACAATTGAAATTTAATCATGGCAATTTATTCTTTGAACCAATGCAACCTTTGCTTCAAAGAGGGGAAAAATGTAGACATGGAAAATGTATTGATTACACTTGATCCTAATTTTACTAACACCGCTTCATCTTGAATCATCCCCTTTGCTAATCATTTAATTAAATATCCCTTATTTGATTAAATTCATTGCATTCTACCTCTTAATTAAATAAATCATTATTTATCTAATTAAGTCATCATCTCATGTTAATTAAATGAATCAAATTTATTTAATTAATCCTCTAGTCTCCTGTTAATTAAATAATTCACTTTATTTAATTAATCTCTAAAGTCATCCTATTAAATTAAATAAATCAATCTTTATTTAATTTAATCTAACATCATCTCCTTTTTAATTAAATAAATCAAAATCTTTATTTAATTAAGTATAAATCATATTCCTCTCATTTTGATTTAAATCAATCCAAAAATATGAATCAAATTATCACATCAACTAATCTCCTTTTTAAAATTAATCTTAATCACTCCAATCCTCTAGATTTTTCAACTTGCTCAATAAATCATTTCTTTTGATTTATTAAATCTTCTAATTTCTCTCAACATGTCATCAAAAGGGGAATATTCTTCCAAATTTTAAAATCCCTCCAAAGGGATTTGTCCTTCCAACAAGGCATTCAATATCTCTTACATGTCCTTGTGCATTGAGCCAAGTGGCATTTTATTCATTTTTTTCTCCCTCCAACATGTCATTTCATAAATTTGAAATTCCACCTAATATCATTTATTGGCACATTCATCAAAATATGCTCCACCTTTTTCCACTCACAAGTTGACAAGTGGCTTAATGCTATTGGTTGGTCTTTTATCCCACATTCATCCCTTTTGCCTCATTCTCCATCACTCTCATCTTTAAATAAGAGGCTTTCATTTGGATTTTGGATCCACAAATTCATTGCAAATCACTATCTTCATATTTAGAGCTAATTTCATCCATTTCATCAAGTGTTCATAGTTTTTATGGTTTCATAGCTAGGTTATGCCAAAATTTCATCAAGGAGCTTCAATCATCACCAAATCTTCATTAAGCTTACAAGGGATTGCGAGAGGTCCATTTTCCACATCAAAATGGCACCAATTCCCCCATGGGATTAAGATTTTTCTTGCTTTAATAGGATTCAATAGCTTTCTTTGTTATGTTCTTCATTTATTTCCTATTTTGAGCATTGTAAATGAATTTTATGGGGAATGTTGATTTATCTTGCATATGAATCTAATTGTGTGATTGTTTGTTGTGCTCATGTAGGTCTATAATCAATGTTCACAATATTAACTACTTATTTAATTTAAGACCACAAATAATTTTAAGTGGATGTTTTTATTTTCTATAATTATATTTATATTTGTTATCATATCTTTACAAATGGACAAAAAATAAGAAAAAAATATTCACATAATTAGGTGAAATAACTAAAAAATAACAATTTTCATATTAAGTTTTGTAGCCCATTAATAAACTTAGGCCCATATTGTTTTTTCCATGTCAATATCTATAAATTTGTTGTATTCAATTAAATTTGAGTTAAATAATTATCAACTTTGAAAAGAATGGGATATTTTTGAAGTGGAAAAGTGATTTTTCTTTATAATGTGTAAATAATAAAAGATGTGCATATATAATTTAAAGTGAAAAAATCATGACTTTGTATTTTATTAGGGGTAAAACGGGTTTGATGGGGCCCCAAAACCCATTAAAAACCAATTTTGAAGGGATCTATAACCCTATCCAAGCAAAGCATGTTGAAAGACAAGATAAACCACAAATCAGTAGTAGCCCAACAACATCACCAAACAATCATAGAAACAAGACTACATTAGCTGCATCAGAAAGGAAAACAAGGGACCAAGGTCCCTTGACAACCAGGAAAAAGTCGGGTCTTAGAACCCTTAGTTAAATAGAGAACCTGCCTACATCATCTAGGAATTAGCAAACCAACCGCTCAAGGAAGAAACCCCTGAGGTAATAAAAACAATCATCTTAATGGTGTTAAACACCATCAGCCCCCTAAACAAAAACACCAACAAGTCCTTAATCCCCACCTCAATAGGGGAGTTAGAGAACACAGTGGAACACTGAAGCACATCATTTTTCTTGTACCAGTACCTCACCAATGCCAACCCCACCTCCACCTCAATAGGAGGGAGATTCCCTCTATAGGAGAGGAAGATATGTGAGCCCCAACCTCCAAATCCTTCACTCTTCTGCCCACACAAGCACCACCTCGATAGGGCCAAGTAGAAGAGAAAAGAACTCCCCACCAAAACAACAACAACCACCTTCACCTCAATAGAAGAGGGATCTTCCTTAATGGGAGTAGTCTCCACCTCTAAAGAAGACAGCAGTTGTAGATCCAGAGAGAGCAATAACTTTAGACGAGAGAAGAAACACATCCTCCATATGCATAGCTAGGTATTGTAACCAGAAAAACATAGAATATGCCTTAGCCAATAGAAAAAAGAGATTGGGAGCCTTAAGAATAAGACTTTCTAACAACCACTTAGTCCACAAGTGATCTACAATCACCAACACAAAAATAATCTACACCAAAAAAGAAGTAGGTAGAAGAACCCAGGGAATAGCCTACAAACTAGAAACCACTCCAACCATCATCTCACCAGGCATCAAGAAACCCACAAACAACAACAATCTCTAAGTATGCAAGAAAGACAATAAACTTAACCTATCCCATTCTTCCTTAACCCACAAGGAAAATAGAGACAACACCCACACCTGAGCCTTAGGAAAAGACATATGGAGTAGATCAACCAACAAACAAAAAATATTTTCCCCTTTTAACCTCAACGGCTTCAAAATACGAAAGGGGATCCAAAAAACTTTCAAACAAAGCAACAAATACAGGGCTAACATAAATAACCCAACAAGTACGAAGGAAACAAGGTCCACATAAGGGCCAAAAGGCATCAACTAGCATAAACAACTATGCAACAAAAGAAAATAAAACATCAAATTGGCAGAACAAACACCATTCACCTTGTTGAAACAAGGCAACCAGAAAACAAACCCCAACCACTTTAAGCTATTAAAACAACACTAGGGGCATGGAACCAAACTTTAGAAACACCACAAGCTAGAGGGAATCCCAAAATACTCCCCTAGAAGTAGCCACCTATAAAGAGCAACCAATGTCCAAGCATAGAAAGCTCCCTCGCGAAACAAGAAAGGGCACAGAGTACCAAGGGAAACAGTTGTAAGCAACCACGGGCCACCAAAGACAACCTAAGAAGGGGAAACTATAGGAAGAAGAAACTCAAAAGAGATAAAAACTAAAAAGATAAATAATTATAGAAAGAGACGAATTTAGATAGATAGTGAACCGTAGATTTTTGGCACCGTGCACTTCTCTAGCTCTTCTAGGGTTTTTCACCTAAAAGGAGAGAGGTAAGGCCAAAAATGCTAAAGGGTTCATTCAAATTATGTTATGTATGATGTTTATATGACTAAATGAGATGATCTAAATGTATTTATATCAACTAATTGATTGATTATGAATACAAAATCTAAGAATTATGCTATGTTGGAAAACACATTATGTAATGTAACAATGAACTAGAAACAAATGCAAAGCTAAACAAAAATGAATGATACTTAAAGTATGCACCTGAAGGCTTGAAGGAGACTATAAATTTCTTTTGAAACACTGTTGATACTATTTTTCATGCCTGGAGGGACTCATTCGCCATTCTGGACAAATCAGTCCCAGTTCTGGTAAACTAAGTCGAAACCTATTTCTGTCAAAAGGGTGTCAAAAAATGAAGAAAAAAAAAACTAACCTATAAATGGGACTCATTCACCACCCATGGTGAATGATTCCACTTTTGAATTTCTATATTTTCAAAGGTGGATTTCGAAGCTTTTGATCTGCACTTTAACTTCCTAGAGGTGTCTGCTTCTAAAACTCTGATTTACGGGTTTGAAAATGAGTTTTTATTGATAATTTGACTTGTTGAATGAGGAGAAGACTTGAAAAACTTTTCAACTTGATCTTAAATGATTTCCAAGCTTCCAAGGGACCTAAATCTGCAAACACACAAGACAAGAGAGAGAAATGGTGAATGTTAGGGCATGGGGGTTTGCCTTGGTCAAACCTTGTGTAGGTAATTAAACCAAAATGATGAAAGAATAGAATGAAACATGTAATAATGGAATAGATTACCTTTCCATGATGTTAATCTTGGATTTCTGCAGCAATGGAGGAAGATTCAGCCCTTGAATGTTTTTAAGAGCTTTCTTGATGTCTTGCAATGATAAAACCCTAATTTGTTTGACTTGAGATGAAAGATTGGTGGATGAATATGTGAATTAAGTTAGTGGATGTGAAAATGAGTTAAAATATCTATATTTATAGGAAATTCACCTATTTTACCTGTTAATACCTCATCACAGGCCGACATGAAGCAATATTAAACTCAAATTTCACTTTTTTCCTACTCAAAGATCAAAATTGAGCCAAATGGGACTCATTTGCCACACATGGCGAATGGGTCCAGCCTGGATGGCACTAATTTTCCATGCATGGTGAATGGGTCCCACAAGGGCCAATTTGGCAGCTTAGATGCCAAGGAAATAAGGTCTAAAATGCAATCTTCTTAGGTATTTGATCAATTTGAGCCTCGAGATGCACAATATGGGTTAATATGGGATTATTAGTGATGATGTGAATTTCAAATAGGGCTTGGGACACATAAATCAATGTGAAAGTGTAATTAAATACACTTTACAACACTAAAATGAGGTCCACATAGCTTAGGAAGGAACAAGAACCAATGTGAATGTGCAAGACACATTACAACACTAGTTGAACTTTAGGTTTAAGTTATAAACCTTTTAGATTGATGTAATAATGTTATTAAACATTTTTTATAATGTTGAATTAGGGAGAAATGAGTTCATTAAGTCTACAAAAGTGTGAAAGCATCTTACAACACCTTTACAAGATGTCCTTAAAAGCATGTTATTCAATTTGCATGGGTCCAAGACCTAGTGTGGATGCATAAAATTCCTCACAACACTTGAATCACGACCTCATTAAGTCGATTATTCCCATGCCAAGCAAAGGGTACTTTTTCTATGACATAGATAGATATCGAGAGAGAGAGAGAGAGAGAGATTGAAAGAGAGGAATAGACAGAAAGATAGAGCATGAGAGAGAGAAACATAAGATATACAAAGGAAGAGAGAGAGAGAGAAGAGAGACTAACTTTTGACTAGTTCTTTCATGTCAACAATCCAAGGATGGCATATTTCCTTTGGGAGTTATGCTCATGGTATCATACCATTTGATCAAGAATATGATAATTCACCTTTAAGACCTCTTTAATATACCCATTGCACACTTAAGGAGACAAAAATACAGAGAGAGAAAGAGAGAAAGTGAAAGGAAGAGAAAAGGGAGAGGGAGAAATATATGCTTATATAATATTATATATTGTATAGGTAAGGCTCACATCTTATATAATATGAGCTATTATATAATATTATTAATACTATATATTTTTTACATATTAAATTTATATATTGTTTTTTATTATAGGTAAAGTAGGTTTTAAAGGGGACCTGAAACACTTTAAAAAAAAGGAAAGTTGTATCAAAAGATAACTAAACAGACCAACCAATAGCCAACACAGAGCAAAACATCAACAAGAAAGCTACCAAAAAGGATGAACAAAAACAAGAAAACTACATATATTCTTCAAAATATTAGCATCTTTCATGTCACTCTCAATTATCTTCTAATGTGCATCCATAACTTTAGAAATATCTTTGGCAGGGATCCCAACTTGCATCTTAGTGTTGTTGTGAGTTCTAGCACTGGGCCCCAAAACATTTACCTCTTTAACCAAAACATCCTGCGAGCCATCAACCTTATCAACGGGAGCTTCTTCTACCACCCGCCTTTCCCTAGTTAGATAAAAGATTTAAAAACTTATTTCATCCTATACATAATTTAAAGAAGCAATAACTATCATTTAATGAAAAAATATTAAGAAAAGTAATATGTATTTTCAATATTATATGTATGTAAAACATATACATACACATACATTCATACATATATACACACATACACACATGCATGCATGCATGCATACATACATACATATTGAAAATGACCATAGGGTACTTTAGCTTCATTATGTAAGAATCAAAGATCTAGTGCCAAAATATATACTTTCTAATACATGAAAAAAATCATAACCATGTATTAATCATTGGTAGTCAAATATTGAAAATTTACAATACAAATTTTCTCATCTTAACACATAACCAAATTAACTACTTTCAAAGTGGAAAATAATATTTGGTGGTATATTAATGAAGGTGGATGTGAGCAAGGATGTAATACAAGACAATTTTGAAGCTATGAGTGCTAGATTGTGAGACTTGGAGAAGAAAATAAGGGACATGAAAAGAAAAACAAGAAAAATATGAAAACTTTGGTTAATTTCCTTTCTATTTTCTAGGACAATGGTTAGAAAATATTGGAGTTGGCTGCTACTAAATGGAGCACTTTGACCATCTATTCAAATTTATTTCAAAGGAAGGGAGAAATTCTCCCTCTTAATTGTCTCCTTGGTTTGGACTACTTTTTGTTTTTCTTTGTTGTTTTTTCAATATCTCCTATAATATATAAATGTTATTAATGGCCTATGAGGGTCTACTTTAATTTCTATGCTACTTATGTGAATTGTTGTTTAACGGGTTGGAAACCTATCTTCTCACTTTTTAGTATAAAAACCAATTGGTGATGTAAGTAATATGTTTGGTTGTTCCATCAATATAAAGAGATATGGGAAGTTTGTGATGTGAAAGGATAAAAGTGAATAGAAAAGGAAATCACTCCTAATAAATCCCTAACAAAAATTATGTTTTTACCTTCAACAAATAATATCTTTTTATGCTAAAAATATCTTATTAAAAAATGTATTGGAGATGCCTCATTGTCAACCATTCTTAAATGGTCACATGCTAAGATAATTTATTGAATAGACCTTCATTCAAATATTCAACCATAAATGGTGTAACTAATTTCCAAAGTAAATAAAGTTTATTTATAACATATGGCTTTATTTATGGGAGAGGCATGCAAAGTGGCAATGGGGAGATGGGAAAATGACACAAAATAATTAGAGAAATGGATAGTGGTGGCCCATAAGGGTAGTATGGTGAGATACGAAGAAATTTATATAAATATTTTAGAAAAATGGTATTATTTTCATGAAATATCACAAATAGAAATCATTCACCTAGCTTGAAACCATGGAAATTAGCTACCAAACTATGTTAAATTTGTTGCATCAATGATCATGAGAAAGATAAAAAAATTATTGGAGACTTTAGATTTGAAGCTAACTTTGTCTAGTAAGTTTATAATTATTATTACAATGCCACGCATGAATAGAAATATCAAAACATTGATGAGTAATGTAGAATTTTGCTTATTCTATGTTAAAACAACACAAATATGGCCAAATCGTCTAAAATTTTCTTTGATATTTTTGGAATGAAAAATTAATAGATGGTATTCCCTAAAAGTTAAATATTTTGCATCAAAAAAAAATTGGTGAGAGAATTAAAGGCCATAGAAACCTTATTAGGTGGCAAAATATGGGCAATAACTATGAATAAAAATTAAGCTCAACTTCCTATGTGCCTCGATCTTAAATGAAATAATATAGTAGGTTCCCTCATTAATTATCTATTATTTTAGAGATGTTTTAGGAAGGGGAATGTGGGGTTTGCATATAAGACAGAGTTCCATATTACATTTTAATTCTTAACAATAGGATAAAAATGCAAAAGAAAAGGAAAAGAAAAGAGAGATTTGGAAACAAGATGAAGATAAGAATTAAATGATGAGAGATACTTAGGAAGGCTAAACAAGACTAGATTAAAAACACTGAAAATGGAAGAAATATGGCCATACTATGCAAAAGGGATCAAATCATCACAAGATGAGCTATAATAGATGCAAAAATGTAAATGATATGTAAATATTGTTACTATAGTTATCATACTTAGTAAAATGACCATAAAGATAAGAATAAAATCTTCAAGATTATTAAGTAAATAACTAAAATATTAATACTCATAATAAGTATTGTAAGGTGAATAAACTTAGGTCATTGTAAAAATAAATTCTCAATCTACTATTCGTTGAAGTGGAAAAGTGTATTCCTTGTTTAGTTTATCTTATATTTTTCAACTATCCATGAGGAAGAACTAATTATCATAATGGTCCTTTGTTATAATAGAATAACTATGAATCAATATTTATGAGTTCTTTTAAATGATTACAAATTGTTATACTTTCAAATCAATCAAAAATATTTTTTGTTTGCTTACATATTTCTTTATAATGTGCTAAAAGTAAAAGATGCCCATATTTAATGAAAAAAAAGATGAAAATGTGATTTATTTTACATTATATTAGATGAAAACTTGAAAATTTATTTCTCCCTATTCATGATTTGAAGAAGTAATGATCATCACTTAACGACAACGCATTAAGAAAAGTAACAAGAGTTGAACATATCTTTTTCATAATAATTTTTGTAAGGTGAATAAACTTAGATCGTTGTGAAAATAAAATTTCAATAGATATTAATTGTTGAAGTGGAAAAAACGCATTCCTTGTTGTTTAGTTTATCTTTTTATTTTTCAACTATCCATGAGGAAGAACTAATCATTGGAATAGTATTTTTTTATAATAGAATAATAATATGAATCAATATTTATGAGGTATTTTAAATGATTACAAATTGTTATACTTTCAAATCAATCAAAAATATTTGTTGTCCATTCACATATTTCCTTATAATGTGCTAAAAGTAAAAGATGCCCATATTTAATAAAAAAGTGATGAAAATGCGATATATTTTAAATGATATATTATATAAAAATTTAAAATGCATATCTCCCTATTCATGATTTGAAGAAGTAATGATAATCACTTCACAACAAAGCATTGAGAAAAGTAACAAGAGTCGAACATGTCTTTTTCATAATAATAACAAAGTATTATAGAGTTGTTATGATGTTCAATCTTGTCTTTATACAATTATGATATTAATTCTTCTATTACACACATATATGTATGCATGTTCCAAATAATTATATAATATTTAATTATTATTACAAATATCACAAAATCGAATATAAACTTAGACTATTTGACAATGATTAGATGAGACTTTAACTTTAATATGTAAGAATCAAAATCTTAGAAAACTATACAAAAACCAATATATACTTCTTAAAAAGTAAATTTTTATGACCATTTATTAATATATATACTCAAACATTACAACTTCACAATAAAAAATTAGAAAAAACTTCAATTATTTAATTATTTTTACATACTATCAATATGAAGAGACTAATATGAAAGAAGAGAAGTGATATGAAATTAATTTTTAGGGGTCTTTATAAATTATATAACACGTCATAGATTATCACAAAAACTGATATGAAGTATTTTGAAATTCCACACTAGTACTATTAACATTTCTTATCATAAAATACTTTTCATTGAATTATAAATTAGACAACGCAATTGGCGGAGGGGCCCAGGAAAGACAATCATTACAATGCCACATAATAAACACTCTGATTTTATGTCATATCACAAAATAAATTTCTTACAAAAATATATATATATTATTGTAAGATTAGTTTGTTACATTTTTTGGAATTGATTTTGCGGAGTAATTATCACTTTAAGTATAAGTGACAATGTTGATTTGAAAGCTC
Organism: Sequoia sempervirens; assembly: GCA_007258455.2. NCBI lineage: Eukaryota > Viridiplantae > Streptophyta > Pinopsida > Cupressales > Cupressaceae > Sequoia > Sequoia sempervirens. Next base: position 63,186,045 of record VDFB02026320.1, read on the forward strand.
TATGACACTGGGAGGTTTTGATGTAATCACAAATGTACATGTTGCATCAATACCTCAATCTAGGTTCAATTCCCTTGACTTACTTCAGAGGAAGGGTGTTGGATTAATTGTCTCACCTATAGGAGTTGATCTCGTGGACTAACCACCACATTGAGTATAAGTGAAGATGTTGATTTGAAAGTTCACTAACACTGACAAGTTTTGGTGTAACGACAAATATACAATTATAAGGTTGTTTTAGATTATCCTTACCCTTAATAATGTGAGTCACTTCATTCAAACTCGAGAACTTTAATTTACTTTCATTTCTATGCATTTTTATATAAAATGATGTAAAAATAATAATACTTTATGTTTCTATTATATATGTTCATGATTTTTTTAGCCTTAGAATCATTGTATTTATGAAGAATTATAGTACACACAAGATATAGATTATATTATTTTAATGTCAATTATTATATTCTAAAGGCTTGAATAGTAAAGATGTAACATTCTTATAATGAAAAATTAGGGTTAATTTTTTCTAGGAATTATTTTACAAGTTCTTTGCATGTTAATGTAGCGAGAGTGGTTCTTGTTGTTTTAATAGACAGTGAAATGAAAAACATGTGGTATGGTGGTCAGGTCCCATTTGTGTGATTTGGGTGGAAAAGTTGATTATGTCTAAAGATGGATAGCATGTCTAAAACTTGGAATATCGATTGTTTGAACATGATGGGGATGATATGCAACCTCATATTTGCATTCAAACTTTGTCTAAGACAACATGTAACTAATGAAGCATTTTTGCATGCTAACATGGAAGTGGAGTCAACAATAGAAGAAGTGGAATAAACTAAAAGGCATAGAGAAGCTCAAGTGGTTTCAAAATTGGAATTAGAGGGATAGTTTATGTACAAGTGCATTAGGCATGAATTTTCACTTGCCATGGTGGTAGATGATTTTATCTTTCCCATGCACACAACCATTTCCTTTATACACACAATTCTTCATGTGTGGGTAGTGTATGGATCTCCATTCCCCTCCCCCCTTGTCAATGGCATGCATTCCTATAGCATAGATAAATTTTTCATTCTTAGTGGTGGATTTACCTCCATAATAAAAAATATATATTCCTAAATTCATGTGTGAATGTTGTTTTGAATAAAAAGTAGTCATTTCCTGTTGTTGGGTAGTGAAATTTAAGGCAATAATTTTTACATACATTTTTGTTTTTATTTCTTGCATAGGAAATTCTAATAGCATTTTAATGAGGAGGCAATTTTAACAACATTATTATTTATCAATATTTATTTTTTCTACATGAATATTTTTAGGTCATTATTTAGTTCATTGGGCATTTGTTTGATCCTTTGGAGCGTAAATGGAAAAAGAAAGGGACATATTATTATTCTAATTATCATAAAGGACATTCCAATATCAAAATTTAATAGTGGAAGTTGTAAACTTTGTAATTCCATTATTATGCTTTTGTGCTTATTTTATTTAATTTTTTTGTATGCCTTTTGATCTTGTTTTGACCCTATTTTCCATCACCTAAGCCATTTTTATCCTTCCCTTGACCATACAACCTCTTGAACCACATTTTTATTTACTATCCCTTTAAATTTATTTTTCAATCCCTCTCATTTTATTGACATTCATAGTAGCATAGATAACTTTTTTTTTTCTTAATAGTGGATTTATCTCCATAATAGAAAATATATTCCTAAATTCATGTGTGAATGCTATTTTGAATAAAAATTAGTCATTTCTTGTTGTGGGTAGTAAAACTTAAGGCAATAATCTTTGCATACGTTTGTGTTTTTATTTCTTGCACAGACAATTCTAATAGCATTTTAATAAGGAGGCAATTTTAACAACATTATTATTTATCAATATTTACTTTTTCTACATTAATATTTTTTAGGTCATTATTTAGTTCATTGGGCATTCGTTTGATCTTGGAGAGTAAATGAATAAATAAAGGAACATATTATTATTCTAATTATCATAAAGGGCATTCCAATATAAAAATTTAGTAGTGGAAGTTGTAAACTTTGTAATTCCATTATTATGCTTTTGTGCTTATTTTATTTACTTTTTGTGGTATGCCTTTTGATCTAGTTTTGACCCTATTTTTCATCATCTAAGTCATTCTTATCCTTCCCTTGACCATAAAACCTCTTGACCTACATTTTTATTTACTATCCCTTTAAATTTATTTTTCCCTCCCTCTCATTTAATTTCTTCTCATATTCATTCACCCTTAGTTCAATTTTAAAATTTCCCCTTTACCTATCTTAATTAAAAGTTTTACTATTTCCTTTATCCCTAACCTATATCAAAATACCATCTTGTTCCTCTTGAATCTTGTGCTTCAAATATTTTCTTCACTTAAAACACTAACCACTTGATGGCCCCATTGGGCTTTATCTTTTCTACAAAATGAGTCGCTTAGGACCTTGAAGATCTTCCCACCTTAAATACCCCAAAGTTTTTGATAGATCCTTTTTGAAAGGAAACAACTTGATGAAGAACATACTTTATTTCACTAATCAATTAGAGGATTTATGGGTAGAAAATTAAATTGTTCATATAATTACAAAGAAATAAACATAAAATTAATATAGCATAACACAATAATTTATGTTGACAAAAACCTTTTAGGAGAAAAATTATCAATCCAAAGAAACTCACTACAAATTCCTACAAGCATTACTCAAAGATATAAGTCTCACCTACCAAGCCATCAAAATGATTTTAAAAAAAAAATGTTTTACCAAAAATGAAATCATTCTATCAACATTTTGAAAATAGTTCAAATATTTTAAACTCATCGAATCCATCAATTCATTTGTCTATATATAAGATACTTCAATCATAATAATTCAATATCATACAATCAAATGAAAGTGTATATGTGATCAAAAAAAAAATATTTAAGACATGTTTACAGATATATCCTTTTTCTCTATTAGATTTTTTATACATAATCATCAAGATTCTATATTATCAAGAATCTACTATCTACCACTATACGTTCATACTGTACCAGTCACAACCTTATCAACTATAAATTCACATTATATTACTCATTCATTTCCTTTGCTTAAATTTCCTTCATTCACTGTTCATAATTACTTCTAAATGTTGTAACTTGATATTATATTTTTGTATATATTTTAAATATTGTATGTAGTGTAAACTTAATTTATCTGTAAATGTTATATATTGTAAATGCCTTATAGTTATAAGTTCAAATTATCTATTCATTTTCTAGTAAACATGAAATAACTTCTATAAAAAAGTGATCTTGTGAATGAAAAATATTAACTATTTCTTGCATTTTTGGTCATGTATGAAAGGTGGAAAATTGGATCCCTTTTTACCTTTAGGGTTTGGGACCAAAAGGAGAAACTTTCACTCAAGAACAAACCCTTGAGATCTCAAAAGAGAAATAGATCTTGCAAAAGGGGTGTCCTAGGGGCTTAATATGATCTAATGAGGGGTTCACCACCAAGTGTAAACTTGGAAAAGACAATGAAATGCAAGAGATAATGCAAAACCCCAATTGAATGTAAACTAACACTAAATTACCTAGAAAGGTGAATAGAATGCAACAAAAAACTATGAAATAGAAAGTGTGCACCTAGGAATAAGGAAAAAGTTGAATGGAGGTCTAAATCACTGAAAAAATTATTGTCAAGGCTGACTGGGACTCATTCACCAACCTGGGCGAATCAATCCTATTTCCCAAAAATTGTGTAGGAAAAGAAATCTGCCAAAAGGGTGTCCAGATATGCAAAATCCTAAAAATGTACTGGAACTAAGACTCATTTTCCAGAAGTGGTGAATCAGTCTAGTTGGGCTTTTCTACAACTTTCAAAGTTGATTCTACTCTTCCTTGTCTTCTCTATTCTTCCTAAGTGGATTCTGGATCTGAATCTCCAATTTGCACCCTGTAGGTCTTCTCCAATGTTCTTCAAGGCTTGATGACAACTTTGACAACTTTGATCACTTGAAAACTTTTCTCCAATCTTTCTCCTTAGGAAATCTGCAACCTAGCCCTACAAATCACACACAAAGGAGAGGGAAAGATGTTGTGGAATTAGTGGATAGGGGTTTTCCTTGGTCAAACCCATTGTTGGTAATTAAACCTTGAAAATAAAGCAATTATGAATGAAGAATGATGAATGAACAAAAACAATGTTGCAACTCACCAAAAACTAGCAATAAGGTGTTGTAGATATGCTTGAAATGGCTGAATAAGATGTGTTTCTTGACTCTTTCTTGAAGGATGTTGATCTTGCTTGAAACACTTGCTTGAATCATAAACCCTACATCAAAATTGTTAGCACAATAACAAACATGGTGGATGATATCTTTGGTCCAACATGATGATTCACACTTGAATTCTCTAAAATGATTGATAATCTAACCTTGAAAGCTCTTGAATGTTCTTGTGAATGCTCAAATTCTCTTATGAACTCTCTTGAATGTTGGGTGTTGAATATGAATGGAAGAACCTTGTATTTATACTCAATTATGCAAGAATTCTTGAAATTACAACACTACAAGTTGACATCAGATCTAGGAGAATAAAATCTTGTTGCAGTGTAGAAAAATGGATCTCTAGACAACTTCACACTCATTTGGGTCCTTCTTGTGGATTTTGGCTTAGTTTTTCCTTGATTTAGTGTTTTAATGTGGATAAAACATTCACATTAGGTCTTGGGCCCTTGTGAACTGAAAGGATTTTAAATGGTACCTTACCTAGGTGTTGTAAAGTGTTGTAACACACTTTCACACTTTTCTAAGGTCTTGTTAATATATTTCACCTAGAAATAACATATTTTTATCATTTACCAAGCCTTGTTGCTAAGTGTTGTAAAGTGTTGTAACACACTTTCACATTTCTCTAGGCTTGTCATTAATAATTGGGTTTTCTTGTGCTTTAATTGCCCCCATTTTACTTCCACGGGCCTTATTTAAGTGTATTTTTTAGAATAATCCTAACAAACATCATTTAAAACTTAAAAAACTTGAAACCCACTTTAAATGCCTAAGGTGGGACTCATTCACCATTTTAGGTGAATGAGTCCCCTTAGGTGGGACCCATTCACCCAAGATGGTGAATGAGTCCCCTTTAACTCAAAATTCAAATTTAATTCAAAATTCTAGAAAGTTTTTATTTTCCAAGACCTAAGGTCAGTCTATAATGTTGTATTTTCGGGAATTATTGCATAATTTGTTATAAATACAAGCTCCTTTATCTCATTTTCATACCTAGCATTCAAGTATTCAAGCATTTTGTTCACAAGAGTGTTTAAGCATTTACAAGAGCTTTCAAGGCATTTCAAGGGAAAATTATCAAGCTTTCAAGAGAATTTTCAAGTATCAATCATCATGTCAAAGAATATTTGCATCATGTTGTTTTAGTGCTAAACATTGTGATGTAGGATTGTGTGATTCAAGCAAGTGTTTCATTCAAGATCTATCAACATCAATCTAGAGTTCAAGTCCACATCCATTGGAGCCATTATTTACATGTTTGCAACCTCTTATTGCTATGGTTTAGTGAGTTGCAAAATCATTTCTTGTTCATTCATCATTCTCCATTCCATTTCAAGGGATTAACTACCAACAAGGGGTTTGACCAAGGAAAACCCCACAACAATTTTTCCCTCTCTTTGTGTGTGATTTGTAGGGCTAGGTTGTAGATTTATCAAGAAGCAAGATTGCAAAAGTTGTCATCAAGTTTTCAAAGTTGCAAAGAAGACTTGGAGAAGACCTATAGGTTAAATTTGGCAGTTTCAGACCTGGATCTGAAGCAAGAGAAAAAAAGCAAACCGAGAGCTACAAATTCCACTTTTGAATATCTAGAAATATGGAAGTGGACTAATTCACAATTAATGGTGAATGAGTCCCACCGTAGGAGTCTAATAGATATTTTTGCATATCTAAGTACCCATTTGTCTTAAACCTGTTCTGACACAGTTCACCTAAAGCAAGACTAAGTCGCCCATCTTGGCGTATGAGTCCCGATTGGCCTAAACAAAAGATTCTTCAAGGTTCCAAAGCTTCATTCCATTTCCAGTAAGTTCCCCAGGTGCACACTTTTAGCTTCATAGTTTTACATCACAATTTACTTACATTTTTAGGTCTTTTTGCATATCACAATGTGTTTTCAAAATTCTTACTTTTTCCAAGTTTATACTTGGTGGTGAACCTCTAATTAGACATCTTTTAGCCTCTAGGACAATCCCCTTTTCTAGATTTCAATCTTCTTTGTATTGGAATCTCAAGGGTTTGTTCTTGAGTGAAGCGGTAAGGTTTTTGTCTCTCTCCTTTTAGGTCCAAAACCCTAGAAGTGTAAGAGAGTTCCCCCACACACACAAAAATCTTCATTTCATTTTGGTGAACCTACATTTAGAGCATCATATTTATGATTCGAAGTGCATTTTCATCCTAGATTTAGCTTACATTAACATTGCATTACATTTTGCATTGTTTAATTTGCATTCTAGGGTTTCAAAATTTGCATTAGTGAAAAGTTCATTTAGCTTGCATTATTGCACTTAATTTCATTGAAATATAATAAAATTCTGCATTTTCATCACATATTTGCATCAAAAAACATAAAAAGCATAAAAACCAATTCAAAAATTTTGAAATTTTCAAAAATATCACTACCTGGACTCATTCGCCACACTAGGTGAATCAATCCCTTTGCATATTTTTCACTACACTTTTTGGCATTTAAATTTAAATTTTTTGAGTTTTTGTTTGATGTTTTTGAATTTCTATTTTACTTTCCAAAATTTTAGTTATAAGCATTCCATTGCTCTCAATTTATATTGCATTTGCACCCATCTCCATTATATAGTAATTGTTGCATGAGTCTTTGGTGTCCTATTGCTAATACCTTAGTGAGAAGAAGTTTGAGACTCATGGAATCCCGCGATAAAAAACTCATTGTGGATCTTGGGTTATCTAGAGCTTCCACTCCTAGTATTGACACTAGTACACTAGGCATGGATAATACCCTTAGCAACTCTTTTCCTTTAGGTAGCATGCAAGTTGAACCAAGGAATGATGATATCCCGCAAGAGAAAATAATTAAAATTCATAAAGACTTAGTAAACATGCAACATCAGATAAGCCTTGAAAACATTTCAACTACTACAATTCCAACCATATAAAACATTTACCGTATGCTTTAAAGTGAAGATGGCCTTGACCTTGTGAAAAACATAGTCCAAATATTTGGAAAACATCCTCCTTAAACCTCTAGTGATCCTATACCAACAAACAATGTTGCAAACCAAGGAGGAACTCAAATTCCCCCTCCCTCAACAATAGCCTCAATACCTACCTATACCACTCCTTACGTCACATTGAAGTATCTCTGAATATCTAGATTTTTGTAGCATTAGAAAGATCTTGGTGTCCTGATTCCAATGCAACTTGAACAGAGTGAAAAGGAGTCTGTTTGTGCAAGTTATGGCTAGTCAAACCTTGGGTCAAACTGGGATTAGGGGGCGTCCAGGAAGTGAAAAAAATGATGTGGTCAAAAGTTGTCAAAGTTGGCATCATCGCAAAGAGCTCATCGAGATGATTCTGATGGCGTTCGTTTCATCAAAATCCGACATCGTATGCTCAACTTATCAGTGGTCAAAGTTTGTCGTTGACTTTTAAGGTGGACCGTACGGATGCTGACATCAACATTCCGTACTATACGGACGGTGAAGTGGACGAATCAGAATTTGACATGTGGCATCTGCATCAGCATTGTACAGCACCAATCAGAGGTGGACACGTAGCATTCGTACGCCACGTCATCAGCATAGTCAGCGGACACGTCAACCTCCATCAGCATCTAGTCAGCAGGCCACATCAGCAGACACGTCAGCACCCGTCGGCACAGTCAGCATGCACGTCATCATCTCAGTCGGCATACATGTCAGTGTTGTTGGTGAATGAAATCTCACCACGTGGCACCCTCCTGGTGTGACACGTTGCCTCTCCTCTGTCTTCCTGCAGTTGATGTAAATGTCGGTTTGTTTAAAAGGAAAGTTGTTGGGGGGATTTGAACCCCCCACCACCCGTCAGCGAATCTTCCGCTGGACCGTTGCACCAAAGTGTTCGCGCTTAATGATTTATGTGGGATGGTTTGTTTTGTTGTTTTAAACTTTGGCAAATGGCTATTAAAAGCCAGCAGCAGGGGTTGAACCCCCAACTACCGGCCTAATAAAAATCTTAACTGCCGGTAAGCCATCGAATGGCTTTAGACTATTAGGTGGCATCGGTTTTATTTGTTAAGTGTCCAAAACCGAATGCCTTATTTTTTAAAACCAATTCCCCTAATTTTTAAATAAAACAAACAATGAAATCTAAAACCATGGTAATAAGCCCGAGAATGAATAATGAAAAGGGGCTAGATTGATTAAAGGAGATATATTCTAGATTGTTATGTATAAATGGGGGATTTCTTTGTAAATATGGGAGATTAAATTTTTTTTAGGAGATATGGGGAAATATTTGTAAATCATTTGGTTATGAGCCAAATTGAGTAATATTTTTGTATAAAAAGGGTTGTATGGGTGAGAGTTGAGTTAAGTGATTTTGATGTGAAACTCAGATTTTTCCAAGTCAAGGGTGAAGTAGTGAATTAGAGAGAATTTTTTTGAGAGATTTTTGAAGACTATTCTGCACGTCAAGGGCATGTTATGCTGATGTGTTTAAGGGGATAAGTCTTGGTGCATTGTAACTAATTTATGGAGATTAATCAGATCGGTCGTACTCTATTGGAGCCGACCTGAAGACGTAGTCACGTTTGTGGCGAACTCCGTAATCAAACTCTGTTTGCATCTCTTTCTCTCTTTCTTTCTCTCATTTTCTTTCATTCTATTATTATCACCTTGTCATTTTAATTATTATAATTATTTCCATGAGTTAATTTTGTTCTAATTAACTTGGAATAATCATTGTAAAAGTTAAGCATTCAATACTGCATATAGTCCAGATCCTATACAGATCAAACAATGCAAAAAGTTAGTAATGCAATTTCTTCCCTAGGTATTCCTTCCAGCATGCCTAGTTCCTATGTGGCATCATATGTTCTATCTTCTACCACATTACCACCTATAAGCATTCCATTCACTTGTCCTACAAATACATACACTCCATCACCACTTTCACTTCCATCTCATACCACTTGTAATGATCCTCTCATAACACAACTTTTCCAAACCATTTCATCCATGCAAAAGAAAATGTAATACCCCTATATTTTTGATACTATTTGCTACTATTGGTTTCTCTTGTGTGTTAGCATGATACTAATTTGTGTTGGCGATTCATTCACCGACTTCATGTGTGCAGATGTGTAGTTTAGTTGTTTGCTTCTTGTGACATTATTAGTATGATTTATGATACTCTGTGTGTTGATTGGATTATTGTTTATTCAAATAGTTTTTCATTAATGTTTTATATGTTGATGTGATGATTCTATGGTGATCATGTTATTTGAATTCAGTATTATTTTATAATGCAATGGTTTAATAATTAGTTATGATGCAGTAGTTAAGTATCATGTTATCTTATGATCTATTTGGTTAGAAATGTTAGTTTTTCATTGATATTGTAATTGTTAGAATAGATTAGGTGAGAGGACAGTGTAGCATCACTCATTCACGAGTGCCCTGCTACACTGCAATTCCTTCTCATGATAGGATGTTTGATATATATATATATATATATATATATATATATATATATATATATATATATATATATATATATATATATATATATATATATATATATACATGTGCTACTTGACGTTTATTTGGATGTAGGATTGCATGAATAAGTCTCAATTCCACCTGCTTTGGCAGGACAGGGGGAGCAATAAATTAACCCAATGGGTAAAATGTTGAAAAAGGGAGTAGATTTGGAAGTGTCCCTGTCCCAAGTCTGTCATTTGTTGTGAGTCATTGTGTCATGACTGAAGTTTTGTCCTTGTTGTTGTGTAGTTAATTGTTGAGTTTTCATTTAATTTATGGTTAGTGTTTAATTAATTAATCTTATTTGATAAGATAATTATTTAAAGTTGTTTTTTTGTTTTGATTTAATGGTGAGTTAGTAAATGGTTAAATTTAAATATATTGTAAATTAAAAAGTATTTAATTAATTAAAGTGCAAGAAATTAAATTAAATTAATATTGTTGAGAATAATTAGATATTATCTTTTTATTAATATTAGATTAGAAAATCATGTGAGGATAATATCTTGATTAAATAAATTATTTTAATTAAAATTGTAGATAAGTTGTACTTTTAAAAGCTGGGAAAAGGACCAATGAGAAAGAGAAGATTTTTTTAGGAAAAGCAAAAGAGCTTTATTGATTCTTTGTTTTGATTTATTATTTTTATGAGAGAGTGATTGGATCTGGAAATAAAAATAAAATAAAAGAAAGATAGTTTTGGTTTGGTGTTTTCTGGGTAAAATTATTGTGGTTTTGAAAGAAAAGATAGATTCAGAAGAACGTTGAAGGCAGAAGATCGTGAAAAGAGTTGAAGGCAGGAAGTCGAGAAGAGGATTCAAAAAGGATTCTTCATCGAACGAAGGACTCCAGGTTTTATTCTGTTAATTTATTATTATTTTATTGTTCTGTAAATAAAATCTAGTTGTTGAGTTTGAGAAATCCATTCCTCTATTTTCGTTTGAAAATGAATCTGTGAATTGAAAACTTGTTTGTGTTAAACCCTCGAATCCTCTGTAGGAAATTATAGTAGTACCTTCAAAAAATTCTTCAATGAAACTTAGTTTGGAAAATAACCATTTGAAAAGAAAATCATTTTGATTGTGAGATGCACTTAGATACCAAATCTTTATTGGATTTATTGGAAAATCTGTTATTATATTGGATTTATTGGAGAATCTGTTATTATGTTATTGCTCTGGAACTCTTGTTAAATATATATATTTAAATAAAAATAGACAAAAATATATATATTAATATTCTATTTGAGTTATTTAAATATATATATTTAATTATGGTGTATCTGTATGATTTCCAGTTTATGTGAAAAGAATAGAAATGATAATTTGTGTATGAAGACATTGAATTAAATATTTATACTTATATATACTGTTCCTTTCTTTAAAATATATATATATATATATATATATATATATATATATACAGATCAAAGTTTAGGGTTCGGATTTCGAGTTGTTTATTTAAATGAAATATACTTATAAAATAAATAAATAAGTAAAAATATAAACTATGCTTCGAAATTCATGTTTTGTCTCTGGTTGTATATGAAATAAAATATATATAAAAAAATAAAATATAAAATAAAATAAAATTTTATTTATTGTGCGGTGGGCGGCCGGCCTGGTCGTACCGCCCACAGCCCCAATGGTGGCTGTACGCAGCCCCACTGACTACACACAGCATGTCGAGGCTGCTGGGCGCAACCAATGAGGGGCTGCGTACCTCCCCCCCACTGCCCACTGTACTTCCCTGCCGCGTGGGGATTGGTGGGGAAAAGTTCTTTTAAATTTTTATTTTTTTTAATGCGAATTTTTAATAATTTAAATTCTTATAATTTAATATGTGCGATTTCAATTTATATATTTTAAATATATCTTTTTAATAATTTAAATTCGTATTATTTAATATGTGCGATTTCAATTTATATATTTTAAATATACATATATTTATTTATTTATATATTTAAAATTATAATTTTTAAAAATGTATGATATTTGTTAATTTTATAATATGTTTCTATAAAATGATTTTTTCTAAAAATGCTTTATTCTTATATATATTTATATATTAATTTTGAGATGCTTTGAACAAAAATTTAATATGATAATTTTTACTAGATATAGTGATATAGTTTAATTGAGGAAATTGGAAATAAACTATGTGATTATAATTAAATCGAATAGTTAAAATTAAAGATATGATGTTATAGTGTAATTGTACGAATTTGAATTAAACGATGTGTTTTGTTTTGAATCGAATATTCTCGAGTTGTTGATTTATTTGTTTGATGAAATCATTGAGTTTTGGAAAATATTTTTATATGGCGTTGTTTTTAAGTAATTATTTTCTTGAAATTATTCATTAAGTCTATTGTGGTATTCTCTTCATTTTTTTATTGTGTCGTATGGGAAAACCCTAGATTTACCTTATCTTTTGTAGCAGTTTAAGTTATTGTTAAGGGCTTCCAGAGATGGGATACTGATGTTAGTTGCGATCTCGTGTTTTTGATGCTGGGTCTTTGTATTGATCTTGGTTGTGATTTAGTTTGCACTTGGATTGTACCATTTGTGAATGTTATACATATGATTGTGGGAGAGATGGTTAAGCCTCGTGGATGAATTATTTGATTGGTTAAGTATTTCTTGTTGGTACAATCCTATGGTGTTGGGTATTTATGTGCTAGAGTGTCTAGAGAGAGTGGCTCTAGTGGGGGCCGGTGCACAAAGGGGCTGTCAGGGTAACCCACGTAGAGTTATAGTAATCAGTGAAAACCTAAGAAATAAATCATGGGTGGGGATTAAACATTAATAAGATAATTGTGATGCCTCATCTGCCTATTAGTACTATCACAGACTAAAGGGGACCGAGAAGGCCGTGGTTGGCAAGGTTGTTGTCTTGTCTTCACAAAAGGTTAACGACTCTGCATGAGTAACCCTATGGAGCAGTGCCTTGAGATAGACTGTCAGGAGAACCATAGATGGAGGTGGCACCTTAACTTGGTTGTCTGGAGAATCCATGTAGAGATGGAGGCAGCACCTTGTGATAGGATGTCTGGATAATCCATGTTAAGCCATGCGATGACACTCTCCTCTAACATTCTGTTTGTGTTGATTTACCGAAGTCCTCTAGAAGTGATTTATGAATTTTCCATTGGTTAGTTTTGGAAGTAGTCTTTAATTTTGTGTCTTGAGTTTCATTGATGTTGAGTTTGCGACTAGTTGTAATTTTGGAAAGTGGTTTATTGCTTTGTTTAGAAGTGGTTTGTTGTCATGTCTCTTGGTGATTTATCATTGTGTAGTCTCTATGTGGTCTTTAATGTTAAGTTGTCTATTTGGAGTTAGTCTTGTGTTATTGTTAGATGTGCTTGGTCGGGGATCCTTCCTTGTCTACTCCCAGCATAGGGGTGGTTGGGTGGAATGTGCTTCGCACCCCGTTGGGTTCCCTTTTTGGTTGCAGATGTATATTTTATCGCAGGGTTTTGGCAGATGTTGATGATCCAGTAATTCTTTGTACCAGATGTATGTTATACTTTAGATGTAATGTATTCATTGATGTATTGTCTCCCACGTGTGTTGGGATGACCTTGTTGTAAATTGTATATGTGGTTATTGAGATGTGTTTTCAATCAATTGTATTTTACTATCATTTGGATGTAATGTATATTCAGGCCATGTGTTTATTCAGGATCATTTGTTATAGTTGGTTATGTTGAGTTGTATCTATCAAAATATGTAACACTTTATATCTTTATAATTACATGTATTGTCATATGTGCATATGGTATTAATATGGTTATTGTTAATGGATATTTTAAATGATGATATGAGAATGAATGGATTTATATAACTGTTTAATTATTGTTTAATCTATTATCATTGTTATGGGTTAATATAGTAATGTCACCTCGTGTACCCCAATGGAATTAGTCGTGCACGAACACCGATTGTCCCTAGAGATATCATGAACACCGATGCCACAAGGTGTAGAGGTGCCTAGATTTGAGAAATATGGAGGGAAGGGAGATCCTTCTAACCATGTTAATGCCTACACTACCTTATGTAGTGACTTTTTCCTTGATGATAAACTTTTGGCAAAACTCTTTCCTAGGTCCTTAAAGGACACTACCTTGGAATGGTTTTCTTCCTTACCGAAAAACTAAATTTTTTCATTCAACAAAAATTTTAATGCATTTGTAAACCATTTCCAAGTGCATATGACTCCTAAGTTCACCTTGGATGATTTGATGAGATGCAATAAAAAAGAAGAAGAAAAGATCATTGATTTTATCTCACACTATCAATCGCTTTATTCCTAAGTCGATGTCAAGGTCTTGAATCCACACCTTCAAAATATGTTCATAGAAAAATTGCAAACTAAGATTAAAAAAAAAAAAAAGCTCACTATGGTGAAATTCACATCCTTTATGCACTTGTGTAACGCCCTTCGTGATTATCAAAATTTAGTTAGTAGTCGAGATACAAGGTCCACTTCTAGCCGAACTGAGAGATCCGAACCTACAAACCAAAATAATTTCCAACCCTTTAGAAAGAAAAATAAAGGATTCCTTCAATGTAATCCTCCTCAACACACAATTCAAAACTCCAATAAGTAGGTAGTTGTTGTCAAAACCTCGGTGCCCTTTAGTTATGGAGATCTGAAAAGACAATTCATGGCCTTACCCGATACCCTTCATAACACAATGTCCCAAATTTTACAATAGCAAATGATTACCTTGCCTCTCGTCAAAACACTTGACCCTAATAATACTTTACCCCTGATCTTTAAATCCAATTCTTATTGCCACTATCATCAACAAAATGGACATGACATAGAACATAGCAAGTATCTTAAACATCTTGTGCAAGACCTCATTGATTCTATCTATTTATCCATTGCAGGCGTTAGCGATCAAGGATATAAGCTTGTTACCCCTCTGAACCAAAACTTGCAAAATTTTCACTAATACAATGCCCAAACATAATGTTTCATTTATCAAAGCTAGCAAAACTACAAAGAATGATGTGATGAATGTCGATATAAATGATGAAAACAATGATCTTATTCCAAATGATATCAATCCTATCAATGAAATGGTAGGGATGATAGATGTTATCCCTCGTAAGGGACGACCTAAGAACTCTCTTTCTATTGCTTTCTCCTCTAAGGATATAGTTAAACACCTATCTGATGGTCCTCTCTACATAGCCAGCCATATCTATGACAAGCCCACTAATGGGATACTAATAGATCCCACCTGTGGAGAGAACGTGAGCACCAAGGAATTCTTAGTATTACATGAACTTTATCAAGATGAATATGATAAACCAAAAGCATGGATCAAGACACACAATAGTTTTGCTTGCCCTATGCTAGGATTTATTGTTCTTCCATTACAAATAGGACCAAAAACATTAGATGTCACATTCTCCATCATCCTGCAGTCAGACCAATTTTGTTTCAGGCTAGGCCATCCATGGCTTCACTCAATGAAATCCATCCATGGCTTTTCCAAATGAAATAGCTTCTTGGTATGTTTTTAATTTGATGGATGTTCTCTAGTGTGTAGAGATGGTTAAGTTCTTGGTGGGAAATGACCTCCTCCCACATATTTTTCCATTGTCGGTACTTCAACTAACACATGAGGGCTATGACATTCTTAATGGCACTAACATGGTGAGAGGGGTTTTGTACCAGTAGCATTTTCTTTCTAATCCATCCTTATCTATGCTCCTCAACTTGATGGCTCATGGCTTGTTGGATGATTTCCCTTATGAATTCATGCATTGTCTGCATAGACAAAGAGCTCAATTGGGTAATACGATTGTTGATATGGTGTAAAATCTATATGATATGGTTCAATTTTTAATTTGACATGCTCTTTTTGAACCACACTCCACCCTATACTTCCCTCCTCCAGCTGATTTGGTGTCTTCATCTGAAAGTGGTGTCCAAATCTTAATTGCATTATCTAAATTTTGAGTCCTCTTAAATATATTGTCTGAATTTTGTGTCTTGCCACATCTCTTTGGTTTGTATCATGGAGGATATTTGTTCAATATTGGTGGCATGGTGTTACTGTTGTAACTTCAAGATTTTGGCTAGGTTTTATGTTTTTCCGCCTTTCTTCAATTTGGTTCTTGGAATTTTTTTATCATCACTATTGGGGACTGATGATATTGATGTAATTTATGTCTCCTTTTGTGATTTCTTCCTTCGTTGAAATGTGAGATCTAGTGAGATAGATGTAAATTTTGGTGATATTGATGTAATTGCTTTTATGGAGCTAGACCTACTTGGAAAGATTTTGATATGTAGACCCTATCACTATTAATATAATGTTCAGTGGCTTGCCACTTTTTTCAAAAAAAAAAAGAATACAAAGATGAACCCTTAGTTTGATAGACCAAAGTGATAAATACGATGACATAATATTATGACAAGTATTTTAGTCTTATGATATGAAACATAAAGAGATAAGTATCCTATGTGTACCCTAAGTAAACTTAAGCAAATAGTGTTAACAAAACCTAGGTGATGAACTACTTAGATATAACACCTTATTCACACCAACAATTATATTAACTACCTATTTAATTTAAGACCACAAATAATTTTAAGTGGATTTTTTAATTCTCTATAATTATATTTATATTTTTTATCATATCTTTACAAATGGACAAAAAAGAAGAAAATAATATTCAACATAATTAGGTGAAATAACTAAAAAATAACAATTGTCATATTAAGTTTTGTAGCCCATTGATAAACTTAAGCCCATATTATTTTTTCCATGTCAATATCTATAAATTTGTTGTATCCAAATCAATTTGAGTTAAATAATTATCAACTTTGAAAAGAATGGGATATTTTTGAAGTGGAAAAGTGATTTTTTTATGATGTGTAAACAATAAAACATGCACATATATAATTTAAAGTGAAAAAGCATTGACTTTGTTAGATAAAAGATTTAAAAACTTATTTTATCCTATACATAATTTAAAGAAGCAATAACTATTATTTAATGAAAAAATATTAAGAAAACTAAAAAAAAAATCAATATTATATGTGTATGTATGTAATACATATGCATACATATACATTCATACATATATACACACATACACATGCATGCATGCATGCATACATACATAGATACATGCATACATATTGGAAATGACCATAGGGTACTTTAGCTTCATTATGTAAGAATCAAAGTTCTAGTACCAAAATATATACTTTCTAATACATGAAAAAAATCATAACCATGTATTAATCGTTGGTAGTCAAATATTGAGAATTTGCAATACAAATTTTCTCATCTTAACACATAATCAAATTAACTACTTTCCAATTATTTTTTAATATCAAAAGACAACCACTATATACATTAATTATTTTTAAAATATTTTATTTAACATAAGAAAAAAAATAAATTTTAATTGTTTAATCACATCTTATATACTATCATCAAAGTGGAAAATAACATGTGGTGGTATAATGAAGGTGGATGTGAACAAGGAAGTAATACAGGACAAGTTTGAAGCTATGAGTGCTAGATTGTGGGACTTGGAGAAGAAAATAAGGGACATGAAAATAAAAACAAGAAAAATATGAAAACTTTGTTAATTTCCTTTCTAGTTTGTAGGAAAATGGTTAGAGAATGTTGGAGTTGGATGCTACTAAATGGAGCACTTTGACCATATATTCAAATTTATTTCAAAGGAAGGGAGAAATTCTCCCTCTTAATTGTCTCCTTGGTTTGGACTACTTTTTGGTTTTCTTTGTTGTTTTTCAATATTTCCTATAATTTATAAATGTTGTTAATGTCCTATGAGGGTCTACTTTAATTTATATGTTACTTTTGTGAATTTTTGTTTAAAAGGTTGGAAACTTGGCTTCCCACTTTTTAGTATAAAAATCAATTGATGATGTAAGTAATATGTTTGGTTGTTCCATCAATATGAAGAGATATGGGAAGTTTGTGATGTGAAAGGATAAAAGTGAATAGAAAAGGGAATCACTCATAATAAATCCTTAACAAAAATTATGTTTTTTAACTTCAAAAAATAATATCTTTTTATACTAAAATTATCTTATTAAAAAAAAAAATGTATTGGAAATGCCTCATTGTCAACCACTCTTAAATGGTCACATAAGATAATTTATTGAATAGACCTATTATGCCTTGCATAACCACCCCATTTTAAACTTGTTTAAAATAGGCCCCCTTGTTCTCTTTTGTTTCCTTTGGCCTTTTGTTTTCTGCCTTAGGCATTTTTCGTTTGTTTGTTCCTTTGTTGTTTCGGTGGAAGCGGGACACAGACCAAAACCAAACTCTAGAACTTTTCTGAAGTTCCAGGTTCTAGTTCTGTTCCGATCCCAGTTCCACAGGTCTTGTTTGTTTGTTTTTCCTTTGTTCTTTTTTTTTGGTCGTGGGGTGTTTTCTCCCCTGATTTTTCTTCTTTCTCATCTTTTTCCTCATTGTCTCTTTGTATGCTGTTAGAGGCGGGGTCGGGATGGAATCTGAACTTGAAACTTGGAAATTTTTCAGTGTCGAATTTGGTTTCATTCCCACCCCCGTGGTGGTTCACCCAGGATCATTTTTTTCTCCGATCCCACTTACATTTGTTTCCATGTTTTGTTCCTGTTTCGACTCCGGTCCCAGTTCTGGTTTCATTTTGGTTCTGCCTCCACTGGAGTTGAGTTTGTTTTTGCTAGGTATAATTAAATGAAGGATATATGAAAGGTGGGATGAATGATGATATTTTCTATGCTTTAAAGGACTAATAAAGGAATTATTTCATAGGATTAAAGCATGTCGAGAACATCTGATGCTATTTCTCAAAGAAGTTTGTTGGAAAATGTGCCTCAATCTTACTAGCATGAAACTCCTAAAAGAATAAAGTCGGTGAGAACCTCTGGAGGTCTTGCCAACTAGTAGTTGTGTTCTACTCATTTGAAATGCTCAGGTCACCGAGACGTTTCTGTCTTGCTGACGAGATTCATCGGCAAGACATTTCGATCGTTGTGAGTTCTTCTATCTCTCTCCACCCGAGGAGAACTCTCACTGACAGTTGTTCACAAAGGTGTGACTTTTGGAGACTCTTACCGACTAAGGATCTCTCACCAATGGTTTAACTCTTTGATGTGACCTGAGGGCTCATTGAAATTCATGGAAATTTTTGAAGTCTTGCCGATGGAAGGACTCTTCGATGTGACATGGAGGCTCGCTAAGACCTTGTTCTGACTTGTTGCTCTCGCCGATAGGTGTTTTGACATTGGTAAGACTTAAGGGGCTCTATATGACTCATAGAAAATGTGATAGTCTTGCCGATGGTCTTGGATATTAGTATGACTTGAAAACCTCATTATGACATCTTGCCGATAGTTGTAAGTTATGCCGATGGCATCAATGGAGCATTTTAGCATCGGGGAGACATGGCTAGTGTCTCATCGACATGTGATTCTACTTGAATGAATTTTGACCATCTGAAGATCCTATGTGGTATGTGTTCAACCAATCAGAGGAAGCTGAAGGTAAACCGTTGGCGGTTAGACTGTTGTGACCGTTCCTATGAGGAAGATCAATAGACCATGAGCGATATGGATATACTCTGTAATTGAAGATGATGATTGGGTCGGTGTGTGATCAAATTAAAGCATGTCAGGAACGTTTGATGTTGCTTCTCAAGGGGGTCAACTTGTAGAAAGATCCAGACAGAGAGGAAGAAGTCGCGAGTCTTAATGACAAGTGGGATGTCTACTGGAAAAAGTAGATCGATATTAATGACAATGCTTCAGAACATTCAAAGCGGCTCTACAAATAAGTCTCAAGGTCGGACACGAGGGCTGCGAGTTAATGATGGTGGTTATAAAAGATCTAGAAACCATGCCTGAGAATGATCTTTCGCCAGCATAAAAGGAGTGCACACATTTAATGCATCTTGGACTTTGTTCAAACTAGTTTTTTTGTAACTGACTTATTTTGTAAACCCTAAAACGGGGCCGACTCATTTTTGGCGCGTTTAGTATATATGGCTTTTTTGCCTCTTTGTAAAAAAAGGAGGAAGTAGAGATAGTAGATAGATAGGAGACTTTTTTTTAGAATTAGCAAGCTAGGGTTTTGTAGGAAGTTAGACATTTTTAGTTCAATAGGAAGAGGAAGTAATGTATCTTCTAGATTTTCTTAATATAGATGGACATAATTCAAAGACACAGGTTTTATGTACACTGGTGATCTTGCTAGATTTGTAAATTTTGTTTATCTATTTCACCAACAGTAGAAGTAGCCAGATTTAAATCTACTTCATATTGTCCTCCAGAATGGTATTTATCTTGGGTTAATTATTTGATTTGGAAAGCTTTCAAGGAATGAAATTTTATCTTATGTTTTATTTAAATGATGATTTGCAATCTACTATTGAATTTTTCACTGTGAATGAATGAAACTATGTATTAATTACAAGTTAATTGCATTCTGCAGTTTTAGTTTAGGAATTCCTTGGAAGGTAATAAGTCTGATTAGTTGGATGAATCAACATTCTTTTCAGTTTAAAAGCTTTAATCTATCTTTTTCTATTTCTTTAAAACCACCGGTTAAAGTAGGTTTGAATATATGTTTGATCTTATAACAATCCAGAAGCTCAATACTAGCAGGCCCCTTGAACATTACAGCCATATTGACCACTTCATGAAACAACAACATTGTGAACCAACATTAGAGACCTTGGGAGGTGATCAGTTTGATTGTTGATTGTCTTTTTCAAGAGAGGTGAGATATTTCACTTTTATCTTACCTACATGTTGTGGGTCAACTTGGCACCATCAACAGATCTGGCGCTAGAAGGACGGCCAGAAGAGCAAACTGGATAATATTGGGTTTTTCTCACCAGAGAGGTCCCATAGAGTTCTTCGATCAACTGAAAACTCACTACCTTTGATAGAACTCAAGACCCCAACAAGATACAAGATTCGCAAGATTGGGGCAACCATTATACCACCCTTGTCATCTCCACTCACTCCACCAAGCTTTTCACCAATACCTCGGTGGATACCTGTCAATCTACCACCAATGGAATTCTTTATGAATAATCCCTCTCCATTGGGGACTATTCCTGGATGATTTCATGATATGCCTAAGAATCCTAAAATATTTTGTCCCAAATACATTCATGGCTAATCAAAGAGTGTTGAAGAGCACATACAAGCTTTTAAGGATGCTTGTACCAGAGCCTAGATAGCTCACCATGATGTGGTTTGTAGGTTGTTCCCTTATTCCTTAGGGGATATGGCATACAACTGGTACCTAAATCTTCCACAAGGTTCTATTCTAAGCTGGACAGACCTGGAGAATTCTTTCATCAATCAGTTCATATTTTATGTGGACCCAGCCATTTTGTTCCACCAACTTGCTACCATTAGGAAGGAGCCATGTGAATCCCTACCCTTGTTTAATACCAAGTTTCAACAAATGTATAGGAGACTGCAGGATGCCTATCTAGTTACTGAGAATAGTGCCATTCAGGCATATTTTAGAGTTATAGACCCTTTGCTTGGCCTATTCCTACAAAAGACTTATCAGCTGATAGATATTGATCCCCTGTCTAAAGTTTATCATCTAGCCATCAAACTGCAACAACAAACTAGCTCTCAACAAGGAAACTTGGGAGGTTTTCCTTCTATGGGATATTAGATGCCTAACCCAACCCATTTATTCAATAATGTCTCAGGGATGTCTCCTTCTCATTATGGACCTATATCTGAATTGCAGACTCAATCTCTTGTTCCATTCTTTGCGAATAGAGCTCCTGACTTCTTTCAACAATCACAGGCTCATCACAGTCCACATGGTCATCATAACCAAGCTGGAATACCAAATCCCGTGGGTCAGCCACCTATTGCTAAGAGTGTTGAGAGTGAAAAGACAGTTCAACTCACAAACAAGGTGGAGACCTTAAAAAATTTTGTCTCAAGTCACAAATGATATGGCTTAGCTTAAACTAAACCCCTCTCAGAACCAAGGTAATTATGCTAATCAGGGTAATTATCATATTAACAACAATCACAGGCAGAGGAATTATCAAGGCCAAAACTCCCCTAACCAAGGCTATCAAAATCAAAATAGAGGATATTGTAGACATCTAAATTTAGACACTTAATTTATCCAAATTCATCCCCTTTTGTCTTATTTTCGTTAATTAAGTAATACTACTATTATTTAATTAATAACTTTAATTCTGCCAAATCCCTAAGGTATTTAATCAATAATACCTTATCTCTTTAATCCTCCTTTCATCAAATGAATTAAATAAATATCACATTTATTTAATTCCTCCTCATGTCACATCCTCCATCTTTTATTATCTAATCTTAATCCTTCTTCTAATCTCATCATTAGGATGTGCACATGCCTAATCCTTGATTAGGAGGTGTCACATCCTCCAACTTTTGCAAGTTGGCCTCTAATCTTTCTTAGCCACCTAACCTTCCTCTAACCCCTCATCAACTTGTCTAATCACCCCCTTTAGTCAACTCTTCCCATCCCCCAAGGAATTTTTAATTCCTTTTGTCTTCCCAAAGTCCTTTGAGGAATTTTTAATTCCACTCTCATTTTTCAAGGAATATTAAATTCCTTTTCTCTTCCCCATGTCCTTTATGACATGTGTCCTTGGTCAACCTTATTAAAGGCCTTCCCCTTTTGGACAAGGCACTCCACTTCCCCATGTGAATTTTTAATTCACTTTTTAATCCCAATGCACTCAAAGGAATTTTTAATTCCTTCCTTCTTCCCACATGTCCTCTCTTTATTCTTTATTCTTTTCCATCTCCCCATGAGATATTTGAGGAATTTTTAATTCCTCACATTTCCTCTCACCCACATGGGGACAAGGACCTCCTTTATGAGGATCTTGTCCAATCCAAGGTACTTTGTACCCCCTCCATGTCATGTACTTCTCTTACACCTCATCTCCACCACATCTTTCTTAAGCCTCTCCCCATGCCACATGTCAAGATGTGAGGGCTTGTGAGTTCTCAACTCACCTTAGCCCTACATCTTGATATTTGGTGGCTCAATCTTGGCCATCCATCTCTTCTAGGAATTCTCAAAATTTCTATAAATACCCCCTCTTTTCTCTCATTTTGGAGATCATTTTGCTAGCCAAACTCTTGCAGTTTTGTTTCTCAATCTACACTTAGCCATTTTTATGCTTTCATTCATTTCCATCCATCCTCACATCATCATCTAGTTTTCATATCTTGCCATCCAAGAAGCATTCACATCAAAGATCGAAGGGCCAACCAAAGGATTGATTCGACACAAGGTATAAAGTTCCATTTGTTTTTTTTATCTTGTGTTGATTCCAACTTAGGCTAATCTTGAGGTGTAGGTTGTTTTGGTGTTTATTTGCACTCTTTAGTTTGCTGCTCATTTTCTAACGCTTACATTCGACCTATCACAGATATAACCAGAGGCCAAATAACAACCGACAATGGAATACAAGGCCAAATAATGGTGGGGTTCCTCACAATTATCAAGCTAATGAGGACGGGCCACATGTTGTGAATGTGGCTGACCTCAATTTTATGACTAACTGGTGTAGGTTGCATGATACTGCAACTCATTACAAGGTAAACTAGCCTAAAATAAAGAAGGTCATGAAGATGGCACAGGAATATGCCCAAACGTTCCAAGGGAATTCAAACAAAGGAAGTGGCTCAGTGGATATAGCTATGACTTATGACCTCTTTGAAGAAGAACCTTCATTCCCAATGCAAAATGAGAATGAACTAGAGGAAGATGTGTATGATGCCCAAGCCTTTCAGACAAAGGGATGACACTTTTTAAGAAATCAGAATAAGGGTCCGTTCACTACATCAGCACCACCTAACCATATGGTGCCTCTGAATCAGGGTGTTGATAACAACCCTCCTCCACCAAGGGGTTTTCCTAACTCCCATAACATTCTGGTGTTTTCAAATGTAATGCAAGCTATAACATAGAATTTGATATTATTTCTAAGATGCAAAAACAGAAAACCTCTTTATCATACTTTGACATCCTAAAGTGGTGCCCTGCCCAATGAGAGATAGTACTGAAAGCTTTGGAAGAAGCTGATAAATCAAAAGGGAAAACCAAGGTGGTACCCACTACAAACATGAACGCAGCTTTGTATAGAAGCAAGGTAGGTACCCCACCATTTCTTTTAAGTTTGCAAATCTATGGGAAGAATCTACATAATTGTCTACTAGATTCAAGGGCTTCTGGAAATGTGATGCCATTTTCTGTATGCATGAAATTGGGATTGAACCCTGTCCAAACAAACAAGAAGGTCATCCAACTCGATAAAACAGAGGTTAATGTAATTGAATAATTGAGAAATATACACGTACAAGTAGGGTCTAACCCTAGGATTTTAACCAATATGGATATTCAAGTAGCAGACATCCCCGAGACTTATGGTATGTTGTTGAGCAGAGATTTAATGAAATGTATAGGGGGATATCTCTCCCTCGACTTTTCACACATGTGGCTACCATGGAGGGGAATTCCTACCCAGATTAGGATCGAGAGTGAACCTCGCCTCAAACATATCATCACTGAGTACAACTGTCCCAACGAAGTAGCTTATTTTGAAACCAAGATAGGGGTTTATAAAAGAGAGGAAATTTTAACCTTTTCGGTTCTTGATTCTAAAGATTTTTCAATGAAAAAATTCCCTAATCCCATGATTAATGAAAACCAATAGGTATTGATCAGGAAGCTGCAACATGATCAACTGGTCTTAGGGGAAGATATAGATTTGCATAGTCTTCTACTCCCTAATTGGTGTAGGATACACTACCAAGATCATTCAGAACTGACCTTCCAACCCTGCATTGGTGTTTTAAATCATGTTTCCCAAACCAAAGAGACCCGCCCAAGTCACCTTGAGGCCACTTCAGATCACTTCTCATTTGAAGCCAAAAATGCAATAATGTTAACCAGGGATAATGTACCTTCAAAGGAAGTCCCCCTTCAAACTGAACCTATCCCAGCCATAATACTGGACCAACGTAGTTATGATGAACAACCCCAAGGTTTGTTTGATACCCCTGCACTCACAAGTATACCAAAACCCAAGGGATTAATCAAAGATACAAGTGACTGTCAGAAAGATATCCTAGGATTACATGATATATTTGAGCGAGAATTAGATATTTCACCCGATGAACCTATTAAACAACCATTCCCAATATTTGATGCAAAATATCAAGTGGCCCCGCCTATGGTTCACCTTATCCAAAAACCTACAACAAGCTCAAAGGAATCAGCCCTGGCTCATGATCAGCTATGGACCCTCACGTTTGATGGATCCAAATCTAAAATAGGTTGTGGCATTGGAATTGAATTAACCAGCCTGAAAGGGAAAACATTTTTTGCTTCTTACAGGCTACAATTTGGATGCACTAACAATATAGCAGAATATGAAGCATTGGCTCAGGGACTGATGTTGGCACATCATAAGAAAGTCACTTCCTTGGTGGTTAAAGGAGATTCAGAAGTGATTATCAAGCAAGTACACAGCCAATACACATGTCACAATAAAAGGTTGGCAGT
Organism: Sequoia sempervirens; assembly: GCA_007258455.2. Classification (NCBI taxonomy): domain Eukaryota; kingdom Viridiplantae; phylum Streptophyta; class Pinopsida; order Cupressales; family Cupressaceae; genus Sequoia; species Sequoia sempervirens. The sequence continues at coordinate 63,211,416 of VDFB02026320.1, forward strand.
TTATAGAAATCGGGTATGGAACCTGATTGAAGACTTTGATGCTTTTGGGATTAGTTTAATTCCTAGAGAGGAGAATCAAATAGTTGATTCATTAGTTGTTGCTACAAGTACCCTGGAACCCATGCAAGGCTCCAAGCTTAAGAGGTTCTCAATAGAATTGATATCCACCCCAGCTATTCCTAATAATGTCAGGAACTTTCAAGTCTTCGATGATGATCAACATATCCTTTCTTTTCTGGCAAGCTCAAATGTTTTCAAAGAAATCATCGATGAGTCCGACAGGGATCAAGGAGACTAGAACCCCGAAGACTGCGATACAGAGGGGGTCCTCAATTTAAAAATTAATAGCATTCCCAAGGGAATGGTGGCCTTAGAAATAATTTTTGATTCAGACCCAAGGGCTCGGGAAAAGGTGTCAACCGAAGATAAAGGGGGTAAATATGAAACTGTTAACTTAGCTGATTTTTGGCCCTAAAAGAAATGTTTACATAGGGAAAGCCTGCCCTGGAGCAATTAGAAAAGATATAATGAGGGCACTGAAGAAGGATATTGTTGCAATAGCTTGGGGGTATGAAGATCTAAAAACATTTGATGCTTCTATGATAACTCATACTATTCCTTTGAAGCCTGAAGCTGGACCATTTCGGCAGAAACAATGTCTTGTCAACACCCTGATTGAACCACTGATCTTTAAGGAAGTTCAGAAATTGCTTTTTGAAAGAATAATCTTCCTTGTGTGACATTCAACATGGGTGGCTAACTTGGTTCTAGTTCGTAAGAAGAATGGAGAGATACGGCTATGTGTAGATTTCAGGAATCTGAATAGAGCTTCGAAAAAGGACAAATACCCACTCCCTTCTCTGGACGAAGTCTTGCAAACTGTCAATGGGTCTCAAATGATGTCATTCCTGGATGGCTATTCTAGGTACAATTTGGTGATCATTAATTATGAAGACAGAATGAAGACAGCCTTAACTACTAAGTGGGGAACAATTGCTTACAGAAGGATGCCATTTGGTTTGATAAACGTTGGAGCAACCTTTCAACGTGCCATGGATGTAGCGTTCAAAGATTTGATTGGTAAATGCACCATCGTTTACATGGATGACTTGATAGTATTCTCTAAAGATAGACTAAACCATGCTACAAACTTGGCTAAAGTTCTTGAAAGATGTACCCAATATGGTATTTCTCTAAATCCTAAAAAGTGTGTGTTCGGGGTTTTTGAAGGGAAACTTTTGGGACACATAATCTCGGAAAGAGGGATATCGATAGATCCAAACTGAGTTGAGTCTATTTTAAAGTTAACCATGCCAGGAAGTAAGAAGGAGATGAGATCTTTCTTTGGAAAGATCAACTTTGTGAGAAAGTTTATCACAGGTTTTGCAGAGATTGTTAAACCCTTGAAAGAAATGATGAAGAAAGATGCTAGAATATAATAGAGTAACAAGGAAAAGGCTACTTTTTCTCAAGTCAAGTAATCCATTTCGAAGGTGTCAGTCCTCACTAGTCCTGACTACTTGAAGCCATTTTATATTTATTCTTTTGCCTCTGAACACTCATGTGTAGCTGTCCTAATGCAACGAAGAGAGGAGGGGGATGAAAGACCAATTGCTTTCATGAGTTCTCCATTTAAGAATGTTGAAGTCAAGTACCCACCTCTTGAGAAACAAGCTTTTGCATTGGTTAGAGCTGTCAAGAAGTTCAAGTGCTATATCCTTCAAAGTCAGATCATTGTTGTAGTTCCTAATGCAGCCGTGAAGTCTCTACTTATGCAGAGCGAGTTGGGAGAATGAAGGGGGAAATGGATGGCTATTCTATAGGAGTTCGATATGAATATTTTCCCTATGAAACTTTTCTAAGGTTAAGGCTTGTCTAAATCAATGGCAAATGCTGGTGAGAACATTATTTTTCAGCAATACACAACATAGTCCTTTTCCAATGACCCTTGGTATGACAATATTATCTATTTCATGCTCAATAATCAGTGCCCAGAGGGAATGAATACAACTTAGAGGGGAGCACTGAGAATGAAAAGCTCCCATTATATGCTCAAAGGAGGATTGTTATACAAAAAGAATTTTGAGTTTACCTACGATGCCTTGATCAACAAGAGGCTAAGTATGCAATTGTTGAATTTCATGGGAAACATGGCACAGGCCATGGTTCTGCAGATTCGTTAGCACATCAGATCCTCATATTTGGTTATTATTGGCCCCATGTGTTTAGGGATGCACATCAACATGTCTGTACATGTCATACATGTCAGATCTTTGCATCAAAGGAGTGTAATTCAGCCATGCCATTGCAGCCTGTTTATGAGGTAAGGGCATTTTCCCAATGGGCACTTGATTTTGTTGGGGTAATTAATCCTAATTCTTCTGCATGACACAAATTCATTTTGACTTCCATGGATTACTGCACGAGATGGATGGAAGCTATACCTTGCAAGAATAGCACAACAGAAGTAGTAATCAAGTTCCTCACTGAATGCATCACAACCAAGTTTGGAGTACCCTTTGCACTAGTATGTTACAATGGCCCTACCTTTTCTTCTACCGAGTTAAGTTCATGGGCTTATGATCATAAGATTGTTTTAAAGTATTCTTCCAACTATTATCCACAAGGAAATGGAGTTGCAAAATCAACTATTAAGAATCTCCTATGAGTAATAAAAAAACTGTTAGAGAACAATCCTAGAGATTGGCATACCTAGTTAAGATTTTCTTTGTGTGTAGATAGGACTAGGATCAAGGCTGCTTTAAAGACTTCACCATTTAAGCCAGTATATGGTCAAGAGCTCGTGTTCCTCATTCACTTGCAAATACCTGTCCTAAAAATTATGCATAAATTTTACTCTAGTGATGATAGGATTAAAGTAAGGCTAGCTAGCTTGTTGAAATTAGAAGAGTAGAGAGATGTTGCCTTCTAGCAATTCTTTAAGCATCAGGTTGTTTTCAAATGTTGGTTTGACAAAAGAGCCAAAGTCAAGGCTTTCAGAATATCAGACCTTGTGCTGCTATGGGATAGGGCTAATGAAAAGAAAGGTGATCACCAGAAATTTGATAATCTTTGGTTAGGTCCCTATCAAATTGCTAAAATCCTAGGAGAAAATGCTTTCCAGCTGAGTAGTTTAATGGGAGAACCTGTTCCATTGCCTATCAATGGACAGTTTCTTAAACATTACTTTGGATCTTGAAATATTGATATTCTTGATGGGTTGTGTATATGTAAATAATTTGCTATTTTCTATGTAAATAGTTTTTTTGTTTTCCTTGTTTGCCTTTTCTTTTGTTCTTTTGCTTGTTGTTCCTTTGTTTTTCCTTGTGGAGACCTTCATTTTGTGCAGTTGTAAGGGGGTTGTTATCTAAAGTATACTTTGGTTATTAGAAGAGAAGTTGGTTTGGATATTTTTAGGTTTTCTGATTGCATGATTTTGTCCTAAATTTGTTGTTTTATGTCCATTATCAATAAGAGTTGTGGAAAGTCTTAAAAACAAGGTGCAAAGTAAACAATCTTCATTAACTACAACTGAATCTGCCACAAATAATCAAAAAAAATATCCTTTTGTAATGGTATATTTTTCCTAGGATGATAGTGTTGTAAGATTTGAGTGAAAAATACAATTCCCTAGATGTTGTTATGATATCCATGGTAGTTTTCAACCCAGTACAAATGTTGAACATCTGACATATTGAGAAAGAATTGAATGAAATATCTGAAACTCCAAGAGAAAAAAAAAAAGAGAGAACTATCTAAGATAAGAAAACTCAATATGAATGGGTGATTCCAGTATCTCTACCGGGGCTATGGACGCTTGACTCGCAGTAGAGCAATGCTATGAGAAAACTAGAGGTACCTCTGTTGGAGCTATGGATACTTGACTGGCAGCGGAGCAATGCCCAGGATATCATTGCACAACAGCTAAAGGGAATCAACTCATGTAGTTCAAATCTTGCACATTATTGTTCAAAAGATGAGCAAAGCTTTGTAAAAGGGTGATGCACCATCAAGCACACACATAGATTTAGAAGTAGCCAGTGTTGATTTACATTTGAGATTCTAGCTCAACCTTGGTTGTTGAAGCTGACCTAACTCGAATTATGATGTCCATAAACCAGGAATTCTGGGTGACTGAATCCTTTAGTTTCTTAAAAATGGTTAAACCATTTTCCCAACCAAGTTGCCAATTGTTATGCCTTGCATAACCACCCCATTTTAAACTTGTTTAAAATAGGTCCCCCTTGTTCTGTTCTATTTCCTTTGGCCTTTTGTTTTCTGCCTTAGGCATTTTTCGTTTGTTTGTTCCTTTTTTGTTTGGGCGAAAGCGGGACGTGGACCGGAACCAAACTTTGGAACTTTTCTGAAGTTCCAAGTTCCAGTTCTATTCTAGTCCCAGTTCGGCCAGTCTTGTTTGTTTGTTTTTCCTTTGTTATTTTTTTTTGCTTGTGGGGATTTTTCTCCCCTTCTTTTTCTTCTTTCTCATCTTTCTCCTTGTTGTCTCTTTGTATGTTGTCAGAGTCAAGGTTGGGATGGAATCCGAACTTGAAACTTGGAAAAGTTTCAATGTCATATTTGGTTTCGTTCCCGCCCCATGGTGGTTCGCCCAGGATCGGTTTTTGCTCTGATCCCCCTTGCATTTGTTTCCATGTTTTATTCCAATTCCGACTTCGATACTGGTTCCAGTTTCACTTTGGTTCCGCCTCTGCCAAAGTTGAGTTTCTTTTTGCTAGGTATAATTAAATGAAGGATATATGAAAGGTGGGATGAATGATGATATTTTCTATGCTTTAGAGGACTAATAAAGGCATTGTTTCGTAGGATTAAAGTATGTTGAGAACATCTAATGTTGTTTCTCAAGGAAGTCTATTAGAAAACATGCCTCAATCTTACTGCCATAAAACTCCTGAAAGAGTAAAGTCGGTGAGACCCTATGGAGGTCTTGTTGACTAGCAGTTGTGTTCTACTCATTTGAAATGCTCAGGTCACCGAGACGTTGTTTTTGTCTTGCCGACAAGAGTCATTGGCAAGACATTTCAATCACTGTGAGTTCTTCTATCTCTCTCCTCTTGGAGAGAACTCTCATTGACAGTTCACAAAGGTGTGACCTTCGAAGACTCTTACCAACTAAGGATCTCTCAATGACGGTTTAACTCTTCAGTATGACCTGAGGGCTTGTTGGAAGTCATGGCGATTGTTGAAGTCTCACCGATGGAAGGAATCTTCGATGTGACATGGAGGCTTGCTAAGACCTTGTTCTGACTTGTTGGTCTCACGAATAGGTGTTTTGACATCGATAAGAATTAAGGGGCTCTATATGACTCATAGCGAATGTGATAGTCTTGTCGATGGTCTTGGATATTGGTATGACTTGAAAAGCTCATTATGACCTCTTGTCGATAGCTGTAAGTTATGCCGATGGCGTCAGTGGGGCATTTTAGCATTGGAGAGACATGGCTAGTGTCTCACCGACATGCGATTCTGCTTGAACCACTTTTGACTGTCTGAAGATCCTATGTGGTATGTGTTCAACCAATTAGAGGAAGCTGGAGGCAAATTGTTGGCGGTTAGACTATTATAACTATTCCTATGAGGAAGATCAACAAACCGTGAGCGATATGGATATACTCTGTAATCGAATATGATGATCGGGTCAGTGTGTGATCAGATTAAAGCATGTCAGGAATGTCTGATGCTGCTTCTGAAGGGGGTCAACTTGCAAAAATATCCAGACATAGAGGAAAAAGCCGCAAGTCTTAATGACAGATGGGATGTCTAATAGAAAAAGTAGATCGATATTAATGACAATGCTTCAGAACATTCAAAGCAGCTCTGCAAAGAAGTCTCGAGGTTAGACATGGGGGCTGCGAGTTAATGATAGTGGTTGTAAAAGATCTAGAAACCATTCTTGAGAACGATCTTTCGCTGACATAAACAGAGTGCATGCATTTAATGCATCTTGGACTTTGTTCAAATTGGTTTTTCTGTAACCAACTTATTTTGTAAACCCTAAAATGGGGCCGACTCATTTTTGGCGCATTTGGTATATATGGCATTTTCACCTCTTTGTAAAAAAAAGGAGGGAGTAGAGATAGTATATAGATAGGAGAACTTTCTTTAGAATTAGCAAGCTAGGATTTTGTAGGAAGTTAGACAGTTTTAGTTCAATAGGAAAAGGAAGTAATGTATGTTCCAGATTTTCTTAATATAGATGGAGATAATTCAAAGACACGGGTTTTCTGTACACTGGTGATCTTGCCAGATTTGTAAATGTTGTTTATCTGTTTCACCAATAGTAGAAGCGGCTAGATTTAAATCTACTTCGTATTGTCCTCCAGAATGGTATTTATCTTGGGTTAATTATTTGATTTGGAAAGCTTATAAAGAATGAAATTTTATCTTATGTTTTGTTTAAATGATGATTTGCAATCTATTGTTGAAGTTTGCACTTGGAATGAATGAAACTATGTATTAATTACAAGTTAATTTCATTCTGCAGTTTTAGTTTAGGAATTCTTTGGAAGGCAACAAGTCTGATTAGTTGAATGAATCAACATTCTTTCCAGTTTAAAAGCTTTAATCTATCTTTTTCTATTTCTTTAAAACCACCGGTTAAAGTATGTTTGAATATATGTTTGATCTTATAATAATCCAGAAGCTCAATACCAGTAGGCCCCTTGAACACTATAGCCATACTGACCACTTCGTGAAACAACAACGTTGTGAACCAACATCAGAGACCTTGGTAGGTGATCAGTTTGATTGTTGATTGTCTTTTTCAAGAGAGGTGAGATATTTCACTTTATCTTACCTACATGTTGTGGGTCAACTTGGCACCATCAACAAGTCCTTTATTCAAAATTTCAACCATAAATGGCATAACTAATCCGAAGTAAATAAAGTCTATTTATAACATATGGCTTTATTTATGGGAGAGGCATGCAAAGAAGCAATGGGGAGATGGGAAAATGACACAAAATAATTAGAGATGTGGATAGTGGTGGCCCATAAGGGTAGTATGGTGAGATAGGAAGAAATTTCTATAAATATTTTAGAAAAATGGCATTATTTTCATGAAATACCACAAATAGAAATCATTCACCTAGCCTAAAACCATGGAAATTAGCTACCTAATTATGTTAAATTTGTTGCATCAATGACCATGAGAAAGATTAAAAAAAATATTGGATACTTTATATTTGAAGCTAACTTTATCTAGTAAATTTATAATTATTATTACATATCATGCACAAATATGGCCAAATCTTCTAGAATTTTCTTTGATATTTTAGGAATGAAAAATTAATAGATGGTATTCCCTAAAAGTTAAATATTTTGCATCCAAAACATTTGGTCAGAGAATTAAAGTCATAGAAATCCTATTAGGTAGCAAACTATGGGCAATAACTGTAAATAAAAATTAAGCTCAATTTCCTATAGGCCTCAATCTTAAATGAAATAATGTAGTAGGTTCCCTCATTAATTATCTATTATTTTAGAGATGTTTTAGGAAGGGGAAATGTGGGGTTTACATATAAGATAGAATTCCATATTACATTTTAATTTTTAACAAAAGGGTAAAAATTTGTAAAATAAAAGGAAAATAAAAGAGGGGTTTGAAAACAAGATGAAGATAAGAATTAAATGATGAGAGATATTTAGGAAGGCTAAACAAGGCTAGGTTAACAACATTGAAAATGGGAGAAACATGGTCATACTATGCAAAAGGGGCCAAATCATCACAAGATGAGCTATAATAGATGCAAAAGTGAAAATGATATGTAAATTGTGTTACTATAGTTATCATAGTTAGAAAAATGACTATAAAGATAAGAAGAAAATCTTCAAGATAATTAAGTAAAATAACTAAAAATATCAATAATCATAATAAGTTTTGTAAGGTGAATAAAGCTAGGTCATTGTGAAAATAATTTTTCATTCTATTATTTGTTGAAGTGGAAAAGTGTATTCCTTGTTGTTTAGTTTATCTTTTATTTTTCAACTATCCATGAGGAAGAACTAATTATCATAACGGTCCTTTGTTATAATGGAATAACTATGAATCAATATTTATGAGTTATTTTAAATGATTAAAAATTGTTATACTTTCAAATCAATCAAAAATATTTTTTGTTTGTTTAAATATTTCTTTATAATGTGATGCAGGAGCATCCCAGGTTTAAGGCAATCTTGCATCAACCAAAAATATCAGCATTCATGTTTTGTTGGATTTCAATAGTTATCTGCAAACCCAGTCTCAATATCTTATACCGCATTGTACCACATTGCAACATCAAAGCTCGTGGAGCAAGATAAATGATCTTCATGGCTACATCTACATCATATCCAGAATTCAAGTGTTTTAGAGATTCCAGTACGAAGTTATCGCTAACAAATTATCAGTTGTATTCAGACAGAAAGCATTCTCCGACCAGTCTTGGCTTTTCAAGTGTGCAAACCTATTCCATGACTTTCTGACCTCAAGAGATCATTCCATAAGGATGCACCTTCATCAATGAACCTTAGTTCCCATCTGTATCGTGTTTTTCCAAGATCAAAGGAAATTCTTATATTTTGGTCGACCTTCACACATTTCATATATTTCGGGGTTTAAGACCTCTTGAGACTAATGTGAACCTTTTCTAGAGCTGGGAATTGATATATATAGGAATAATGTAGTTTCATTAGGAAATAAATCAAGTTAGCGAAGTAGAAAGAAAGATCTAGGGTTTAAGGGCTTCGACCCGCATTGTATCTCTGGGCTTTTAATGCCATATCATTTTGTATTATGTAATTCTATAAGCCAAAAGGTAGGGCATGTTGCCAGTAAATAATTGAGCATTGTCTATATTTCCATATGCGATTGTGTTCTTGTTCATTGAGTTTCTTTTGTGCTTACTCTTGCTGCAAGGTTGGACAGTCCTATTCCTGGACCCTCCATCCTTGACTGCACAATAATGTGCTAAAAGTAAAAGATGTTCATATTTAATGAAAAATGTGATTTATTTTAAATGCTATATTAGATGAAAAATTAAAAATGTATATCTCCCTATTCATGATTTGATGAAGTAATGATCATCACTTCACGACAAAACATTGAGAAAAGTAACAAGAGTCGAACATGTCTTTTTCATAATAAGTTTTGTAAGGTGAATAAAGTTAGGTTATTGTGAAAATAAATTTTCAATCTATTAATTGTTGAAGTGGAAAAGTGTATTCCTTGTTGTTTAGTTTATCTTTTTATTTTCAACTATCCATGAGGAAGAACTAATTATTGTAATAGTCCTTTTTTATAATAGAATAACTATATGAATCAATATTTATGAGTTATTTTAAATGATTACAAATTGTTATACTTTCAAATCAATCAAAAATATTTGTTGTCCATTCACATATTTCTTTATAATGTGCTAAAAGTAAAAGATGCCCATATTTAATAAAAGAGTGATGAAAATGTGATTTCTTTTAAATGATATATTAGATGAAAATTTAAAAATGCATATCTCCCTATTCATGATTTGAAGAAGTAATGATAATCACTTCACAACAAAGCATTGAGAAAAGTAACAAGAGTCGAACATGTCTTTTTCATAATAATAACAAAGTATTATAGAGTTGTTATGATGTTCAATCTTGTCTTTATACAATTATGATATTAATTCTTCTAGTACACACACATGTATGTATGCATGTTCCAAATAATTATATAATATTTAATTATTATTACAAATATCACAAAATCGAATATAAACTTAGACTATTTGACAATGATTAGACGAGACTTTAACTTTAATATGTAAGAATCAAAATCTTAAAAAATTATATGAAAACCAAAATATATTTCTTAAAAAGTAATTTTTTATGACCATTTATTAATCATATATAACCAAACATTACGACTTCACAATAAAAATAAAAAAAATTAATACAACTTAATCAAATTAACAAATTAGAAAAAACTTCAATTATTTAATCATTTTTACATACTATCAATATAAAGAGACTGATATGAAAGAAGAGAAGTGCCTCTTTTTTCTAATATGACATTTTCGTATCATTTCTATCACTTTTTAGGGGTCTCCATAAACTATATAACACGTCACAGATTATTACAAAATCTGATACGAGGTTTTTTGAGATTCCACGTCATCATTCGTACTATTAACATTGCTTATCATAAAAGACTTTTCATTGAATTAGAAATCAGAGAGCGCAATTGGCGGAGGGGCCCGGGAAAAACAATCATTGCAATGCCACATAACATACTAAACACTCTGGATTTTTGAAGTGGAAAAGTGATTTTTCTTATAGTATTATTTTAATTTTGATGATTATATTCTAAAAGATTTCATAGTAAAGATGTAGCATTATTATAATGAAAATTTAAAGTAATGTTTTCTTGGAATTGTTTTACAAGTTCTTTGTGTTAATGTAGTGTGAGTAGTTCTTGTTGTTTTAATAGCTATTGAAATGAAATACACATGTGTTAAGGTGGTTAGGTTCTATTTGTGTGATGTGGGTGGAGAAGTTGATTATGCTTAAAGATGGATAGCATGTGTGAAAATTGACAAGTCGGTTGTGTGGACATCATGGGGATGATATTGTAATGTCGTAAGTTTCATCCTATGCAATTTCGCATTACATACATCTTCCTCTTTAGATAAATTAAGATAATTATGTTTTCTTTCAACCTCAAATGACCTCTCACCATCTGACATGCCCAATTTCTCGATTGATTGAATTTGATTTTCTCACGGACCTATGTGCATCACGAAGACATCTGTGAGCCTCACTCACGTTCCACAAAACTTTGTGACTAAGTTGGTCATTGAGATATTACACCTACCGCATTTTAGTAGTGTAATGCCTCTACCAACCTGCAACCTCATCGGGAGTTGCTCGAGCAAGCTATTTAGACCCAAAAAAAGTCACTCTTCCTTGAGGATTGGAATTCATTCAATCTCGCTCTCTTGAAAAAGCACACATGTAGCTTTCTTCTTTTCTCATTCTCCACCATTCTACAACACTTCTCTCATTCATAACATTATCCTTCTCTATTTATGCATATCTTTCAATAAAATCTTCTATAGCTTCAAGTGTAAACTCCAATGTTGCAAACACGAGGTCATCTTGCAAAGAAGCTACTATCATCTTGGATACTCTTGTTGCTTCCTCACTACGCCAACTAGCTACCTAGATTCTATGCTTGGGATTGGTAACTATTAAGTCTTTTCATTAAAGCATATTATCTTTATTTGTTAAGCATATTCTTCTCTTTATCATTATACGTCTATTTCCAATATCTCATCTAAGGCTATTCATGGAGGTGGAAACACCAATACGAGGGTTTGACTATGACAAACTCCTATAGAGCTTCCCAAACCTTTCCCTTTGGTCTTGTGTGTGTAGTTGTAGATAGAAGAACTACTTGGAGAAAGCTTGGAATTCTTTAAACATTTTTTATGATATCTTAAACCTCTCCTTGTCATTTTCGTCTAATTTTCACTTAGCATATTTATTTTGTTCACTTTATATTTGTTATACACTTACATTATGCACCCCTTTCATGTCTATAAATATGTGTTTAAAGTATTATGTGTCTTTCTGTGATGACTTCTATTTTTTGTCCATATAGGACACCAATGCGGTGCATTGTCATCTGGAAACCGTGCATTTGTCCTAAACAGAGAGCTTGTTGAGTTGTTCAGAAGACCTTTGTACCCTACACTTTCGATCTTTGATGTCTAAAAGGTAGATAATTTATGTAATTTGTTAAATCCCACATAATTCCTCTATTTCCAGTTCACTTGAGTCGTGTCAATTGAGGTAGTTGAAAGATAATTTGCACCTTGAGATCCTATCATCTTGAGGCTAGCAAATTTTCTCTACATTTTCACAAACCCGGTGTGAACTCTTCTTCTTGCAAAATCTTTCTAAGCATCATTTAAAATATTTCTATCCCCTCTTACATTTTCTCTCATATTCTATATTTTGTAAGGTTGTGCATTGTGAACACTCTTCTATGAGATTCATGACCCAGTCCACACCTCTAGATACATAGTCAAAATAATTTTGAGAGCTACTGTACCTCCAAACCGATATAGTCCTACTAGACCTAGCCCAATGTTTTTTGAAACTCTTGATCCTTTTGGCCTCCAACTAGTCTTTGGGAACTCCTCTCCTTTGAACTTTGAACCAAATTCTCCTCTCAAGTCTCAGTATTTGGTAGATTATGAAATTTCTCTTAGGGTCCCCTTGAGAAAGTCCAATCTTTGGAAGAGAACCTAAAGCATTTCAAATATTTCCTTAACCATGATAGCTTGTTTTCTCAAGTTGCTCTTGCTATTAGTGTAGACATCCAAATTTGGACACTTAATTTATCCAAATTTATCACTTTTCATCTAAACATCCTCTTATCCAAGTTAATTAAGTAATATTACTATTATTTAATTAATATCTTTAATTCTGCCAAATCCTAAGGTATTTAATTAATAATTAAATACCTTACCCTCTTTAATCCTCCTTTCATCAAATAAATTAAATATTACATTTATTTAATTCCTCACATGTCATTTTATTCTAATCCATTTCCTAATCTCTTCATTAATGATGTGCACATGCCTAATCCTTGATTAGGATGTGTCACATCCTCCAACTTTTGCAAGTTGGCTTTTAATCCTAATTAGCCCCTAATTATCTTCTAATTACTGGTTAATTAAGCCTAATCATTCTCCAAAGAATTTTTAATTCCTTTTTATTCTTCCTAGATTCCCCTACTTTATATGTGAATTTTTAATTCACATTTCATCCTTCCAAGGCTTCTAGAACCTTGGACTTGTCACAATCTCCACATGTGACCAACCTTGGACTTGTCACAATCTCCACATGTGACCAAGTCCCACCTTTTGGAGCCCACCTTTTATCCTCTAGATCCTCCTAGGAATGTGAATTTTTAATTCACATTTATATCCCCAACCACCTTTCCTTTTCCCATGTAGATTTTTGAGGAATTCCAAAATTCCTCAAATGTCCCTTTCACTCCCACTTGGGGACAAGAATCCCTTTTTGTGGAAATCTCCTCACTCCCCAAGGTGCATGTCCTTTTCCACCTCATGTACTTTCTTGACAACTCATCTCCACCTCATATCCCCTTGTCCACTTCACCCTCCACATGTCAAGATGTGAGGGCTTGTGGGTTCTCAACCCACCATAGCCCTTCATCTTGGCCTTGTTGGAGCAATCTTGACCGTTGAATTCTCTAGAGAATTCAAGATCCTCTATAAATACCCCCTCCTCAAGGGCATTTCCAACACTGTAGATTTGAGCAACTACATGCTGCCCATTTGCCTCCTTAAACACTTGCATTTTGATAACTACATTCTGTCCATTTGAATTCTCAAGCCTTTTCAATCATTCAACCATCTTTGTTCATCATCTTGCATATTGAATCTTGCATATAGTCACTCAATCCATCATCTAAGGAGCACACAACCAATCCAAGCAAGGGCCAATCAAATGGGTATCAACAACAAGGAAGGTAAAAGTGTTTGTGTTTTATCTTGTTTGCATTCCTTTTCGTTGTATCAATCTTTTGGCTAATCTTGAGGTGTCCTTGGTATTTTGTTATTCTTCCATTCTTAGTTGTTTTACACTCTTAGAGTGGTAGGAATTCC
>VDFB02026320.1:63225188-63390035 GCA_007258455.2 Sequoia sempervirens
GGTTTTGAGGAAAGGAGAGAAATTAGAAGAGGCAATCACAATTCTAGAATCTCTCATCCAGATTATTAACCAAACATCTGAGAACAACAGCTTGAGCTTAATCATTGGGATTTCAGTAGAAGCTTGGAGGAAATTTCTTTCGAAAATGAAAGATGAATATAAGATAATTTTATGACTCGAGTAGCAATTGAATTTCTTCAAATTTTGGAATTAGCAAAGGGGGAGATCCAAAATATGTTTTTCATTGACGTCAAAGGGGGAGAGAGAGCAATGAAAAATCCCTTATCATTCTAATGGGGAATTGTGTTTTGAAATTTTGAACTCTGGCAGCATAATCATATTGGTTTCAAAACTTAGTCATTTTTCACTAAGTGTTGCCATCAATGCCAAAGGGGGAGATTGTTGGCATGTAGCTTCTAGTGTTGTCATTGATGGAAACCTAAGTCATTTTTTCATTTCGCAGATCAGGATTTCTTCATACCAGTAGACAGAGTAAAGAATAGAGTATTACCGCAAGAGAGAATGAAGAACAGGGTATCCAGTTAGTATGTCAATTTGTATGCTTGACAGGATTATCATTTTGAGTTGTGGATCTCAAGGAAGCTTTCTAATTAACTATGTTATCTTATTGCTAAGTTTTGTGATGTCACATTAATCGGTATATAAGTTAGGAGATCCAACAAGATGTTTTTTTTGTTTATTTGATCATGAAGGCCGACTTGATGTATGTAGTGTGTCACGGATGTATAAGGAGTAATTGTTTAAATTTTTTTATGTTTGATCATTTTTATTTGGGGCCACAACATATCATTATCCGACTTTGATGTGTACACATCGAATATTAAATGTGCATTGAGCCAACAGTTGGAAGATATTTTCTATTTTATTAAAGTCAACATGGAGCGATTGAAATATTGGTAGCAGATATATATATGAGATCGTTAATTAATTTTTGGTGTGTGTGTGAATATCAGAAGAGAAGTTGAGTGATTTTTATTTGTGCAAAAGAATATTTTTGTGAACTGAATTAAGGTAGAGCAGATTGAAGTGCAAAATCAAACAGAAGGTCCAAAATTTGATCTATGAGCTTAATCGGAACTGTAACCAAGAATTTGTAGATGCTATCTTCTCAGTTCAATATTTTTATTGTGATCTAAATATTTTGTAAGGCAGTGAGCCTTCCTATTTTGAGCAGTGAGCTCTAGGAAGTGTTCCTGAATGCAAGTGCATTCCCATTTTGTTAAACACTATATTTTTAGTACTCAAATTATGGATTGACCTCCAATGTGGCTTTTCCCCTAACAAGGTTTCCACGCAAAAATCCTTGTGTTATGGTGTTGCGGCTTATTGTTACATGTTCATGCATCTTTCTTTTGATTGAATGGTTTAAGTACTTGAAAGGACAGATTAATAAAAGTTAAAATTTCTCAACACTGATTCACCCCCCCTCTTAGTGTTGCTTGAGTCCAACAATTGGTATCAAAGCTAATTTCTTTAAAGAATTTTAATAGCTTGAGGTAGATCTTGGAATGCAATGGACTCTGGTAGTCTTCAGCAGTAGCTTGTGGTGGCTCTTGATGATCTTGATCAGTCTAAGGCAGAAGTCTGAGAATTGCAAGGAAATCTTAAGGATGCCAAGAAATTCATTCAGAAGTTGAAGGATTAGGTTATTAAATCCATGTAAAGAAGAAAGGATCTCTGTGATCAGATTAGGCAAAAGGAAAGAAAAATTATTGAAGAGAGCAAAAGGATGGATGATGATCATTTGAGTCAAACCTTGAAGGAAATAACTGAAGAATGTGAAAAACTTGCTAGAGATAATGCTACCCTGAAGCATGAGATGGAATCTATGGTGATGAAGATGACTAGGGAGATTGAAGAAAGAAAGAAGAATGAATAAAAACTTGGCTCAACCCTAAAAGAGAGAACTAATGAATGCAATAGAGTTAAAAGAGAATTCATTCAGTTGGAGATGGAACTGCAACAATCCAGAGATAATGAAGAAGAGCTTGAAAAACAAATTGTTATTCTTAGAGATGAACTAAGTACTGCAAATGAGTACAAGGAGAAGTTCAAGATTAGCTCATCTAAGCTTGATGAGCTGACTCAAGGATAGAAGAATGCAAATGACAAGCGAGGACTTGGATATGAGAAAGGAGAAAGTTTTGGATCTAGACAAAGGAATCTCAGGCAAATAAATCAGATGGACAAAGCAAAAAGGCGTCCGGTAAGACAACCTAATGCACAAAATTTTAATGGATATTGTTTTGCATGCAATAAATTTGGTCATATGGCTGCTTAGTGTATAAGTAAAATGAAATCAAGAGATTCATCATTTTCCAGTCAGTGTTTCAATTGCAACAAGTTTGGTCATAAGTCAATTAAGTGTAGAAATTTGTCAAACAACTCTGTCAATAGAAGGAATGTAGAATGCTATAATTGTGGAAGATTTGGGCATATTGCTAATCAATGAAAATCAAGAAGAAATCAATGGAATGACTGGTCTGAACAAGGAAATACTATTTGTTACAACTGCTACAGATTTGGTCACATTGCAAGATTCTATAGGAACAGAAACATGGATAGAAGAGGTCTGGTATACAAAGGCAGAATTTCACAAAAAGATGATAAAGGAAACAGGAAAGTGAGTGTGGAAGAAATAAGAGATAAGATCAAGAAAAAATGGGTAAGGAAGAGTGCGTCTGATGAAGGAAATAAACCTGCACCAAAATATGCTTATAGTAATTCCTTTGAAAATTGATCTTAGGTCATTGGCCTAGGGGGGAGTTTTTCAAGAAAATCCTTTATCCCCCTGTCGGTTGTTGGCGCCGAAATGTAGGCAATTGTTAGTAGTTGTGCTAATACTTTACAAATGTATTGGTGATCACTTGTGCAGAAGTTTGAGAAGTAGAATGTCCACAGATGAATTCTTCTTTTGCTATATGAGTAAACAGAGTATCCGGAACACCTAGGCCAAAAACATTTAATGCGGTAAAAAGGTTAGGTGTGCGAGTTATAAAAGGGTATTTGGAACCCTCATTTGTCACCTTGCATTGAAGAAGAATAGAAGGAGAGCCTCTACAGTAGAATTTTGAAGGATTAAAGTCAATTTGGTGATCAATTCATCAGGTATTTCAGTTGCTTGTAGAATTCTCACTTAATTTGGTGCTCGGTAGAAACTTGTTCAGTACGAAGAGGAAAATAAATCAAATCAAAGGAATGGTGAATTTAGATGAATATAGCAGTGAGAAGATTACGGATGTGAGAAATATGTTGTCATCCAATGAATTGAAATGGCTTGAAGGTGTGAAACATAAAATTTTGGACATTTTGAGTGAATTTCCCTATTTTGATAACATGAAAGTCGTTAGGTTTATCCTGAATAGATTGAATGATGACATTATAACTATGGATAAACCCTATCTCATTTCAAAAGAGGTGATTAGGAATTTAACTAGATTATGCATTGTTGGGGATATACCAAAAAAGAAGTCAATTCGGAACAAAGAAGTTGAAACCCTAACGGGAGTAACTAGAGATCAAAGGGCTTTGATAATTTTGACGATCAAAGATCCGATAACAAGGTACATTGCACATGGAATTTCATACAAAATCCTTTTTAGAAACAGGGAAGGCACAACTTCAGCAAGTGTTGTTTACATCTTTCATAAAATGATAATGGAGGATCATGATTTTGACCCGTGCGAAGTGCTAAAAGAACAATTGATGGAAAATGTGTAAGTAACAAAGGAGGAAAATTACCCCTTTAGGTTTGGTACCTTGGTTATATGTCTTTTGATACATTTTTTGAATTACATTCCACAGATCAATAATGTTGTATGGAAAGAGAACGAACTGGTTTGTAAACAGATTTTTGAGCATTCTAATACTTTGGAAAATTGTAAGCAAGAGTATGCAAATTTCTTTAAAGAATTTCTTGGGAAGTTTGGAGCAATTAGCATTTCCATTCCAGTAAGAGCACTTGAAGTTGTATTCTCTTTCAGTGAGATGGAGAGGAAGAAGAAAAGAGCACAAGAGATTGTTGATTACACTCATCTAGCACACAAGACTCAAAAATTGAAGGAAAAGGTAAAGAACATGTGATTTTGGACATACCAGATGAGGAATCTAATGAGTACACTCCAAGGGAAGAATAAAAATTAGTTGAACTAGATGTAGTAATGGTAGAAGGAAGCGAAGAGGAATGTGTTTTATCCAAACAAAAGATACTGCAACTTGTTCAAGAGAAAGATGGGATGCAAAAAATTGTTGACCTATGGCCTGATAGACCGTCATATGAGCAAGACCTAATCAAGAGCACACTAAGTACTTATTTGTGCACAATAAAATTGGATTAGAGAGTTTTCATAATGTGTTTCCTAAAGAGATGAGTGAATGCATTAAGGAAGCCATGGTCTCTAAATCCCAGGACAGGAAAGAGGAAGAAATAATTCTACATCTGAAGGAGTAGTTCAGGATATCTCTTACCAAACCAAAAAGGAAAATGAATGTGTTGAGGCAATGCATAAATACAATAAATAACATCTACAACTATTGTCTTCATTGGCCTCATGCAGTTGGGAGATACAAAGATAAGCTAGAGCAAATTGAAACTGAGCTGAGGAAGATTGGTCAGGATTATAACATGTTTTAGGATCAGGATGGTGCAGTCAAGAAAAAGATTCAAGAGTTGCAGTCTGAGCATACAAAAGCTCATTTCACTAGAAACAACCTTGTGGACACCTTTTGGAAAGTGAAGGATTTAACCGAATGCAGAATGGAGCAGTTAATTGAGGTTCTAAGGAAAGGAGAGAAATTAGAAGAGGCAATCACAATTCCAGAATCTCTCATCCAGAATATTAACCAGACATCTGAGAACAACAACTTGATCGTAATCATTAGTATTTCAGTAGAAGCTTGGAGGAAATTTCTTCCGAAAATGAAAGATAAGTACAAGATAATTTTTTGACTCAAGTAGCAGTTGTATTTCTTCAAATTTTGATTGAATTTTTGAATTAGCAAAGAGGGAGATCCAAAATATTTTTTTCATTGATTTCAAAGGGGGAGAGAGAGCAGTGAAAAATTCCTTATCATTCTAAGGGGGAGTTGTGTTTTGAAATTTTGAACTCTGGCAACGTAATCATATCAGTTCCGACACTTAGTCATTTTTCACTATGTTGCCATCCATGCCAAAGGGGGAGATTTCTGGCATATGGCTTCTAGTGTTTTCATTGATGGCTACCGAAGTTATTGTTTTGGTCCACAGATCAAGATTTGTTCATACCGGCAAGCAGAGTAAAGAACAGAGTATTACTGGAAGAGAGAATGAAGAACAGGGTATCCGGTTAGTATGTCGATCTATATGCTTGACCGGATTATCATTTTGAGTTGTGGATCTTAGGGAAGCTTTCTAAGTATCTATGTTATCTTATTGCTAAGTTTTGTGATGTCACAATAATCAGTGTATAAGTTAGGAGATCCGACATGATGATTTTTTTGTTTATTTGATCATGAAGGTCGACTTGATGTATGTAGCGTGTCGCGGATGTATAAGGAGTAATTGTTTAAATGTTTCTATGCTTGATCATTTTGATTTGGGGTCATAGCATAGCATTAGCCAAATTTTATGGGTACGCATTGAATATTAAATGTGGATTGAGCTGATAGTTAGAAGATATTTTCTATTTTATTAAATCTGACATGGAGCGATTGAAATATTGGTAGTGGATATATATATGAGATCATTAATTCAT
Organism: Sequoia sempervirens; assembly: GCA_007258455.2. Taxonomy (NCBI): domain Eukaryota; kingdom Viridiplantae; phylum Streptophyta; class Pinopsida; order Cupressales; family Cupressaceae; genus Sequoia; species Sequoia sempervirens. The sequence continues at coordinate 63,230,942 of VDFB02026320.1, forward strand.
TTTTGGTGTGTGTGTATAGTGTTTGATATGTTTTGATGTGTGTGAAAATATAAGAAGAGCAGTTGAGTTATTTTCATTTGTACAGAAGAGGATTTTTGTGAAGCGAATTAAGGCAAAGCAGAGTGAAGTGCAGAATCAGACAGAAGGTCCAGAATCTGATCTATGAGCTTAACAAAAATTGTAACTAGGCATTTGTAGATGTTATCTTCTCAGTTCAATCTTTTGATTGTGATCTAAATCTTTTGTAAGGAAGTGAGCCTTCCTATTTTGAGCAGTGAGCTCTAGGCAGTGTTCTTGAATGCAAGTGCATTCCCATTTTGTTAAACACTATATTTTGAGTACTCAAATTGTGGATTGACCTCCACCGTGGTTTTTCCCCTAACAAAATTTCCACATAAAAATCCTTGTGTTATGGTGTTGTGGCTTATTGTTTCATGTTCGTGCATCTTTCTTTTGATTGAATGGTTTAAGCACTTGAAAGGACAGATTAATAAAAGTTAAAATTGCTCAACACTTATTCACCCCCCTCTCAATGTTGCATGAGTCCAACAATTGGTATCATAGCTAAGTTCCTTGAAGAAGTTTAACAGCTTGAGGTAGATCTTGGAATGTAATGGACATAGTCTAAGGAAGAAGTCTAGGAATTGAAAGGAAATCTTAAGGATGCTGAGAAATTCATTTAGAAGTTAAAGGATTGGGTTATTAAATCTAGGGAAAGGAGAAAGGATCTATGTGATCAGATAAAGAAAAAAGAAATCAAAATTACTGAAGAGAGCAAAAGGATGGATGACGATCATTTGAATCAAACCTTGAAGGAAATAACTGAAGAATGTGAAAATATTGCTACAGACAATGCTACCCTGAAGCATGAGATGGAATCTATGGCAATGAAGATGACTAAGGAGATTGAAGAAAGAAAGAAGAATGAAGAAAAAATTGGCTAGACCCTAAAAGATAGAACTGATGAATGCAGCAGAGTTAATAGAGAATTCATTCAGTTGGAGATGGAACTGCAACAATCCAAAGACAATGAAGAAGAGCTTGAAAAACAAATTTTTATTCTTAGAGATGAACTCTCTACTGCAAATGAGTACAAGGAGAAGTTCAAGATTAGCTCAGTTAAGATTGATGAGCTGACTCAAGGATAGAAGAATGCAAATGACAAGTGAGGCCTTGGATATGAGAAAGGAGAAAGTTTTGGATCTAGACAAAGGAATCTCAGGCAAAGAAATCAGATGGACAAAGCAAAAAGGTGTCCAGTAAGACAACCTAATGCACAAAAGTTTAATGGATACTATTTTGCATGCAATAAATTTGGTCATATGGCTGCTTAGTGGAGAAGTAAAATGAAATCAAGAGATCCATCATTTTTCGTTCAATGTTTCAATTGCAACAAGTTTGGTCATAAGTCAATTGAGTGCAGAAATTTGTCAAACAACTCTATCAATAGGAGGAATGTAGAATGCTATACCTGTGGAAGATTTGGGCATATTTCTAATCAATGCAGATCAAGAAGAAATTAATGGAATGATTGGTCTGAACAAGGAAATCATGTGTGTTACAACTGCTACAGATTTGGTCACATTGCAAGATTTTGTAGGAACAAAAACATGGATAGAAGAGGTCCGGTATACAAAGGAAGAATTTCACAAAAATATGATAAAGGAAAAGGGAAAGTGACTGTGGAATAAATAAGAGATCAGATGAAGAAAACATTGGTAAGGAAGAGTGAGTCTGATGAAGGAAATAAGCCTGCACCAGAATCTGCTTTTGGTAATTCCTCTAGAAATTGATCTTAGGCCATTGGCCTAGGGGAGTTTTTCAAGAAAATCCTTTGTCCCACTATCATTTGTTGGCACTGAAATGTAGGAAATTGTCAGTAGTTGTGCTAATAGTTCACAAATGTATTGGTGATCACTTGTGTAGAATTTTGAGAAGTAGAATGTCTGTAGATGAATTGTTCTTTTCCTATCTGAGAAAATAGAGTATTCGGAACACCTAGGCCAGAAACATTTAATGTGCTGAAAAGGTTAGGTGTGTGAGTTATAAAAGGGTATTTGGAACCTTCATTTGTCACCTAACATTGAAGAAGAATAGGAGAGTCTGTGCAGTAGAATTTCGAAGGAATAAAGTCAATTTGGCGATGAATTCATTAGGTATTTCAGTTGCTTGTAGAATTCTCACTTAATTTGGTGCTCCATAGAAACTTGTTCGATACGAGAAGGAAAATGAAGCAAAAGAAAAGGAATGGTGAATTTAGATGAATATAGCAGTGAGAAGATTAGGGATGTGAGAAATATGTTGTTGGCCGATGAATATAAGTGGCTTGAAGGTGTGAAACATAAAAGTTTGGACATTTGGAGTGAATTTCCCTATTTTGATAACACGAAAGTCATTAGGTTTATCCTAAATAGATTGAATGATGACATTCTAACTTTGGATAAACCCTATCTCATTTCAAAAGAGGTGATTAGGAATCTAACTTGATTATGCAATGTTGGGGATATACCAAAAAAAAGTTGATTCAGAATAAAGAAGTTGAAACCCTAACTGGAGTAACTAGAGATCAAAGGGATTTGATAATTTTGATGATCAAAGATCTGATAACAAGGTACATTGCACATGGAATTTCATAAAAAATCTTTTTCAAAAACAAGGAAGGCACAAATTTGGCAGGTGTTGTTTACATCTCTCATAAAATGATAATGGAGGATCATGATTTTGACCTGTGTAAATTGCTAAAAGAACAATTGATGGAAAATGTGCAACTAACAAAGGAGGTAGATTACCCCTTCAGGTTTGGTACCTTGGTCATATGTCTTTTGATGCATTTTCTAAATTGGTTTCCCTAGATCAATAGTGTTGTATGGAAAGAGAATGAACTGATTTGTAAACAAATTTTTGAACTTTCTAATACTTTGGAAAATTGTAAACAAGAGTATGCAAATTTCTTTAAAGAATTGCTTGAGAATTTTGGAGCAATTAGAATTTTCATTCTAGTAAGAGCACTTGAAGTTGGATTCACTTCCGGTGAGATGGAGAGGAAGAAGAAAAGAGCACAAGCGATTGTTGATTACACTCCTCTAGCACACAAGACTCCAAAAATAGAAGGAAAAGGTAAAGAACATGTGATTGTGGACATACCAGATGAGGAATCTGATGAGTACACTCCAAGGGAAGAACCAGAATCAGTTGAACCAGATGTAGTAATGGCAGAAGGAAGCAAAGAAGAAGGTTTTTTATCCAAAGCATAGATACTGCATCTTATTCAAGAGAAAGATCAGATGCAAAAAATTACTGACTTATGGTCTGATATACCCTCATTTGAGCAAGACCTGATCGAGAGCACACTAAGCACTTATTTGGTGCACAATAACATTGAATTAGAGAGTTTGTAGGAGGTGTTTTCTAAAGATATCACTAAATGCATTAAGGAAGCCATGGTCTTTAAGTCCCAGGACAGGAAAGAGGAAGAAATAATTCTACATCTGAAGGAGCAGTTCAGGCTATGTATTACCAAACTAAAAAGGCAAATGAATGTGTTGAGGAAATGCATAAATACAACAAATAACATCTATAACTATTGTCTTCGTTGGCCTTATGCAGTTGGGAGATACAAAGATAAGTTGGAGCAAATTGAAATTGAGCTGAGGAAGATTGGTTAGGATTATAACATGTTTCAAGATCAGGATGGTGCAGTCAAGAAAAGGATTCAAGAGTTGTAGTCTGAGCATACAAAAGCTCATTTCACCAGAAACAACCTTGTGGACACCTTTTGGAAAGTGAAGGATTTAACCGAATGTAGACTAGAGTAGTTAATTGAGGTTCTAAGGAAAGGAGAGAAATTAGAAGAGGTGATCACAATTCTAAAATCTCTCATCCAGATTATTAACCAGACATCTGAGAACAACAGCTTGATCTTAATCATTGGGATTTCAGTAGAAGCTTGGAGGAAATTTCTTCCGGAAATGAAGGATGAGTACAAGATAATTTTCTGACTTAAGTAGCAGTTGTATTTCTTCAAATTTTGAACCAACTTTTGAATTAGCAAAGGGGGAGATCCAAAATATGTTTGTCATTGATGTCAAAGGGGAAGAGAGAGCAGTGAAAAATTCCTTATCATTCTAAGGGGGAGTTGTGTTTTGAAATTTTGAACTATGGCAGCGTAATCATATTGGTTCCAATGCTTAGTCATTTTTCATTAAGTGTTGCCATCAATGCCAAAGGGGGAGATTTTTGGAATATGGCTTCTAGTGTTGTCATTGATGGCAACCTCACTCATTGTTTCAGTCCCCAAATGAGGATTTTTTCATACTGGCAGGTAGAGTAAAGAACAAAGTATTACCAGAAGAGAGAATGAAGAACAAGGTATCCGGTTAGTATGTCGATCTGTATGCTTGACCGGACTATCATTTTGAGTTGTGGATCTCAGGGAAGCTTGTTAAGTATCTATGTTGTCTTATTGCTAAGTTTTGTGATGTCACATTAATCGGTGTATAAGTTAGGATATCCGGCAGGATGATTTTTTTGTTTATTTGATCATGAAGGTCGACTTGATGTATGTAGTGTGTCGTAGATGTATAAGGAGTAATTGTTAAAAAAAAAATTGTTCGAGAATTTTGATTTGGGGCCACAACATAGCATTAGCTGAATTTGATGGATACACATCGAATATTAAATGTGGATTGAGCCGACAATTGGAAGATATTTTCTATTTTATTAAAGTCAACATGGAGCGATTGAAATTTGGTAGTGGATATATATATCAGATCGCTAATTTATTTTTGGTGTGTGTGTGTGGTGTTTGATATGTGTTGATGTGTGTGTGAATATCACAAGATAAGTTGAGTTATTTTCATTTGTGCAGAAGAGGATTTTTATGAAGCAAATTAAGGTAGAGTAGAGCAAAGTGCAGAATCAAACAGAAGGTCCAAAATTCGATCTATGAGCTTAACCGGAACTGTAACCAGGAATTTGTAGATGCTATCTTCTTAGTTCAATCTTTTTATTGTGATCTAAATATTTTGTAAGGCAGTGAGCCTTCCTATTTTGAGCAGTGAGCTCTAGGTAGTGTGCCTGAATGCAAGTACATTCCCATTTTGTTAAACACTATATTTTGAGTACTCAAATGGTGGATTGACCTTGACCGTGGTTTTTCCCCTAATAGGGTTTCCACGTAAAAATCCTTGTGTTATGGTGTTGTGGCTTATTGTTTCATGTTCATGCATCTTTATTTTGATTGAATGGTTTAAGCACTTGAAAGGATAGATTAATAAAAGTTAAACTTGCTCAACACTGATTCACCCCCCTCACAGTGTTGCTTGATACCAATAGGGGCTTCTTGCTCATTCTTGTATCCTAATAATTTTGGGGCTATGTATTCTTTTGGAGGGTTGACTTGACAAATAAGGAAATAGCTAATGTGGTAATTGTCCCTCATACAAATAAAAACAACACACTTGGGTCACAACATAATCGAGTCTTTACAAAATTATCTTATTCTTACTTAAGTGTAGTTTAAAATTTATTAAAAGACAATCTAATCACCCTCTCAAAAATTAGATTGCTTCCTGACAACAATCAATACCCTAGTTGGTATGATGCTTCTAAGTTCTACCAATACCATTGAGTGTTTGGACATGACACCAAATATTGTGTGCACCTAAGACATGTAATTTAGGACCACATAGATAGTAGTAACATCCGACTTGATACTAAAAAGCATAACTCTAACAATTTTGTTGCTAAAGCCAACAAACAGATGAAAATCTACACAAATCCTTTCCCACCTAACTCTTCCAACTTTATTACTTCATCTTCTACACCATCTGATGATGTCGCATATGTGAATATGGTTTCTATCACTCCAATCCCCCTCCAAGTTAGAAGTCCAAGATACTTGACATATCTTTTACACTTAATGGCTTGCCTTATCATGGAGAGTACTCTCCTTTCTACATTCTCACTCAGGTCAATGATAATTTCATTACTAGCATTATGGTTTACCCTGCCAGTAGGTTCAATGTTATAACTAAGGAGATACTCTTCGTCAATGGTCTACATAGGGTGAGATATGAGGAGTGCAAGGCTACCATTCATACACGTGATGGTCTTTCTCTCTTTAGGCCCTTTTGTGGAGCCTGTCCTTCCACCATTAATGGCTACAAAGATGACTTCACTAGTCATTCCAACATCTTCTAATGCCCCTATTCCTAGTCCCCATCTTTATTGGAATGAACTTCTGCATGAGTGTAAGTTTCATTGACGTGTGATGACAAGGGGACGTGATTCCATGCAGAAGGTCGAGGATAAGTCTTTTTTGTTTTAGCTCTGCAGCCTTCTTCTATTTCCACTCCTACTATTGTCTTACTTCTGGTCTCTTCATGATACATGAATGAACCTCACACCAAAAGATTGTAGGAATTCCTTGTGCCTTCTTTGGAATTGCCTCTCATCACTTCTCTACCTAATTTTCCTTGACTCTTGGTGCATCCCATAGAAATGCCTCATAATGAAGGTCATGTCTAATGTGGCCCTATCTGCTCCTCTTGCCTCTCAACACTCTACCTTTTTTCCAAGCATAAGCTTGATTATGGACTTATCCTTGAACCCTACCACAAGAATTTTTCTCCTTTAGTTCTTATTTATCCTTCTATCCTTATCATTGAATAAATTCCTTCTTTGTCAAAGTTTATCACTACCCCTCTTCCAAAAGTTTACACCAAGGCTCCTACTATTCCATAGCCTATTGTTGAGTCACCACTCTCATCTTTGGAGAAGTGTATGTTTGAATCTCTAGACGATATTCTATCATTGTCAACTACTTTTACAAAAAAATTGACCATTGACTCGTAAGAACTAGTAGATGGGGATATTGAAGTAGCCACATCTCTAGCCCTTGTTCTAGGTGAGACACTTAGTACCACCCTAGCCATTGTTCTACTATGACCTCACCCTCCTTCCCCCTATAATCTATATTGTGAGGAAGATGACTTGTTGGACATAATCAATTAGATAAGTACCCTTTATTTCTTTATATTAGAGTTTGTTTGTTTTTCTATGTTCCCCTTTTCTTGCTTATATATGTTTTTGGTCTCTCTTGGAGACCCAAGATATCCTTGTAGGTACTTGGGTATAGAGAAGATGATCTATTATACACTTCTTCTATTTTTATCAACATTCTTCTCTTTTTCATACTTTGATTTTTGACATTTGGGGACGATGCAAAGCATTTGGGGCATTTAGGCCTTCTTCCATGCTGACCCAAATTTTTATTCACTTTTTCTTCATGTGTTCCTTCTTCACGATCTAATATATTTGGGGACATTATGATGATTCATACATAGTTATATATAGATTTTGTTGATATGAATCATACTAACCCTAAATACTAATATCCTCATGTCTCTCTTATGTCTCTCTTATGATAAGACCCCAAATAACTTGTGCTCATTTGTGTAGAATAATCTATTCTAAAGGGGAGGGACTATGGCATTCATATCACAAATCTCTTATTTTATGATTCCTCACTTCTTCTATTTGTATCAACATTCTTCTCTTTGTCATACTTTTATTTTTAACATTTGGGGACGATGCAGAGCATTGGGGGCATTTAGGCCTTCTTCCATGCTTGACCCAAATTTTTATTTTCACTTTTTCTTCATGTGTTCCTTCTTCACAATCTCAAATATTTTGGGGACATTATGATGATTCATACATAATTATATACAGATGGTGTTGATATGAATCATACTAACCCCAAATACTAAGATCCCCATGTCCCTCTTATGTCTCTCTTCTGATAGGACCCCAAATAGCTTGTGATCATTTGTGTATCACAAGCTATTCTAAAAGGGAGGGAATATCACATTCAAATTATAGATCTCTTATTTTATGATTCCTTTTGAAATATCTCTCTATCTAGTTGCCTTATTTGTCACCTAGTATGGGGGAAACTCACTAGACTTTGTCTTTATGATTTTCTATGTCTCTTTTTACGTGGTTGTCCTATAATGTAGTTTGTAGTAGTCATAGGCTGATTTTATTGTTGTATGGTCTGTAGAATAACACAACTTGCTACCCATAGATATTGACACCATCTTGTGTCTATCTAATAATTATTGATGTCTAAATTTCCACTTTTCACCTAACATGTTTGCAGTGATGCAATTTAACTGCTTTACATGCAGGATCAACTCAAGTCTCTTCCCTAGAGGAAAATCCACATGGATAGAAGACTCTACTTCCCATTCTCATCTTGGGTAAAATACTCTCCTCCTTTTACTTTAGCTATCATTTCCTCTTGAACACATATGCTCACTAAAGTGGTCGAAAAATGTAATGTCGTAAATTGCATCCTATACAATTTTGCATTACATACATATTCATGTTTAGATAAATTAAGATAATTATGCTTTCTTTCAACCTAAAACCACCTCTCACCATCTAGCATGCCTAGTTTCTCAGCTGATTGAGTTTTATTTTCTCATAGACTGAGAAACTACACACACAACTCTCTTATTTTCTCATACTCTTTCATTCTATAACACTTCTCTCATTCACAACATTATCCTTCTCTCTTTATGTATATCTTTCAAAATACTATTCTACAACTTCCAGAGTAAACTCCATTGTTGTAAATATGAGGTCATCTTGCAAATAAGCTATTGTCATCTTGGATACTCTTGTTGCTTCCTCACTGCACTATCTTCTATTTTTGGGAGTTGCAACTATTCAAATCTTGTCATTAAAGCATATTATCTTTATTCATTAAGCATATTGTTCTCTTTATCATTTTACGTCTATTTCCATTATCTCATCTAGGCTGTTCATGGAGGTGGAAACACCAATACGAGGGTTTGACTATGAAAAATTCCTATACAACCACCCAAACCTTTCTCCTTGGTCTTGTGTGTGTAGGTGTAGATAGAATAACTAATCGGAGAAATCTTAGACTTCATCAAGCATTTTTGGTGATATCTTAAGCCTCTCCTTTTCATTTTTGTCTAATTTTCACTTAGCATATTTATTTCTGTCACTTTATAATCATTGTACACCTGCATTTTGTATCCCTTTCACGTCTAGAAATTTGTGCAAAGTATTTTGTTTCTTCTTATGATGACTTTTATTTTCTATCCATACAGGACCCCAATATGGCATGTTATCATCTAACAGTCAAGTGTTTGTCCTAGACAGAGAGCTTGTTGAATTTTCTAGAAGACCTTTGTACCCTGCACTTTTAGTCTCTAATGTTTGAAAGGTCTAGATAATTTTTATAATCTGTTAAATCTCACATTCCTCTATTTCCATTTCACTAGACTCGTGCCAATTGAGGTAGTTGAGATATAATTTTCTCCTTGAGATCCCATCATCTTGAGGGTAGCAAATTCCCTCCACTACAGATATGCAACCTCATATTTGCATTTATAATTTTTCTAAGATAACATTTAACTAAAGAAGAATCTATGCATGCTAACATGGAAGTGAAGTCAATAATAGAAGTGGAATAAACTAAAAGGGATAGTGAGAACATGGTAAAAAGTACATAGATTAAACATGAGGTTTGAATGAGAGAGTGTCCTAGTTCAAGGTTTTTTTCAGCTTTGTGGTGGGGGAGGCTCAACCCTCCTCCACAAAGGTACTACTCCTTTGTACTCCATTGTATCTGTGTTCATTTAATTTCCTTCCATTTTTGTTTATGCCTTTTTTGCTTCCCGATTACATGTGGTTATTGTGTGGCTGTGGATTTTAATCTTTTTGGCCTCAAGGGTCATTCTCTCATGTGAATTTCCATGGAGGAGGGTACAATCCCCCTTGATCCCTTCGGGAGCATCTCGAAGGAGGAGGGGGGGAATTAATGGCAGTAATCACCCCAAGTATTTTCATGATATTGTTGTTATTGAATTCTATTTGTGCTCAAAGAATGCAAAGTTTGTGTTTGCGTTGGTAGGGGAGGAAGAATAATTTGTTGCTAATGGAGGACCGCAAGGTACGTACCCTCCCAACACCAATGTAATTGTTCTAAATGTTGACATGTTGAACACTATTCATAAGGAAAGGGGTAGGCTTTCTGGGATCACGGTCTTCTTGACTATTGTCAACCCTAATAGCCTCCCCACCAGGAAATATCTGGACAATTGGTTTAACTCGGTTTGGAATAAAAATTAAACATTCAAATTTCTCTTTGTAGAATGATTCAAAAAGCCTTATTCTTAATTTATTTCAAAATTCATGAAATGCAATCAAAAGTGCTAAAGAAGCCCTATTGGAGCATATGGAAATCTATTTTTAGGGTTTCTTGTTAGTCTCTTAAATAAATCTATGATGAAATTATAGCGCTCTCAAGTCCTAGATGGTTGCTTATCAAGGATATGCTACAAGATTTATGGTCATTTATTCCCCAAATCTTGGCAACATTTGAGAATGTTGTCTAGGTCAATAGACCTAGGGTTACACTATTAGACATGAATGCATGTGTCCTTGTCTCCATAAAGCCTAATATTTATGCATAAAATTAAATGTAAACAATAATAGCATAGAAATGACCTTAGATTGCTCTATTGTTTCTTTGATAAATACTTGAATGCTTGATGTAGATTTCTCTCATATTTTTAGCATAACTTTGATATCAACATCATAGAATGAAGGCTTGATGCTTGATGCTTGATAGATGCTTTCTTTATAATGATAGCCTAAAAGGATAGATTGATAATGCTTGAGAGGTAAAGTACAAAGATTTTTTCTTGAGAGTCCTAGAGATATTTTGACAATAAAAGTACTAGGGGGTTTGAATGAAATGAAATCTTCTTATTTATATGCTTCACTTGATACTTGATCAATGGTGGAGATTAATTTGAAAGATCAATGGATAGGAAAATTTGAGATAGGATAAGACCCAAATTTGAATTTGACGAAGGAGAGAAAGTTAGACGAATTAAATGAATAAATTTATTAATTCAAAATGATAGTTGGAGAAATAAACAAATATTAATTTATTTATTTTAAAAGAAAATATGTAATTTAGAGAAATTATTTTTAGTTTATTTAAAAGAAGAATGTTAGTTAATTAAATATTTTTTTTAAATTATTTAATTATAGAGGAAAAGATTTAATTTAAATAAATTATTTTTAATTTATTTAAAAGAAGAGTGTTAGCTATTAAAATAATTATAGAGGACCAAATATAAATTAAATTTTAATTTTAATTAATGTTCAAGAAAAAATGATAAGTGATGAATTAATTAAATAATTAAAATTTATTTAGTTATTGAAAGGTGGAATTTTGTTGGTTCTATGCTTGGGAGATAGAATAACAATCTTCACACTCTCTCATTCAAGGAAACCCCTAGAGATCTCAATCCAAGATAGACAAAGGAGAAAGAAATCTTGCAATAGGGTTGGGGTTGATTATAAACTAATAAGGGGTTCACCACCAAGCTAGGGCTTGGAAAGAAAAATGAAATGAAGGATCTAATGCTTAAACCTAATGCAATGCAATTTTCCACTAAATGACCTAGAAAAGCATGTAAAACAAAATAGCAAGCTAAGAAATAAAACGTGTGCACTTGGAAACCTGAAGGAGGTTGAATGAAGCTATGAAATGCTGAAAACATTGATTTTAAAGCTAACTAGGACTTACACACCAGACTGGGTGATTTAGTCCTAGATTAGGGTTTCTGGGTAGAAACTGAAATCTAGCAAAAGGGTGTCTAGAACTACCAAAATCTAGAAAATGACCAATAATGGAACTTGTGCACCAGAACTGGAATATCAGTCTAGCTAGTGTTTTCTAAAACTTCAAAGCCTGAATCTACTCCTCAATATCTACTATATCCTTTCCAATTGATTTCCAAATCTGAAACCCTGATTTGCAACTTGTAGAAGTCTTCCAATGATCTTCAATGCAAGGTGACAACTTTGACAACTTTCAACACTTTGATAAATTTCTCCAAACTTGCTCTTTAATGTGTCTTCAACCTAAACCTACAAATCACACACTAGAGAGGGAAAAAAATAAAATTTGTTAGTAGAAATGGGTTTACCTTAGTCAAACCCCATTTTGGTAATCAAACCTTAAAATGAAATGAAATAGGAATGGAGGATGATGAATGAACAAAATGCAATATTGCAACTCACCAAACCCTAGCAATAAAGTGTTGCAAACATGTATGAAGTGGCTCCAGTGGATGTAGATCTTGACTATTTCTTGAATAGGATAGATCTTGACTTGAATGCTAGCTTGAATCATGAAACCCTACTTCACAATTGTTAGCTCAAAAACAAACATCATACATGAAGACTTTGACATGATGCTTGATGCTTGAATAATTCTCTAAAACACTTGATAATCTGCCCTTGAATGCTCTTGTGAACTCAAATTTTCTATAAGGATGCTCATTCAACTTGCTAGGTGTAAAATGAGTGAAAGAAACTTGTATTTATACTTAATTATGCCCAATTTCTCAAAATTACAACACTAGCAGCCAACATTAGATCTAGGAGGATAAAATCTCGCTATGAATTTGAATTAATTTTAATTTTGGGCCACATGGGATTCATACACCCAAGGTGGTGAGTCCCATTAGGCATAAATTATGGATTACTTTAAAAAATTTAGTGTAAGGTAGGGGGACCAACCACACCAAGGCTCCAAGTCACGAAGAGCTGAGAGCAGAGGACTTCCCTATCTTACCTCAAGCTAAGTGGGTGTTTAGGTCAAGGATAGAGAATGAAGAGCACTCTCAAGTGCTTTTGTCACTCTAAAAATCCAAAAACTTGAATGGGACTAGACAAGTCAGTTTCTAGAATCTGAACTGCACCTCAGAAAATTCTCTATCTGAGGATGGCAATGTGGGTCAAGGGCGACAGCACGGTGCACTAGCATCTCTTTGGTGCATTGGCGTCCATCGGCCAAAAAGTGTGAAATATAATGTGGAAAGCCAAAAAACCTACTGACATTCTAGTAAATGAGGTTTAATGAACTAAACAAAATCGTAGAGTATGATAAATGACTACAAAGATGGTAAAGAAGATGGATGAAAACTAAGGTGACAAAGTGCAATTCACTAAAGGTCCAGCTCACTAGCAAGCTTCACGTACACATACAACTGCACACAGCCAAAAGAGGGGAAAATGTTGGGTGTATAGGGGTTTTCCTCAGTCAAACCCATGCTTTGGTGTTTCCACCTCCATGGATAGCCAAGAAAGCCATGATATAGAAAATATGATAAATAGAACAAAGGAAAGAAACCAAACAATAACAAAGGCACTATGCTATGTTAATCAACAAGCAATATCACCTTCCCAATCAAGGTGCTCTCAAGAACATAGAGGAGGTTGCAAACTCAGTAAGTTCTATGTTGCCACAACAGCGAAGTAGTCCCTCGGGACGCCAAGTCACAACTCCAATGGTGCCAAAAGTGCAGCAAGATGGATGGGATTGCTCAATGAAAAATATTGTGAAAATGCTAAGAGAATGAAGTTGAATTCTCAAGAGTTCAATAATTGCTAAAGAGATGGATTGAATTAGAAAGATAGGCATTTCAAGATCAAAATGAGAGGGAACAAGTCATTTTTGGGCCAGCTGGTCGACATAGAGGCATTACGCTTCATGCCCAATGGAGAACGTAATGGTCTTATGGATTCTAGGGGCAGGAATCTGTCAAGGATGACAATGTGTTGTGCAGACGTCCACATGTCATGCTCACGTCCTTGACAAAAATTCCCTCACTGACACAAAATACAAGCACCAAGTGGATGTGAGGTAGATGGATGATGTGGAATTTCACATTCAGGTTTGATTTTCAAAGGTTGAGGGATGCAAAAGGGGAATTTACATAAGGGGTGTAAATTTGCTCCTATATATTTTTCCCCCACTTTAGTGAGCACGAGTGTCAATGAGTGTTTGGTAAAGTAGATCAAAGAGTTAAAAATGTATGCCTGAACTGTCGAGGGAGCAGACTGCAATCTGATGAACTTGAAAGTGAAGGGTAGGCAAAGGACTCCACAGGTACTCTCTCTTGAGGAGGTTCAAACAAAGGCTCCATAGATTCTCAGAACTACAAAGTTGAACGCAGTACACCAAAGGCCCATAGACCAATGATGGACAAATCCTGCAAGATGCAAGCACTTCACCGGCCCTCAGACCTACAAAGAAGGCACCCCCTTGGTACTCTCTCCTAAAGGAAGCCCAATGTAAGGGGACTCCGTAGAGTCAGACTAGAAAGAAGCTTCACAGGTGCACCTGCAAGGCAACATGTTAATTAGTAGATAAAACATGTTAGAAATCATAAGGAAACCACATAGGCAAACAAGTAGAAAGTCACACAGACAATCAAAAAAAATGAAGGAAGAGCTTTCAAAGGGGTCCACTCAAGGGATGCTCTATTTGAAAGTGAGAAATCATTTTTCGCAAATCAATTCGACACCAAGGAATCCTTTCGAAAGATGTTCACTTCATCAAGGAATTTGAAAGGAAGAAAATTCCCCCTTGTGAGGGGAAGGCTGAGGCTTCTCCTACAGGAAAAGTTTCTCCCTCCTCGAAGGAAAGTTCCTCAAGTTCTTTCTTTGTGAACCTATGACAAAGGAAACATGTTCCACTAGGGATCCTTATTGAGAATACAATTTTTGAAAAAGATTTGTTGGCCACCGAATGCATTTTTTGAAAATCAAAGTTGACATGATATCCCCCCTTAGGATGGTGCATGTTGAACATAGAGGCATGTGACATCCTAAGGAGAGAAAAGAAGAATAAAAAAAGTAATGTTGTGGTCCGTAGAACATAGTGAGATGTTACTTTGGTAGTGTTTTTGCACACGTGAGGGACAACACATGAGCACCATAACATCATGAATCAAGTAAAGAAGAGAGAAAGATAAAAGAGTGAGAGGAAAATAGTAACATCACAAACAAGGGACACAGGGGTGATTTGATATTTTGGTGTTAGAGTTGCTCATAAATATATATGTATAATAATAGTATATTAATGAACTATCATCAACCCCCTA
The DNA here is from genome assembly GCA_007258455.2 of Sequoia sempervirens. NCBI lineage: Eukaryota > Viridiplantae > Streptophyta > Pinopsida > Cupressales > Cupressaceae > Sequoia > Sequoia sempervirens. The sequence continues at coordinate 63,245,947 of VDFB02026320.1, forward strand.
CTATATCAGACCATATGAAGAAAGCACGAGAAGACAAAATAAAAATAAAAAATTGGGTCAACATGGAAGGGAAGCCTAAATTCCCCCAACACTTTGCATTGTTCCCAATCATCAAAAATCAATACACATAATAGAGGAAGAATGATGCTACAAATAGAGAAAGTTGTACGCTCTTGTATCTAAGCACCTACAAGGGTGACAAGGGTCATCTAGGAACACATAAAGAAAGCATAGGGGAACACAAACACACACACACACACAAAATACACTACAGGTAAAGAAGAGGTTCCCCCTAACACTCATCAACCAAGAGGTCATCGACCTCCCAATCTAGATCATTATATGGGGAAGGAGGATGAGCCTGCAAGGGTGGAATGTCAAGGGAGAAACCCTCCGACCCCGCCACAACAAGAACCAAGGAAGGAGACTCTTCGGGGTCTCCTCCACTCAGTTCTTGTGGGGTAAAGGTCAGTGACTTCACGAAGATCATTGAAATGATTGGGACCTTGTCCAAATAATTAAACATGCACTTCACTAGAGTGTCATGTGTTACTTTATCAAATGAGGGAGGCAATGCCTGAGATCCATTGCTAGGCTCACTAAGTGACTCAGGAGCAGTGACAAACTCAAGGGACGCTGGAACTTCCTCCACCACAAGGATGGCACATGCTAACATAGAACCACCTTCTGAAGAAGGTGGAATCTTCTTTTGACCCCCATTGCTAGCAAGGCCTTCTTCCATCTTCTGCTTCATCAAAGGGTGCAAGACCTCCACAAATGAGGCAAAAGGAACAAAGGAGGAAAAAGCCACAACAGACACCACCAAAGTGTTCAGCATGTCTGAGGGCTTTGAGAAAGGCGAGATGTCTAGGAGGGACATCAAAAGAGGCAGCTCAACTGAAGGAGCAATAAACACTTGCACATTTTTAGGGTTAGGGGTGTTTACGCTTGTAGCAGGAGCCGACAACAGCACTGAGGCTGACTAAACTAAAGTAGAGGGGACAAAAGAGGACACAATAAAGGACCCTAAAATAGGGGTGATCAACTCCCCTTCCTTCCTCTATAGAGCAACCTGCTTAGTGGCTAGAGCCTTTCACTGATGCTTGCATTCACACACAAGGTGGTTCCTGTGACTCTGAGAGCTAGAGGTCGAAAGTTGAGATGGAATAGAATGCTCTTGCTCGGCCATTAGAGTGTTTATCATGGTCATTTTCAACCAAGGGAGAGACTCCTGAATGGGAGTAGGAGGGATATATTGAGAGGAAGTTGGAGCAATAGCGGTGGGATTCGGCTCTAACGCCTCGGCGATGGGCCTCTTCCCATTCATTACCTTGGGAGCAAGAGCGGTAGGAGGCCGCAAAGGCTGAGATATAGAGGACTCCCCATGGGGAGCCTTCCTCTTACCATACTGGTAGGCCCAAGGCCCAAGAGGCAAGGTGGGAAGGTCAAATATCCAAATCTTGGCTTTACACCAAGCTAGCACTGTTGTGTAGTCTCACAACACGCCCCAAGACTGAAAAGGCTTGGGGACCCAAGTGAAAAAATATAACTCCTATGACAAGAGCTAACAAATTGGAAGATCACTGGAAGAAGAAGAAAGAGAAATCTTTAATAAAGAAAGTACTTTGTATGGTAAGTGTTTCGTGCACCGGGTACCGGGTATTGGAAACACAGAAAAGGAAAAAGGTAATGTGAAGTTCAAGTGGAATACTCTAGTCCGATATGATGGAGTCTAGTAAGATGGAGTTATGGTATTAACCGAGGTCTGAGAAAGTAAGTGGGTAAAGTTGAATACAGAGTACCAGGTACCAGATTGTAGTGTGAAAAGGAAATGTTAAATTGTTGTATTTGTATAATGATCTCGGTGATCCGATATATATATGCAAGGGTTTGTGATATGTTTTTTTTTTAAGCGAGTTTTTATGGAATTTTGTACTAACATTTGAATAATGGTTTTATTTACATGAGATGTTGTGACATGTTTGTTTAAAAAGGGATTTAATATTTGGAATTTTGTGATTGTAGGAGATTATATCGATTGTGATGCAAAGCTCGAGTATGGATGGTCAGGCAAACTTGAGTCATGGATGGAATAAAATTTAGTCTGGTTTGATCACTCTGGGAAGTGATAATGTAGATGGCTTTGAGTCCACTAGAATGTTGAGGATCTCAGTATTTCACATGTGGTGGGAATAAATGCTAATTTTTGGGATAGCCCATTCCCGAGTGTGATAGAACCAAAGCCAAGCGAAGTGTAGGGGGGACAAAATTTCACCTTATCATTCTGAATATATGGGAACCCCTACATACTATCATGATTCAAAGTATCATCCTAGCAAAGATTCCAGATAAAAGTAGAACCCGAAGAGCTTCAACGAGTAATTGGAGTTGACTTCCATTGACTTCAATTGCAATTCTCCTATTGATCACAATATTCCATGTGCCTTGATGAGATTGGTCCCTTAGATTTCCTTTCATGTATTTGTCTTATCTATCTAAGCCTTGTGTTCTATAAAAGGCCAGAGGATGCTTAATTTTATTTTAAGCTCATAATTTGTGGATGTCGGAGGAGCAAAAACTTATTTTAAGTTTTGTTCTTTTTTCCTATTTTCTGAACCATTCTGGCGTAAAACTTTGTATGCACGTAGAAATTAATTGATATCAGAGCTTTATGGATAGCTACCTATCTAAGTATCTTTTGTAGTTGGTTTTGTAATTTCGGCTAAACAAGACTGTATGTTGCATCATTTAAGGGTGCATACAGAACCTACTCGGTGTCCATAAATGAAACCCTCTCTCTTTAAAAGCTTGCACTATTTTGTACGTAGCTGTGAAGCAATCTAGTGAAATATAAAGCGGTTTACTCTGTTTTGATTAATTCTTTGGGGCATCCATGGAGAATAACCAGGAGAAACTTTTATTTTTTCAGTATTTTTATATTATGTTTTAGAATAGATGTTTAATATTTTTGAAAATGTTCCAAAACATATAAGTGAATGGAAATAGTTTTGTTGAAAATTTTTATTTTCCATGAAATTGTTGAATGCTTAATGCTAAATTTCTACTTAAGTGATAGCAAAGGAATTAGTGAGGATATGTGAAATTCTATGTCAAATCTTTTGGTTTCATGATGTCTAAATTTATCATTGCAATTAGGAATGCTAACCTAAGATGTTCAAAGAAATAACAAATATATATGTGTATGTATAAAAAGGTCCCCTTGAGATTAACAACAATTGTCACATCATTACCCGAGAGTGACTCTAGTACAACCATGACCTGGTTATCGAAGACTTAGGATTGAACGTAAGTCAATATTTGCTCTGTGAATGCGTAATTTCACCTTAGGTTGTGTTTGTTCCATATCTCTCAAGAAGGTTAGGCTTTTTGCAGTCTTGTCTATGGATATTTTATTCGACCTGTTTACTGTGAGTAAAACCATTGTCAACAGGAACTGGTGCTAGAAGGAGAGGGCACCAAGGCAGCCACAAGTAGTAGATGCGCATATGTCTTTTCTCTTTTATTTCTTTGATATTTTTAGGTTTTATCCTTTGGAAGTGGAATTGTGCTTTGAAATGTTATTCCTAAATTTGGAAAGAAGCTTGTAAATGAGGAATTGAGTACAAGCTATTTTTCATTATGGAAATTGGAAAAATTTGCAAAATATTTAATTAGAAATTGCATCCTTTGAGTTTGTTTACTTTTGGTAGAGTCACCGAGTGTAGAATTCATGATACAACTGATCATGGTGAACTTGAATGTGAAGTTTTTTTAACTAGGGTAAGTTTAGCCATAAGTGGGGAAATTCCATTAATGGAAGAAGTTTTAACTACTAGAAGAAAATTATTATTAATGAGAGAAACGTTCTACCCTAGTGAAGTCAAAAATATTAAAAAATTAACCAATGAACCAAAATAGTTAGGAAACTGCGATTATTTAAAAAAAAATCCTAACATCTTACAGGCGAATAGGCAAGAATATCGAGATTCAAAGATATTTCATCATGAACGAGGAAGAAAAATGGGTTAATCATCATTCCCTGTATACATGGAAAATGAAGATAATGAGATAAATCGGGAAAATCGAGCGAGAAATGCGTGTATTGTGCTTCAAGCTGAGAATTCATTAGCTATAAAAAGACATTTTTCTGATTTTATACAAGATACAGAATATCAAGTTTTTACTATTTCTCTTTCCGATGATGATATAAATAGTGATATATCTTGGTCTAACACAATGCAAAGTAAAGACAGGGCCGAAGAGATGAATATTTTCAGAAGAGAAGAAAATAGAGAAGTGAACACAGTCATTCATGGAAATAGACTAGGGTTGGGAGAAGGTACATTATTGCCCCACCAGATGAAATGTGTGCAATCGGTCTCTAGTGAGATCATTTTCATACATTTAAGCCATATTTTGGGTAAGTACACCTTTGAATTTATGATGTTTAAATGTAAATTTTTTAAGATATTTCTTTATTATAGTAGAATATTGAAAATGCTAATAAGAGAATTTAAAGATAAATCTGTTGTAATTTGTACTAAAATTGTAGAGGAAATAGCCTTAGAAGTTGAAATAAATTGCTTTGTTAGAGTTAATTTGTTGTAATATTAGAGTTAGGGTAGTTAGGGTTAGTTTAGTTTAGCTTTAGTTTAGTTGTTTTTAGGGTTTTCCTTTGTGTTTGCTTTCTTTTGATTTCATTTGCTTGCCTTGTTTTGTTTTTCTTTCTTTCTTTGCTTGGCTTTTGCATTAGCAAATTCTACTTAAATGTATCTTAGACATGAGAGTGAAATTCAAACATTTTGCAAAACTGAACCGAAAATGAGACAATAAAGCCATACGCATTGAAACATGCTTTTAAGAAAGATACCAAAAAGTATATATATGTGTGTGTGTGTATGTGTATCACATATATACATAAGATATCAAAATCCTTGTTGAAATAAAAAGATTCAAAAAAGTAAGGTGAGTAAAGTTGCAAATGGTAATAGTTATTTAGTCAATCTAGGACACCTCTTCTATCAAGGCCAAATATACTATGTAGGCGAGTTCCCGGTGAGTTTCAAAATCTTGGATATGGAGATCAATAAGAAAGGGCCAAAGTGGAACTACTTCCTCGTGTTCCAAAAACTGAGGAATATCATCCATGGAGGGAATCCTAATGGTCAAATGTGCAACAGCTAAAATGGTGTCTAGATTCTCCAAGAATTCAGGCTTAACTATTAAGTTGGCAGCGGCCCAAACATCTTCAACATGTAACCCAATGTCCATAAGTGATGCTACAAAGTGAGAAGCTATGTCGAAGTAAAAATGAAAGTAGTGGCTAGATGCAACATATCTCTCCCCAAAGACTAAGCATAGTTTTGGCATAGTGAAATTGGAAGTCCTAACAATAAGGACCTTTTCAAGCCTTTGTGGTGTGATGCTCCTCAAGAAAACATTTTTTCTACGAGAACAACCCAAGAAAATAGGTGTATCCATGGCTAAGAAGCAAATGAAAAAGCACATAAGAGAGTAGAATTACAAAAAACACATAAAAAAGAGAAAGAAAAATGCACGAATTTATAGAGAGTCATGAACAAAGTAGCGGTACATAGTTGCCTTGAGTAATTGTTTTTTTGGAAATCGTATGCCAAGTGGAAACTGAATGATAATCTTCAGAATTAAAGGTTTAATTAAATAAAATCTTTACACATATTTGGTGAAATTGCTTCAAAATTGAATAGTACAAAGATTGTGAATTAAGCAAGTTGGAGATTTTGGAATTAATAAGGGTAATTTCCAATTGTTTAAAAAAAAAAGGAATTAATGATTGTGGAGGTGTTATGTGTGTGGATTATACAAGAGAATGAAGTTAGTAAGATGTTACACATCATCACCCAAAGAAGTAGAGAGATAATACATGCTGAGAAAGGCATGGGAATTTAATGTGAAATAGTGGTGATTGTTTTTCAAGATAATCATGACATTTTGATCCATTAATGAAGTGCAGCACCGTCAAGTTGAGATAGTTAGTAAAAGTTTTAGAAGTTTCCATAAATTTAATCAAAAGGGTGGTAACTAATATTTCTAAATTTAGATTTAAATTTGGTGATTAAGTTGTCTATTGCTAAATTTTAATTTATGCATATTTTTTAACATATAACGAGCTATAGTTAGTTAGGATTTGGCATAATTGGTGAAATTTAGCTAGAAACACACACTTACATGGAATCATTTAATAAATTTTTGGGAAGTAGTGAACTGATAAAGGGATTTACATTGAATGAAAAATCAAAAAGTAACCTTTGCTACCACTATAATTCCCAATCTAATAGCGGTGCTTCAATGCTTGCAAGTTGATAAATGAGTTATTATTGCAATATCAAAAGTGAAAAATGAGCTATCATTGTTAAATTCTAATAAAAAGAAAAAATAAGTGATATCAACTCTTTAGGCTATCCAAATAACTCTATCGGGGCTATGGACGCCTGACTGGCAGTAGAGCTATGTTTGGGGGAATTATGGAGATAACCTTGTCAGGGCTATGGACGCTTGACTGTAGTAAGGCTCTATCCTTGGTTGGCTTTGGAGGATTACTATATTATGTAGTTTAATGTTAATGAACTAATTTTGTTTACTAAGTTCCAAAAATCAGAATTAATCAAGAGCACACATGGATGTTTCCGATGGAGTTTTACTTTTTATGCCAGAATCTAAGTAAAGGTAGAAAGTTATTGTTCTAAAATATGTATAAGTTTTAATTTACAACTGGTGATTTGATTTCAAGTTTAATTTTAAATTTGGTTTTATTGGTTGCAAGTTGTTGTGTGGTCTCACAACACGCCCCAAGGCTGAAAAGGCCTGTGGACCCAAGTGAAAAAATATAACTCCTATGGCAAAACCTAACAAATTGGAAGATCACCAGAAAAAGAAGAAAAAAAAATCTTTAATAAAGAAAGTACTTTGTATGGTAAGTGTTTCGTGCACCGGGTACCAAAAACACAAAAAAGGCGAAAGGTAATGTGAAGTTCAAGTGAAAAACTCTGGTTTGGTATGATGGAGTCTGGTAAGATGGAGTTCCAATATTAACCAAGGTCCAAGAAAGTAAGTGGGTAAAGCTAAATACCGAGTACCAGGTACTAGATTGTAGTGTGAAAAGGAAATGTTAAATTGCTTTATTTGTATAATGATCCCGATGATCCGATATATATATGCAAGGGTTTATGATATTCTTTTTTTGAAAGCAAGTTTTTATGGAATTTTGTACTAACTTTTGAATAATGGTTTTATTTACATGAGATGTTGCGACATGTTTTTTTAAAAAGGGATTTAATATTTGGAATTTTGTGATTGCAGGAGATATTGATTGTGATGCAAAGCTCGGGTATGGATGGTCAGGAAAACTTGAGTCATGGATGGAATAAAATTTAGTCTGATTTGATCACTCTGGGAAGTAATAATGCAGATGGCTTTGAGTCCACTGAAATGTTGAGGATCTCGGTATTTCACGTGTGGTGGGAACAAATGTTAATTTTTGGGATAGCCCATTCCCGAGAGTGACAGAACTAGAGCCAAGCAAAGTGTAGGGGGTGAAAATTCCACCTTATCATTCTGAATATATGGGAATCCCTACATATTATCATGATTCAAAGTATCATCTTGGTGAAGATTCCAGATAAAATTAGAACCCAAAGAGCTTCAACGAGTAATTGGAGTTGACTTCCATTGACTTCAATTGCAATTCTCCTATTGGTCACAATATTCCACATGCCTTGATGAGATTGGTCCCTTAGATTTCCTTTCATATATTTGTCTTATCTATCTAAGCCTTGTGTTCTATAAAAGGCCAGAGGATGCTTAATTTTATTTTAAGTTCAGAATTTGTGGATGTCGGAGGAGAAAAAACTTATTTTAAGTTTTGTTCTTTTTTCCTGTTTTCTGAACCATTTTGGCATAAAACTTTGTATGCACATAGACATTAATTGATATCAAAGCTTTATGGATAACTACCTATCTAAGTATCTTTCGTAGTTGGTTTTGTAAATTCAGTCGAACAAGACTATTTGCTGCACCGTTTAAGGGTGCATACAAAACCTACTCGGTATCCATAAATGAAACCCTCTCTCTTTAAAAGCTTGCACCGTTTTGTATGTAGCTATGAAGCAATTTTGTGAAATATAAAGTGGTTTGCTCTGTTTCGATTTATTCTTTGGGGCATCAATGGAGAATAACTGGGAGAAACTTTTATTTTTCAGTATTTTTATATTTTGTTTTAGAATAGATGTTTAATATTTTTGAAAATGTTCCAAAAAATATAAATGAATGGAAATAGTTTTGTTGAAAATCTTTTATTTTCCATGAAATTATTGAATGCTTAATGCTAAATCTACTTAAGTGATAGCAGAGGAATTAGTGAGGATATGTGAAATTCTATGTCAAGTCTTTTGGTTTCATGATGTCTGAATTTATCATTGCAATTAGGAATGCTAACCTAAGATGTTCAAAGAAATAGCAGATATATATGTGTATGTATAAAAAGGTCCCCTTGAGATTAACAACAATTATCACATCATTACCCGAGAGCGACTCTAGTACAACCATGACCTGGTTATCAAAGACTTGGGATTGAACGGAAGTCAATCTTTGCTTTGTGAATGAAGAATGTCCCCTTAGGTTGTCTTTGTTCCATATCTTTCAAGAAGGATAGGCTCTTCATGGTCTTGTCTATGGAGATTTTATTCGACCTGTTTACTGCAAGTAAAACCATTGTCAAGAAGTACCATTAGACTTCTTATGTGAAAAACAATAGTTACCCAAGCTCCTCTTCAGGAAGGGGGCAAAAGAGGGGCTCTGATGATGGACAAGCTTTTCCTTCCCCTTCCAAGAGGAGGAGGCAACTTGTTGTTGCGCTACTAGAGGAGACACCTTTTGCTATCCTTTGCCCCCAATTTTGTACTTCATGTAGTTTCGGTAAAGCAAGCCCATTATAAGAGGGAGCAGACTGACCAGGGTGGGCCCAAAATGATCCAAGGAATAACCCCCGTGAGATACTAGTGGTTTATATCCAGTGTCATGCACAACGTGCACGACACCTTCATGAAAGAACTTTAAGCATTTGTGAATAACGGAAGTGATTCCATTCATGGGATCCCCAACTTCACCCTGAACAAATTGAATTCCAAAATAACATCAAAAGTTGTATCCACATCCCTAGGTCCAACTAGGATTAAAAGAGTTATAGATCCATATGGCTTAAGAGAGAGATTGTCATGCATACATATGGTAGAATTTGTTTCTTCATATTCCTCCCTTTGAAATGAATTTAACCACAACATCTCCTTTGTAATAACATTTACTCGGCTCACGGGGTCAACTAGGACTCTTGTCACAATGTTCCCATTGAGGTGAGCAGGAATGTACATAGAGGATAGGGCTTATTATTCAAAGGAAAATCCTGCGAGGTGAATGTCACATCTGATGAACCATTCATAGGCTGCGGGGGAGGATTAACTGAGATCATGTTCACATACACCGATGATTGAGGAGAAGTAATAGAGGGGTCAATAATCAAGTTCGCAAAATGGGATGGAAATGGGTCTGTGCAAATCTTCAACTCGCTATTGGCCTTCGCTACTGACTTATTCATGTTTTGTTTCATCCCATTGAAACAGATGGTACCGTCATCGATGTGATCCTATATCTCATGGCGTAGGCGCATGTAATGCTTGGTATCATGTTCGTTGACACGATGGTATTGGAAAAAATCATTCGCATCATACCAATCAGGATAAGGTTCCTTTAGAGGTCGAGGGTTTTCCAAAGTTATGATCTTATCCTTCAACAATTTTTGTAAAATGCAAGAATAAGATTCTGCTAACTTTGTAAACTTCCTGTTGCATCTGAGGCTATAATCATTAGTCGAGGAGACTACATTTGCAACAACTTTACCTTTTCTTGAGATAAACACAATAGACTTTCCTTCTGAACAAGAGCGCGAGGAAGATCCCCCAAACTAAACCACTATTTGCTGATACTCTCACAGTACAACACATAGATGCACAAAGGAAGGGTACTTCATTAGGGAAAACTTCTCCTGCCAGGCTAGTTGTAGGTTTCCTATGAACACCTTTTTCACATTGGAGTCAGGTAGGGGGTATGATATTTGTGGAAAGAGCATTTGGTATCGTGCTATGAAGTTAATTATCTTCTCATTATCTCCTTGCTTGAATGAAAAATGTTGTGAAAATGCTAAGAGAATGAAGTTAAATGCTCAAGAGTTCAATAATTTCTAAAGAGATGGATTGAACTAGCAAGATAGGCATTTCAAGGTCAAAATGAGAGGGAAAGAGTCATTTTCAAGCCAGCTAGTCGACATAGAGGCATTACACTTCATGCCCAATGGAGAATGTAACGTCCCTACGAACTCTAGGGGTAGGAATCTATCAGGGACAATAGCGCATCACACAAACATCTGTGCATCGCACTCACATCCCCGACAAAAATTCCCTCACGGACACAAAAGAAAAGCACCAAGTGGGTGCGAGGTAGATGGGTGATGTGGAATTTCACATTCGAGTTTGATTTTCTAAGGTGGAGGGATGCAAAAGGGGAATTTAAACAAGGGGTGCAAATTCGCTCCTATACACTTAGAAAGGTGTAAAATCTAGATTGAGACCCAAAACCCTAGGTAGGACTTATATGCCCAAGATGGCGTATGTGTTCCATATCACTAAACCTGGGCCACACAACCTAAAAACACCTTAATTATGATTTTAGTTGTTGATTTATGTCAGGATTATCCTTAAAAGGATGCATTAAATGAGGCTTGTGGATGCAAAATAAGGCCAATTAAAGCATAAAGAAGCCCAATTATTTATGAAAACCTTAGAAAAGTGTGAAAGTGTGTTACAATACTTTACAACACCCTAAATAACGTATGCTTAAGTTTATTTAGTTTAGAAGGGCCCAAGACCTAATGTGAGTGTGTTAAACACATTACAACACTAAGTCAAGGCATCGTTAAGCTCAATTTTACAAAGAGGGCCCAAACAAGTGTGAAAATGCCACCGACGTGACATTTTTCGACACTACAATTATTATGGATGAAAATAATGATATTTAACTTAATTAAATAATTAAAAATTATTTAATTAATATAGATAGAAGAAATTATAAGGATGATGAAATGACAAGATGAAAATGTACTAGTCATTTTTAGGTCTCTATAGTTGGATTGTTAACCACTTTGATTGATGAGTTAACTAATTTGATTTATTATGTATTTCTTAATTAAATTATTTGTTTGTGGAAAAATAATTTATTTTATTATTTTGAATTGTTTGTGAGAAAGTGATTATTTAAAATAATCAAATATAAAGATTAATTTACTAATTTAATTTTCATAAAGTAGATTAATTAATGTAAAATTAACTATTTTAATTAATGGGTATTGTTAGGCATTGAGATGAAGATGATGATATCAAAATAAGCACATGCAAGATTCCAATATCTACATGACACCTAAATATTTTATCATCATTCCCTACATAAAATTTATTAATTTGGTGTCCTAACTAATTCCCATGGGTGTACTATTAGTCTTGCAACCACAAATCTAATCCTCAAATTTTCAAAATTACAATATTAGATTTAACCAACTCTTGCTCATGTTACTAGTCAATGCAAGCCAACTAGCACACATTTGTATGCTTTATTATTATGCTATTGTATTTAAAGGAACTCAATTGCATCTATTTATCATCCATAATTACTATCAAATAAAATTAAAATTAAAATGGTACTTTTATTTGGTGCTCAAAAAGGAATGAAGAATTAGAATTGGCATAACCATTCTAGGGTATCTCTATGATTTAAGATTCAATCCATATCACAATTGTAAAGCCCATCTTTTCTCAGGGGTTTCTCAAGAGAACTTATTCCCTACCAATCTAGTAACCTTATGCTTGTATTCTTAAATATGCCTAGTCTTCATGGTTGAATAGACAATAATGAATTCAACAAATTGAAAAATAGAGGTGTACAAATCGCAAGATCAAATCCACATAATCATCTCAGACCTATGATCTCAACCTAAATAGAGTTTACATAGAATTCAAAATAGAACATTGACAAAATAGATCCACTTTCAATCTAAAGACACATCAATTTCAATGTCATATCAATTTCATTCATATTCAAACTTAAACTAAATAATACATATTTATATTAGATTTAAATTCCTAAATTAAAACATCCAAAATTAATTTTAAGAAAATGTTATTCCCTTTTTTACCAATAGTATAATGTGTCCCACTCTTTACTCTTTACTCTAAAACCATTTATCAATCCATTATGATTTAATTGATTTATCTCCATCTATTATCAATTATGGTGTAAACACAAATACAGTACTATGAATATTATGGAGTCCAGATTGAAACACTCAAAGCAATAATGAATGCTACATTTAGGGGGACCAAACTTCCTTTATTTGTGGCCATTTCATGCCCACCTATGTCTGTTTCAGACTGATTAAATCTGGTAATACTCCACAAGCTGGTCATTCTCTTTAACTTTTGGCCCCAAGATCTAAAAATTATTGTAACTGAGTACAAAGAAACAGCAAGATGCAAACTGCCAAATCATCTGATACCCTTTGTGAAAGTCATTTTAACCACTGGATGCATTTTTAATCTGACATTTTCTATCTTTTTATATCACTTCAGTATCCATTTCTATCACATGTTTTGACATAACCATCCACTCTTTCAAGTCTTCATGTACTATCTAATTCATCACAGATTACAAGAAATCTGATACCCATATAGAAAAGAACTACTTTTAAGCTTCCACAGCACTGAGATATTATGAAGGTTGTGACAGGTGGAAGTGAAACCAGTCCTCAGCTAAGAAACTGTCATTATCTGGTTATTTGTCATTGATAAGGAGATAAAGAATTAGAAGGGGTGGTTTTAGACAAAATAGTGGAAAAAATTTAGTTTCAATGCCACATAATAAGCCTTGTATGGTCTCTTTGCCAAAACCTTATCTTCAACTTCATGGCGACATGACAATTGCAGCGAAGTTCAAAGCATGTTCAAGTGTGAAAATTCAATTTTAGTTGTTTCAAACATAGGTTGGGGGCCTCCCAATCTTCTATTATAGATACACTTGGAAACTATCCATGTCTTGACAAATAATTTTTTTCTAAAAGTGGAGGAACAGTGTCCCTTATCAGATCCTCGTTTATTTAATTGGTATAATTTTAAAAAAACATTAGCCTAGTAAAATGGATCTGTATGTCTAATTTAATATCAGTCCTTTCTTTCTATTTATATTAGCATAATTGCTCTTAATGTATAGTAACTCCTATTCTTCCTTTGTTGCATTGCAATATTAGATTACTTACTAAATGAAAGAAACATGTGAGTAAAAAGTGGATGAAATTTTCTCTGATATATTTATATCTTTTTTATATTATTTTTCACATATTTCAATTATTTATATAATATACATTACATTATTATTTTTTACTGTATTCTTTATTTAGTTCATTAAAGTTAAGGGATAATTTGTAAGATCAATTTATTTCTACTTGACAATATCTATATTACATTTTTACACTCATTTTAGTGTCCATTCTTGTAGACATGTTTTAGGACTCATTTCAACTAATTCTTATTATCAAGATGTCACTAGAATATCGTATATGCTAACTCAAAACCTATTTCAATGCTTAGAATCATCCCTAAAGGTCTCATGTCAAAATTTAGTAGTGCAAAAAAATGCATTTAGATGTTGTGTAGGAAAAACAAGAAGATTCTAGGGTCTAAATCAACTCCCTTTGATTCCAACTTTTGGATCCCAAAATTCCTAGCCTAGTGTTTTCCTAATTTTCTCCCAAAATATCATTTCAAATGGATCTTGACATTTAAACCCCATCTTCCTCATTTCATATCATTAGGAAATATCCACCCACACTAAGTCTTCCTTCACAAATATACATACTATGTTTTAGAATTCTCACACCTATTGCCCATAGCTAAAACCTACAAATCCCCATTCTTGAAGACTCCTTTGTTTATCTTCATCATTTTCCTTCACCATAGCATTCCTATGTTCTTCCTCAGCCCTCTAGGATCTTTCCTATTTTGAACTCTCTTCATATCTTCATTGATGTCAAATACCTTTTTAACCCTTCTTGTAGATTCACCATCTCTTAATCTATTCCCTAAAGCATATATCAATGGCATTTTCATCTCCTTCATTTTTTTTATTGCATAATCATATACCACCCAACAATAGTATTTATTAGTGACTACAATACCTTACACACACCACAAATACTCCACATTGGACCACAAAAATTCAATCTTTCAAAGGATTTGTTGATGGTTTCAATATTATGAAATGGAAGAATTATTCAAGTACTTTCCCCAATAGTCCAACCCTTTATTCGCATCCCTAGCTTACATGGTGTTTTTTTGAATATGTGAAGCAATTTCAAGTAGTCTACAAATGTATTCAAGACTAGTAAAGGTAGGATATTATTCATAGAAAGTTTTAGGGTCTAATGAATTCCTTCCCTCTCTAGCATCCCAAGACATTGTACAATAACACTCTAGTATCTTAGGTGGTAGAATTTGAGCTTCCAAGCATCTCCATAATGTCTCTAGTATGTACTACCATCTCTATTGTCTTCTATATTACCTAGGATTAGTATTGGTGCCTACTCTACTGTCTAGAGTCATTAAAGATGTTTGCACTAGCACCCAGGGCTCTATAATATGTCTTGCATGGCCCCTAGATGCTTTACATTTTAGAAGTATGTTCTCTAGCCTTCATAATCAAATCTTCTTCAATAGAAATTAATATATAACATCTTTAGGGGTGTACAATCCTTCCCCTTATCTCTTGTATTTTTCCTAGTTTACATTTCACACTTTTGAACTAATGAAAAAAATCTATTTTCTTATAAGTTTGATAAACAATTATCTGTTTTGTATTTATTGTTGTAATTCAATTAGTAATTAGAAATAGGTAGATTATTGCAAACACAGATAATTGTCTCCTATGTACACATTAACAATTAGGGAGGCTCCCAAAATATCTTTCATCAAGGAGTGATAATTACTACATAGAAACTCACAATAGTCTCTAGACAAAGCTTATCACATATTCTATAATCGTTTGATATACCACACAAAAAAATATTGTATCACTTTCTATACAAGTATTATTTCCTAACTACATCCTTGTTCATTTTCTCGTTTTTCAAACTCCTAAATAGCTAAGCAATTTTATATTTTGTTTCTAGATTCTTCTTGTGATACAAAGTTACACATTGTATATTTTTCCTCTATTTTGCCAATTCCCATGGAGCATGCATACAAAGGGACAAACATACATGATGAAATTTAGTGTGGTTCATTTCTTTATATGGAATTAGATGTTTTATTATGTTTAAGCATTTAATTTACACACATGTTTGTGAGTGCTTACATACTTTGAGATACACATTCTAAATAAATGTTATTCACATGCACCTCAAACTAGAAGTAGAATGTAATGGAAATATTCACATACCCATTCTATTTTTCATTTAGTTTTGTGTTCTTTTTGAGACAATGAATTTATATAATTATACATATCAGCAAATGGTGCAAACTTATGTGAAGTTAGACTCATTCACCTAGACTTATCCTTTCCCTATTTACACTTATTTCCACATTTGGACCATACCTATTGATTTGTGCACATTCTACCCTATGTTCATCATTTAGTGTGCCCACCATGATTTTATTGATTCCCTACACAAACTTTATTATTTTTTGTCATAGGTACTTATTGTGAGTGTAGGATTAGTTCCATGATCATAGAGCTTATCCTTAAATTTCTAAAATTATAATTTTAAATTTAACCAACTCCTACTCATTTTACTAGTCAATGTGAGCCAATTAAACACACATTTGTATGATTTATTATCTTATTTTTAAATAAAGGAAATCAATTGCATTTGTCTATCTTCTACAATCATTATCCATTACCATTTCAAATAAAGAAGAAAGCATCATAGGAGTACTTTGATTTGGTGCTCTAAAAGGAATCAAGAATTAGAATTGACATAATCATTATAGGACATCTCCATGCTTTAAGATTCAATCAATTTCATGGTTGTAAAGCCTATATTTTCTTTAGGGTTTCTCAAGTTAATATGCTCCCTATCAACCTAGTAGTCTTCCACTTATATTCTTAAATATGGCTAGCCTTCGTAACAAAGTAGACATTAGTGAAGTCAATTAGTTGAAAATAGAGGTGTATAAATTGCAAGATCAAATCCACACCCACGTAAACATCTCAAACATGTGAACTCAACATAAATGGAGATATAGATCTTGCGTAGAATCCAAAGTAAAACATTGACAAAAAAAGATCCACTTCTAATTTCAACTCACATCAATTGCGTCTTTTTTCATCAAACCCAAAACTAAATATATTTATCTATTGCATTTAATTTCTTAAATTACAACACTTAACTATCATTTACTATCTAAATTTAAATTATTCATATCTAATTTGATTAGCCAAAATTAATTTAGTATTTATGTGTTCCACACTACTCTAAAACCTTTCATCAATTTTTAATTGGTTTATCTACAAAATTAAAGTAGAACAATATATTTGTCAATTAAAAGGAATCAGAGAAGTAGGAAGATTCTGGAGTCCAAATTGAGCCACTCAAAGCATGCCAATCTTCCATAATCAATGCTATATTCTGGGGGACCAAACTTCCTTGTGGAGCCATTTCTTGCCTATGTATGTCCATTTCAGACTGATGAAATCTAGTAATTCTCTGACCACCCGCAAGATATGGCATTTATTATAGCTGAGTACAAAGAAACAGCAAGATGCAAACTGCCAAATCATCTGATACACTTTGTGGAAGTCATTTCAACCAGTGGATGCATTCTTAATCTGACATTTTCTATCTTGTTATATCACTTTAGTATCCATTTCTAGCACATGTTTCGACATAACTATCAACTCTGTCAAGTCTTCATGTACCGTCTAATTCATCACAGAGTACAAGAAATCTGATACCCATCTAGAAAAGAACTACTTTTAAGCTTCCACATCACTCAGATATTATAAAGGTTGTGACAGGAGAAAGAGAAGCCAGTGACTATGCTTATTAAACAGAATAAAATCAAATCCTTAAGCTAAGAAACTGAGTAGCTAAATGTCATTTTCGTTGATATCGAGATAAAGAATCAGATGGGGTGGTTTCCAGAGAAAGAGTGGAAAAAACATTTATTTCAATGCCACATGATAAGCCTTGTATGGTCTCTTTGCCAAAATCTTATCTTCATGACGACAGGACAATTGCAGCAAAGTTCAAAGCATGTTCTAAGTGTGAAAAATCAATTTTAGTTATTTCAAACATAGGTTGGGGGAACATTATTTTGGCCTCCCAATCTTCTATTATAGATAGCTTTCGAAACCACCCATTTCTTGACAAATAACAATTTCCTAATTTAAAGTGGAGGAACACAGTGGCCTTTATCAGATCCTCCTTTATCTAATTGGTAGTCTGTATGTCTAACTTAATCTCAATCCTTTCTTTATATTTATATTAGCATAATTGCCCTTAATGTATAGTAACTCATATTCTTCCTTGGTTGCATTACTACATTAGAACATGTGGTTGCATTGCTACATTAGAACATGTGAAAATAAAAGTGGATGAAAATTTCTTTGATACATTTATATTTTTTTATATTATTTTTTATATATATTTATAATGTACATTATTTTATTTTAATTTAGTGTATTTTTCATATATTTTTATTAGTCTACTAAAGTAAGGGGATAATGTAAGGTCAAAATTTTCCTACTTTATACTTTTATATTCATTTTATTGCTCATTTTTGTAGACATGTTTTATGACTCATTTCATAGAGTTCTTATAATCAAGATATCACTAATATCTTATATGCTAACCCCAAACCTATTTTGATGCTTAAAATCATCCTTAAAGGTCTCAAGTCAAATTTCAAAAGTACAACAAAATGCATTTAGATGTTGTGTAGGAAAATCAAGAAGAACCTAGAGTCTTAATCAACTCCCTTTGATTCCAACTTTTGGGTCCTAAAATTCCTAGCATAGTATTTGCCTGATTTTCTCCCAAAATATCATTTCAAATGGATCTTGGCATTTAAACCCAATCTTCCTCATTTCAAATCATTAGGCAATATCCACCCACACTATGTCATCCTTTGCAAATATACATTCTATGTTTTAGAATTCTCACACCTATCGCCCTTAGCTAAAACCTACAAATCCCCATTCTTGAAGACTCCTTTGTTTATCTTCATCATTTTTCTTCACTATATTATTCTTATGTCCATTCTTTACTCTCTAGGATCTTTCCTCTTTTGAACTCTCTTCATATCTTCATTGATTGATAAGTAGGAGGTATTTTCCACAGCGTGTCAAATTATGATATTGCTATCAGGATTCAACCGTGTAGTTTCGAGTCAAACTCATTGACCCATGTTTCATGAGTAGTGGTTCAACAAGAACCCATCTCTCATGATATCGAGATAGTCCACTTAGCACTCATTGCAGCCAGGTGCTAGAGTGAACCATTAAATATCATGAAGATGGGACGAACCACTATCATAAAGAAACATCGTCAATGGTTATTTCAGCTACTTGATGAATCTAGATACAATGGCGAGTGCTAAGTGGACCATTCAATATCATGAGAGATGGGTTCTTGTTGAACCACTACTCATGAAACATGGGTCAATGAGTTTGACTCGAAACTACACGGTTGAATCCTGATAGCAATATCATAATCTTCATTGATGTCAAATACCTTTTTTAACCCTTCTTGTAGATTCACCATCTCTTAATCTATTCCCTAGAGCATATATCAATGACATTTTCATCTCCTTAATTCTTTTATTGCACAGTCATATGTACACAACCCAACAATACTATTTATTAGTAGCTAGAATACCATGCACACACCATAAATATTCCACATTGGACCAAAAATATTCAATCTTTCGAAGGATTTATTGATGGTTTCAATATACCAAATGAAGGAATTATTCAAGTAGTCTCCCAAATAGTCTAACCCTTTAATCTCATCCCTAGCTTAGATGGTATTTTTTTAATATGTGAAGCAATGTCAAGTAGTCTAAAAACGTATTCAAGACAAATAAAGGTAGGATATTAGTCATAGAAGGTTTTAGGGTCTAATGAATTCCTTCCCTCTCTAGCATCCCACTACATTGTAATAATACTCTAGTATCTTAGGTGGTGTAATTTGACCTTCCAAGACTCTCCATAATGTCTCTAGTGTGTACTATCGTCTTTAGTGTCTTCTCTATTACCTACGATTAGTATTGGTGCCTACTCTAGTGGCTAGAGTCAACAAAGATGTTTGCATTGGCACCTAGATCCTTGTAATATGTCTTGCATGGCCCCTAGATGTTTTAGATTTTAGAAGTATGTTCTCTATCCTTCATAATCACATATTCTTCAATCAAAACTAGTATATAACATCTTTGGGGTGTATAATGCCTCCCCCCCCCACCCTTCTCTCTTGTAATTTTCCGAGAACTTTTATATTTCACATTTTTGAACTCATTAAAATAATCTATTTTCTTATAAGTTTGTTATACAATTATATATTTTGTATTTATCGTTGTACTTCAATTTGTAATTAGAAATAGGTAGATTATTGCAAACAAGGATAATTATCTCCTAGGTACATATTAACAATTAGGGAGGCTCCCAAAATATATTTCATCAAGGAGTGATTATTACCACATAGAAACACACAATAGTCTCTAGAAAAAGCTAATCACATATCCTATAATTGTTTGATATACCACAAAAAAAATATTGTATACTTTCTATACAAGTATTATTTCCTAACTACATCCTTTTTTCATTTGTGTGTTTTTTAAACTCCTAAATAGTTAAGCAAGTTTATATTTTGTTTCTAGTTTCTACAAGTTGTGAGTTAAAGTTATTCATTATATATTTTTCCTCCATTTTTCCAATTCCCATGTAACATGCATACAAAAGGGACAAACACACATGATGAGATTTAGTGGGTTTCATTTATTTATATGGAATTAGATGTTTTATTATGTTAGAGTACTTAATTTACATGCATGTTTGTGAGTGCTTACATATTTTGAGACACATAATCTAAATAAATTTTATTCACATGCACCTCAAACGAGAGGTAGAATGTAATGGTGAAATTCACATACCCATTCTATTTTCCATTTAGTTTTGAGATAATGACTTTATTTAGTTATACATATCAAAAAATGGTGCAAAATTATGTGAAGTTGGGCTCATTCTCCTAGATTTCATCTTTCCCTATTTACACTTATTCCCACATTTGGACCATACCTATTTATTTGTGCACATTCTACCATATATTCCATATTTATTGTTCCCACCATGATTTGATTGATTCCCTACATAAATTTCATTAGTTTATTGTCATAGGTACTTATTGTGAGTGTAGGATCAATCCCATGATCATAGAGCTTATCCTCAAATTTCTAATATTATAATTTTAAATTTAACCAACTCCTACTCATTTTACTCATCAATGTGAGCCAACTAAACACACATTTGTATAATTTTTTTTTTTTTTTAAAAAAGGAAACCAGTTGCATTCAACTATCTTCTACAATCATTATCCATTATCATTTAAATTAAAGAAGCAAGCATAATAGGAGTAATTTGATTTGGTGCTCTAAAAGGAAGCAAGAATTAGAATCAGTGTAATTATTCTAGCACATCTTCATACTTTAAGATTCAATCAATGTCATCATTGTAAAGCCTATCTTTTATTTGGGGTTTCTCAAGCGATCGTGTTCCATACCAATCTAGGAGCCTTCCACTTGTATTCTTAAATATGGCTATTCTTCATAATAGAGTAGGCATTAATGAATTCAATGAATTGGAAATAGAGATGTACAAATTGCAAGACCAAATCTGCACCCACATAATCATCTCATACATATGAACTCAACCTAAATAGAGACACAAATCTTACATAGAATTCAAAACAAAACATTGACAAATTAAATAAACTTTCAATCTCAAGACACATCAATTGCATTCCTCTTCCTCAAACCCAAAACTAAATATACTTATTTATTACATTTAACTATCATTTACCATCCAAATTAATATATATAATGTGATTTCCTTTAACAATGTGTCCACACTACTCTATAACCATTTATTAATCAATTATGTTTTAATTGGTTTATTAACAAAACTAAAGTAGAACCATTTATTTGTCATTAGAGAAGTAGGAAGATTGTGGAGTCCAAATTGAACCACTCAAAGCATGCAATCTTACATAATCAATGCTATATTTAGGGCGACCAAACTTACTTGTGTAGCCATTTCTGGCCTATCTATGTCCATTTCAGACTGATTAAATATAGTAATTCTCCATAAGCTGATCACCCTCTTTAATTTGTGGCCGCAAGATATGGTATTTATTATAGCTGAGTACAAAGAAACAGAGAGATGCAAACTGCCAAATCATCTGACACCCTTTGTGGAAGTCGTTTTAACCAGTGGATGCATTCTTAATCTGACATTTTCTATCTTGTTATATCACTTTAGTATCCATTTCTAGCACATGTTGCGACATAACTATCCACTCTGTCCAGTCTTCATGTACTATCTAATTCATCACAGATTACAAGAAATTTGATACCCATCTAGAAAAGAACTACTTTTAAGCTTCCACATCACTGAGATATTATAAAGGTTGTGACAGGAGAAAGAGAAACCAGTGACTATGCTTACTAAACAGAATAAAATCCAATCCTTAGCTAAGAAACTGAGTAGCTATATGTCATTTTCGTTGATATCGAGATAAAGAATTAGATGGGGTGGTTTCCAGAAAAAGAGTGGAAATTTTTTTATTTGTTAAAATCTTTTCTTCTTCTTCATGACGAGATGATAATTGCAGTGAAGGTCAAAGAATGTTCTTAGCTAATAGTCTCATGTTTGACAGTCAGGTGGTTTGTGTAGAAAGTATCTTTCGAGGGTTTTTTGTTCTTTTTGTTTAACACAAGTCAGGTTTAAACAGTACATTCTAAGTTTTGATTTGTTTAGGTGACTCATTTGAAATTATACTATTTTTCAAGAAAGACTCACTTATTTAAGATGAGTCACCTAAACAAGTTCAAACTTAGAATGTGCTGTTTAAACCAAATATCATAAAAATCTAACTACACAAGAATTACAAAGAGAACTTGACAAAGAGATGTGTGCATCCCATACAAATACTGATTAGAGTACAAATATTTTTCAAAAAGTGTCTGACCAGAATTCAATATTATTTTATTTTACCATGTTTCAATAATTTATTGTATATTTACAACCTTTCAAAATAGTACTAATCCCATTATCATCGTTGTCATATTTTTGTCATAATCCAAAAGCTGCAAAAATACTGATCAAAATACAAATATTTTTCAAAAATTGTTTGTGACCCAAATTCAATATTATTTTATTTTACAATGTCTCTATAATCTATTGTATATTTATAACCCTTCAAGATAGTACTAATTCCCATTATCATCGCTGACATATTTTTGTCACAACCCAAAAGTTGCGAACCTAAGACAACTTGTTATAGTTTTCTGAGACTCTGGTTTTAAATGTGCTGAAATGCACATATATTTGAAGCTAAGTACAAGACTCTTTAAAAAATTATGAAAATTATCTTCTATGGTGCAATATTAGTTGGTTTGGGATAAGATGAAACCTTGTTTTAAGTATAAATGACTTGGTGTTAGAGCTCTATGAAGGGCTGATTGTTCATGATGAATAATCATAATGGGTCAAACAATAGTTTTGAGTGGTAATAAAAATATTAAAAACAGATTTAAGTAAATTCACATCAAAATTGAATGAGCTATCTACACAATCTAAATATAAAGTAGTAAGAAAAGTTGTAGTAAATTGAATGTAGTTTATGGGATACTCCCTTTTCTAAAAATTTCAAATTAGTTAGGTGAAAATTGGACATTTCAATTAAACACTGCTAAAAAAAATTTAAAAATATAAAAAAGTGGATGTTATTCTTGCCAACCTAACTATCAACAAAAGAAAATATTTTCCCTTCAAGCCATTGATTTGAATAAAGGACACGTGAGTGTTGCAAGGTGTGCGACCTTGGTCTCCTTGTGTTGTGTAGTGTACCGCTCGGGTTCGTGACATGGCTTAACCACCTCCCATGGATTCATTGACTCTAATGGTTGTATCAAGCATTAACAGGTCGATCTTTTGGTGCAATGACAACCATTTGTGCAACAATTGGTATCAAATTCTAGGTCACGGGTTCAAACCCCTCGCTTGCCCTAGGGGGGTTGTTGCAAGGCGTGCGCCTTTGGTCTCCTTGTGTTGTGTTGTGCAGTGCAGCGCTCAGGTTCGTGACATGGCTAAGCCACCTCCTATGGATTCATTAACTCTAGCGGTTGTATCGAGCATTAACAGGTCAATCTTTTGGTGCAATGTCAACCGTTTGTGCAACAATGAGAAAATGTGACACATTTTTTTTAATTTTTCATTTATAGTGATGGCAAAGTGTTAAATATATTTGATGAGTCTATTGCTCATACCATTTGTAATTAATTGCTAGTAAGTTACTTTGTATGGTTAGTCTGAGCCTTTCATAGCATTAGTTCAATTGTGAATGTTTATGCATGTTGTACCAGTGATTGGGTATATGTATGAATGTTTGTAGTCCAAAAAATTTATGAGTATTCCTTTGAAGATTGCACCATTTTTGCAGCATTGTGGGTTTAACCCTGATTAAACAAGAACTAGTTTTATGGGGATTTGTTTATCTACATCATTAGCCATTGTTAGGATTGACCTTAGGTTCTAGACTTAGGATTTCTAAACCCTTGTCTTTTGAAATTTATTTTTAAAATCTAGGTTAGTTTAGAAAGAAACAATATCACATCATAACTGACATATTGGATGTTAAGAAGTCATTTTTAGATTGCTTAACATCTTTAGGGGTGTACAATCCTTCCCCTTATCTCTTCTATTTTTCCTAGTTTACATTTCACACTTTTGAACTCATGAAAATAATCTATTTTCTTATAAGTTTGATAAACAATTATCTATTTTGTATTTATTGTTGTACTTCAATTAGTAATTAGAAATAGGTAAATTATTGCAAACACAAATAATTGTCTCCTAGGTACACATTAACAATTAAGGAGGCTCCCAAAATATCTTTCATCAAGGAGTGATAATTACTACATAGAAACTCACAATAGTCTCTAGACAAAGCTTATCATATATTCTATAATTGTTTGATATACCACACAAAAAAATATTGTATCACTTTCTATACAAGTATCATTTCCTAACTACATCCTTGTTCATTTTCTCATTTTTCAAACTCCTAAATAACTAAGCAATTTTATATTTTGTTTCTAGATTCTTCTTGTGATACAAAGTTACACATTATATATTTTTCCTCTATTTTTCCAATTCCCATGGAGCATGCATACAAAGGGACAAACATACATGATGAAATTTAGTGTGGTTCATTTCTTTATATGGAATTAGATGTTTTATTATGTTTACGCATTTAATTTACACACATGTTTGTGAGTGCTTACATGCTTTGAGATACACATTCTAAATAAATGTTATTCACATGCACCTCAAACTATAGGTAGAATGTAATGGAGAAATTCACATACCCATTCTATTTTTCATTTAGTTTTGTGTTCTTTTTGAGACAATGAATTTATATAATTATACATATCAGCAAATGGTGCAAACTTATGTGAACTTGGACTCACTCACCTAGACTTATCCTTTCCCTATTTACACTTATTTCCACATTTGGACCATACCTATTGATTTGTGCACATTCTACCCTATGTTCCCCATTTAGTGTGCCCACCATGATTTTATTGATTCCCTACACAAACTTTATTTTTATTTTTTGGTCATAGGTACTTATTGTGAGTGTAGGATTAGTTCCATGATCATAGAGCTTATCCTTAAATTTCTAAAATTATAATTTTAAATTTAACCAACTCCTACTCATTTTACTAGTCAATGTGAGCCAATTAAACACACATTTGGTATGATTTATTATCTTATTTTTAAATAGAGGACATCAATTGCATTTGTCTATCTTCTACAATCATTATCCATTACCATTTAAAATAAAGAGGAAAGCATCATAGGAGTACTTTGATTTGGTGCTCTAAAAGGAATCAAGAATTATAATTGACATAATCATTATAGGACATCTCCATGCTTTAAGATTCAATCCATTTCATGGTTGTAAAGCCTATATTTTCTTTGGGGTTTCTCAAATTAACATGCCCGCTATCAATCTAGTAGCCTTCCACTTATATTTTTGAATATGGCTAGCCTTCATAACAAAGTAGACATTAGTGAAGTCAATTAGTTGAAAATAGAGGTGTATAAATTGCAAGATCAAATCCACACCCACATAATCATCTCAGACATGTGAACTCAACATAAATGGAGATATAGATCTTGCATAGAATCCAAAGTAAAACATTGAGAAAAAGGATCTACTTCTAATTTCAAGTCACATCAATTGTGTTCTTTGTCATCAAACCCAAAACTAAATATATTTATCTATTGAATTTAATTTCTTAAATTAAAACACTTAACTATCATTTACTATCTAAATTTAAATTATTCATAAATATATATCTAATTTGATTAGCAAAAATTAATTTAGTATTTATGTGTTCCACACTACTCTAAAACCTTTCATCAATTTTTAATTGGTTTATCTACAAAATTAAAGTAGAACAATATATTTGTCAATTAAAAGAAATCAGAGAAGTAGGAAGATTCTGGAGGCCAAATTGAGCCACTCAAAGCATGCCAATCTTCCATAATCAATGCTATATTCTGGGGGACCAAACTTCCTTGTGTAGCCATTTCTTGCCTATCTATGTCCATTTCAGACTGATTAAATCTAGTGATTCTCCGAACACCCATAAGATATGGTATTTATTATAGCTGAGTACAAAGAAACAGCAAGATGCAAACTGCCAAATCATCTGATACACTTTGAGGAAGTCATTACAACCAATGGATGCATTCTGAATCTGACATTTTCTATCTTGTTATATCACTTTAGTATCCATTTCTAGCACATGTTGTGACAGGAGAAAGAGAAACCAGTGACTATGGTTTACTAAAAGAATAAAATCGAATCCTTAGCTAAGAAACTGAGTAGCTAAATGTCATTTTCGTTGATATCAAGATAAAGAATTAGATGGGGTGGTTTCCAGAAAAAGAGTGGAAAAAAATTAATTTTAGTGCCACATAATAAGCCTTTTATGGTGTCTTTGTTAAAATCTTATCTTCTTCTCCATGACGAGATGATAATTGCAGCGAAGTTCAAAGAATGTTCTTAGCTAATAGTCTTATGTTTGCATGTTGTTTGTGTTACAAAAAAACACATTTAATAAATATCTTTCTGTTTTTTTTTTTATTGTATTTTAAGTTTTGATTTGTTTAGGTGACTCATTTGAAATTATATTATTTTTTTGAAAAATACTCACTTATTAATACAATTTCAGAGAAGCCACCTAAACAAGTTAAAATTTAGAATGTACTCTTTAAATCAAATGTTATAAAAATCTAACTATACAAGAATTGCAAAGAGAACTTAACAAAGAGATATGTGAACCCATACAAATACTGATCAGATTACAAATAGAGTTCAATATTATTTTATTTTACCATGTCTCTATAATTTATTATATATTTACGACCCTTGAAAATAGTACTAATTTTCATTATCATCACTGACATTTTTTTTTGACAACCCAAAAGCTACAAACCTAAGACAACTTGTTATAGTTTTCTGAGACTCTAGAGCTATTATATGTAAAGTACAAGACTTTAAAAAATTATGAAAATTATCTTCTCTCTAGTGCAATGGTAGTTGGTTTGGGTTAAGATGAAACCACGTTTTTAGTACAAATGACTTAGTGTTAGAGCTCTCTGAATAACCTTTTGGAGGGATGATGGTGCAAAATCCTTAACTAAGAATTTGAGAGCTTAGACAAATTGTTAGTAAAGAGGAAAATGATTGTTTTCTCTAAATTATCTAGTTTAATAGTCAGTGAATGAACAATCATGATAGGTCAAACAATAGTTCTAAGTGGTAATGAAAATATTAAAATTAGACTTAAGTAAATTTACATCAAAATTGAATGAGCTATCTACACAATTTAAACATGAGGTAATAATAAAATTTGTAGTAAATTGAATGTAGTTTATGTGATACTCCATTTTTCTAGAAATTTCAAATTAGTTTGGGTAAAATTGGATATTTCAATTAGACATTGCTAAAAAAATAGAAAAATATGAAAAGTGGATGTTCTTCTAACCAACTTAACTATGAGCAAAAGAAAATATTTTCCCTTCAAGACTATGATTTGAATAAAGGACACATGAGAAAATGACACATTTTTTCATTTTTCAATAAATAAAAATAGTATTTATATTTTTTTTACTATGATGTTTTAAAATATTAAAAATATATTTTCTAGCCAAACTAATTTGATCAATAAAATTATAAAAAAATATTAAATCTATATCCAATAAATCCTACAATGTAACACATCTTTTAGATTTAAAAAAAGGGATAATGTTTTTGAAAGTTGTGAAGGTTTTTCAATACATATATCTATTAAGAAATCAAACAGATTACATGTAATTTATCAATAATTTAAAATTGAAATTATAATGAAGTATATCTTATATTTTTAAAATCTTGATAGTTTCCTCTTCAAACCCTTATAATTCTATTAGATTTAGTTATAAGAAAAGTCTTTTAGCTTCAAGGATGAAGTCATGGAAAATTCTAGGATAACATTGAAGGGTGGTTTTTCAAGTTTCTTTGGTAGGTTTTAGGATCCTCCCTTGCATAAATCTAGGGTAATCCAGAAAAGAAAAAATTAAGGGGATCCATATTAGAGCTAGATATATTAACATATTTTCCATCGAAATCTAAATACAAGTCTAAATGTTAAATCTTTTTCATCCAACAATTTTTTATGGCATTGCCACTATTTAGCCTATCATGATCTCAAACTCATCCTTGTTACAATCCTATGAAAATCTATCACATATTTGTCTACTATACCATTGTCATTCAACCATGCTAGCTCTCTGAAATGGCTCTTTGGATCTTTCTTTTCAAACCTATCAATCAATCTTGGACTAAACTCTTTATACATAGTGATAAAACCATGACCTTGGATGATTAATCCATGGTACCACCATTCATAAGCTAATATTTCCAAGTGAAAGTCAGTAAATTTAATTTCCTCCTAATATATCAAAGTCATAGAGAAGTAAATTTGTTTTCTTTTAAATACAAACATTGACTAATTATTTATTAGACCCATCAAATGAAGGAATTGTGAGTCTTCCTGACTAGTGCTAGAAATCCTTATGAGTTTGGTCTTTATTGAGGATTCTCTTATTCCTAGGCTATTTTGATTACAAAAATTTATAAAAGATATTTTACCTCAAAATTCCTTATTCTATGATCTCTACTCTACATAGAGGATAGGAAAATCTTCATGTTGTTGTTATAATATTTCCCCTTCTAGATCATCTCCCTCTTTCTAGAAAAAAAGTGACTTAAGTTATCCCTAAACCACTAGGATTTATCAATTAAAATACCATATTTTTTCCTATAGTAAAATATTTTCTTCTATCCCTATTGCCAAGGGGAATAGTCATGAAAGTAGAAATCAAATTTTAGAAAGTTGTAAAAAATATTAGTGATTTATTGTTGCCTATCCCTTATAGACTCCAAGGTTTAGAAAATTTCCCTTTCTCTTTAATCTCTTGATATCTCTTCATCTTCATCTACATTTTATGCTAGAGTAAGATTTTTTTTTTAAGTTTTTGTTCATCTCTCCATAGATATCTTGTCTCTCTTTCATTAGGTGACATCAAAAACTCTTTAATCACTATTTAGGCTAGCAAGAACATGGCTTGAATACCATTTAATGAACTCAACAAATCTTAAACAAAAAAATACTTATCATTTTCAAATTATTGAGGCTTTATGAGGGCAAGGTAAGAGCATATGGTAAGTAAATATTATTATTCAGCACTTTTTGATCACCAAGGCCTAATAAGGGTAAAGTGAGAGGATATTATGATGAATAACAATTTATATATATTATTAATGCTCAAAATATGAAACAATAAATTATCTCAATAATACAAATATGTTAGAGATAAAAAAAATATATGTTTAAATATATAAAAATATAATCAAATAGAAAACATATAAATATGAATCAAAATTATCATTGTAATAATTTTTGTTCCAAATGTAAAATATTCAAGCATAAATGCAACCTCTAAATGATATTATGCTCAAATAAATAAAAGAGATTTCATCCTCCAATCTCCAAATCTAACACAAGGCTCAAGCTAATATACAAGTTAAATGAAAAATGGTAGACCTTTCAAAGTTTATCAAGCTCCTTAATAAATGGAACTAACAAGGCATACATTTCAATACCCCATTTTTCCTCTTCAAAATAACAATTAGAAAATTAACAATATTCTCTCCTCAAAATAGTCCTCATTTGTCATGAGTTTCAACATGTAAATCCTCATTAATGGACTATCATATAATCTATCATGATTAACATGTCAAGTGTATTGTAACGTCTACCCAACCATCAATGTTCACATTTGACTGTATTTATTAATTAATTAAAAATAAGAAACACATTGTATTCTAATTTTCAATAAATTAATAAATACGGTCAAATGTGCAGTCTGATGGTTGCATAGACAATTCGCAAGTGTATTGGGGCTACAACAACCTTTAATAGATCCCACAACCCCATATGCATGCAAATATTATATTTATTATTTTATATTCTTATTGAGAGAATGAGAATACGACCCACATAATAATTAATAAAAAGGTTACATCACACAAGTATACACAAGGAACTATATGAAAATAAGGGGTTGATCCTACATGAAGAGCTATAGCAATTTACATGAAAAAATAAATTAGAATGATAATTAATATAACAACTAATTGCATGCCATGAAATTGTATCATATATAAGAAATTTTAAAATGGAAAAGTAGGAGAGAGTGAGAGAGAGAGTATGATAGGAGCACTTTTTCCCTCACCAAAAAATTGTGTGACTTCCCCATTCACCACCCTAAAACATGGGGTCCTTCATGAGTGGAGTCATAATAGACTACCATATAGAAAGAAACTAGGAATAATTTTATATGACCAATATGGTCCTCTCAACTTATAACATAAAATTTGGGAAACGTAGATTATAAACCCTAAATGCATGTGAATGCATTAACTATTTTTAATTAATTATGATCCCTCATGAAAAGGGTGTTCCATTATGACTTTGTCATTATTTCCATATGTATGCTTGGTTATGACATGTGTAGTTGTGTGTACTTGGAACTATCATCACATTTGAGATGTGAAAGAGCGCCAATGATAATATAAGTGGTGTAAGATAATCTAAGAGATATCTAAAAGCATGTAAGATGGGAGTTACATTATTAATTTGAATTTTTGATCAATTTATGGTGTGTGTTATGTTGTGTCATAGAGAATATTTAAATGCAAGTAATGATGCTAAAATGGACTCTCCTACTTGGGGCATTAACTATGATAAGGTATGGAAAGGTAAGATAGGTGTAAGAAGATGTTATATTTTTAACTTGGAAGACCAAGACCATGTGGGTGTTAGAATTCAGTCCATTTATTTGGATGGCATTTTAGGTCATGGTATTGGCTCTTGATTTGCGGTTTACCATTGATGATCTCATGGACTGCTTTCTATATTTATTAGATGATAGAGATGGATATTTCATAGTAAATTTGTAGTTATAGATAAACTACCAAATAAATCTAGATCTCTTGTTGGTGATTTCTTTTATGAAGGTTCTTTTTCTAGATTATATTATAATTAGTATTATTACTAATTAATACATTAGTTTTTAGTTTAAAGGCTACGATTTTTCTTAAAATGGTTTTATTGGGATATATCATTGTGTAATGATTATTTTGTGTTCATATTCTTTCTTGAAATATTTTGGATCATATTTTCTACACATTTATCTCCTCATAGATTAGCATAGGAAGTATTTTTACATCTTAAATTCCTTTCATTTGGTATTAATGCATAATCCAAATTTTGTCCTAGATGATAGGAACAATATTTTCTAGACTATTCTTGGTTTAAATGGTAACATGTGTAGAGGATATCTTTATGTTGTGGAATATGGAAAGAAATCTAAGATTGGAGATGGAAATATTAAACTATACTAACTTTGATCCATGGAAGCTCAAGATTGAGGATTTACTCATAGTTCATGATCTATGGCTTGTAATTTATTTTAAGAAAACTACTAAAATATATCACCAGAGTATCAAGGCTAGTATTGGACAAAAAATGTTCTTATTAGGATTTGTTTGGATGATTTATTATTGTTGAATGACTAAGAAAACCATTTGGAATAAGTTAACGAAAACTTTGCAAATAACATGTTCTCAAAATGATGTAACAATATTCTTAGAGAGATAAGGAATGGCGTCGAGTGGGAAAGGAATTTCAAATTCCTCTAGTGATGCGAATGATGGCAATGGTGAATCAAAAGAAGATGATGATGGTTCTTGGTTGATAGAGGTTTGGTGACTTTGACTTGTTCTACTGGACTCATGGGGGTTTTTCTCCTGACATTTTCTTGTTGGTTGTGCTCAGTTATGCTCATTGTTGCTCTATTATCCTCAGGGTGGTCTATAGAGGAATTGTTTCCTTTTGTGGATGCACGTGTGGGGATGTGGTGAGGGCAGTGTTGATGGTCAAAATAACACAACATTAAACATAATATCTCTATTCTATTGTTCTAGGGAAGAGATTGAACTTGTTGAAGCAAATGGAGGAGAGGCCACAACTGAACCTAGTGCCTCAACATTTGTTGCAAGGGAGGCATCAAATCAACCTCTTACCACAGAGCAACCAAGTGGAGAGATTCCTATGGGAACCCTTCACAAAGAAGTTAAATCTTTGAAGGAGAAGGAGCATGAAATAGAGATTGATGACATTGACACAGATTTTGAGGCTACCCCATCCAACAAAGAGACTCATGTGGTTGCATCTCTTGATGTAACTGAGGATGCAAGGACTGAGTATGTTTTGACTAAAGAATACCAATGGAAGTTGTTTGAGGACGCCAAAAGGGAAGCAGATACCAAGGCACAAGTTGAGGCACTGGCTAAACAAAAGGAGATTGATGCTAAGGCACAATCTAATGCATAAAGGAAACATCAAGAATTTGAGGCTCAAGCAAAGGCTGATGAATTGGCTAAGCAACAATAGCAAAGAGAGAAAAAGCTCAAAACTAAAGAGGAAAGAGATAAACTAGCCATGTTGCAGAAGATCCATGATCTTGAGGAGGAAAAGGCCAGATATAGGAGAGAAAGAGAAGACCTTAAGGCTAAATTCAAGGTTGTTGAGGAGGCCCACAAAAAGAAAGAAGAGCAAGAACACCTAGAGAGAGAAAAAGAGGCTGAAGAACTGGCTCTGCATGAGAAGAAATCTAAAGAGGCATGGGACTATGTCAAGGAACTAGAAAAGCAGAGGGACCAGATGTATGAGGAGAGGAAGTTGGAAGAAGAGCGCCTGAAGAAGGAATAGGAAGCTAAAAGGTTACAAGAGCAAAAAGATAAGGAAGAGGATGAGAAACTTGCACAAGAAGAAGCACAAAGAGAACAATAATATGTGTAAGAGGTTGATTCTCAACCTAGGAACACTATATTGAAGCCTTTATCTTCTGCCATTGTTGCCTCTTCTTCAACACAAGTGGTCACTACTGATTCTCCTACATGGTTGGAACTTGATTTAGAGAAGAAACAAATAGTTCAACCTCAACCTCTCAATTGGGATGAGATGATGAAGGAAATAGAGAAGGAAAGACCCAAAAAGAAGGCTAGAGTTATTCATTCCACCAAGCTCATAGATGCAAGAGAAATTGTTGTCGAATGTACAATTCCAGTGGTGGATAAGGATAAGGATGGCATTCAAGTAAATGATTACCAATTGGGTAATGTGAATTTGGGGAGACCTACAAGGAACCAAAAGATGAATTTAATTGATATTGTAGCTTCCTCTACCAAATCCAAAATGATTAAAGATAAGCAAAAGAAAGATGAGCTTAAGGCCCAATTGGATCAGTTGCACAAGTTCTTAAAGGATGTCTCCACTCCAATTTCTCAACAAGTTGCTACTCCCGAGACCCCAATCCTATTGAGCAAGAAAGAAGTTGATGATTTAGTGCAGATGAGGAGTAAGGCAGGGATGCTTGACAGGTGGATTGATAGAATCAACCAAGAGGTCGGTGAAGTGCTAGCTGATAGTTTCAAAATTCATGAAGGAGCACTTGAGTTAGTAGAGGAGATGAGTTAGCATGCTGAGTTTCTAGAAAAGCAAGATGAGGAGTACAAAGAATATGTCAAGAAATTGAAGGACATCAACAAGGTGCCTAAGTCCACTCTCCTGGAACAATCAATTCTTGAAGAGGATAATATTGATTTTATTGACAAGACCTTAAATATAATCCAGTTCATATCCAAGTTCATTTACCAGCATAAGAATGAAGTTCAAGAAGCTAATAAAGACTTGAATGAAAAAATTGATGAATTGGAAGTAGTGGTTGCTATTCTAGTCAATCTAGACATCCCTATCAAAGAAGGTCTTCCTTTGGACAAGTAGAAGGAGAAGTGGGGTAGCATATTTGAGGAGGTAACATAGAAAGAAGATGATGGAGAAGATTTTTTTTTAGAAAGGCTCAAGGACATCAAGGAAGAGGTAAAAGCTGCTAGAAGGGAATTGATCAAATTAA
Organism: Sequoia sempervirens; assembly: GCA_007258455.2. NCBI lineage: Eukaryota > Viridiplantae > Streptophyta > Pinopsida > Cupressales > Cupressaceae > Sequoia > Sequoia sempervirens. Next base: position 63,279,946 of record VDFB02026320.1, read on the forward strand.
GAGATATGTAGGAATTTTCCTCAGAGTTAAAGAGAATCAAGTTTGAAGAAAATTGGTTGGATGGGCCTGATATGGAAATCCTCCAACAAATATTTTCCAGTTATGATGAGTATCTCCTTGATCAAGCAACGCAGGAGTGAGTTGGTAGCAAAACATTCTATCTTGACATGTCACATCCTCTTCTCTCCTATTCTACAAGGTTTTGAATCAAAGTTCTCATCCACTAGTTCTATTTTCCTCCTTGGGCATCAAAATCTTGTACAACAAAGCAATCAAGCCTTGAAACTAAAAATCAACAAGTCAAGTTCATTCATGCAGTCTCAGTTCCTTAAATTGTGGATCTGAGTTTCTGATTGAGAGAAACTTATGCATGGCATGTCTATATGTACTTTTGGGCTCTATTTTGTAAAGGTCGGTGGATTGAAGAAATATTTTCCACCTAATGATAGCAGATAGGAATGATAGTCTTAGGATTTCATGAATTGTTAGCAAGATACTTTGAAAGTTTAGTTGAACTTAGATACATTTTTTTATAGTTTTTATACAGTTTACATGTTGTTAAGTTTGGAACTCTTTGATAAGATTAATGAATCATAATCAATTTGTATGCCAGTGAGTTGTTGTGCCTAAATGTTTTCTATTTGATGCAAAATCAATAGAGGAAACTAGATTCAAGATTATCTCATTGAATTATCTGTGAATGAAATTGTTGTTATGTCTATTTGATCTGTGTTTTAATGATAAGTGAATGATCTATTTTTGAATCTTAAAGTAAAGGTTTTAGTGAATGGTTGTGATCATTGGATTAGTATTATGAATGTATGCAGTGGTGAAGATTATTCTATGGATTGCATCATGTTGTGGTTTGGTTGGATAAAGAAACACTCATTATTAATGTGTATGTCTAGATATTAAGTTTTATTCATATTCTACTATTTTAAAGCTCTGATCTATCTTTTTATATTTATTTAAACCCCCCCAATGTAGGCTAATTGATCTAATGTATTTTTGTTCCTTATTACCAGCAAAGGCCCCTTGAAAATTATAGTTACATTGACCATTGAGCAATATCAGCACAGTTGAGAACCAACTACTAAGACCTTGGGAGTTAGATTACGATATGTTATCTCTCTTTTTCAGGAGAAATAGAATAGAGATATTATGTTTAATGTTGTGTTGTTTTTACCATCAAAAGGCCGCTTTACTTCTCCTGCCTCAGTGGCATTCCTTCTTTTTTCAGTGCATCTTGTGGTTGGGGATTGGTCGTCTATTTGGCTGAGAATGGGTTTTGCCTCTACATCTAGCTACTCCAAGTCTTCTCTCATGGGTGGTTCTTTCCTTTGCTTGAACTTCTGGGTTTTCTCTTATGTTGGCTTGATGGTTGTGGGTATGGTTTCCTTTCTCTTTTTTTCCTTGTTTTATGTTTGTTAGTCCTCCTCTCTTGCATTTGCACTGGCATGGTTTTGTTCCATGGTGGGGTGGTCAAGGCCCTGTCTGGTTTTGCATTACCTCTTTCATGCTCCCTAGAGCTTGGTTGGGGACCATGGCAAGGTGGGGGTTTGTGGATTTTGGGGTCTCTACTACTATCGATTAGAGTTGGTGTTATTCCTTGCATACACGCCCCAACTTTTGCTTGGAAATTTTTGGGACGCCCTCTTCTTTTCTTCTTTTTGTTTTCTTTGTCTCTATCGGATCCGGAATTGGAACAAAAAAAATTCCAAGGTTCCTGTTCCTAGTTCCGTCCCGATCTCGGTTCCCTGCTTCGTTCGAGTGTCGTCCCATCTCTTCCTGTCTTGTTCTCCGTCTTGTTCTTTTCATTTTGTCTCATCTTTCATCGTTGTGTTATTCATTTGTTTTGGTCATTTTCTTTTGTTTCATTCCTTCGTTTCTATTTGTCTTCGTCCCATCCTTTTGTTGTCTTTTTGTCATGCTCGGTTCGTGTACCGTTTGTTTCTGATTTTATGTTTGTTTGTTTGTTTTTGTCTAGGTGTTGTCGTTGTTTGTCACATCATTCCACCTTAGAGTCAATTAGAAAATACAAAAAAAAAATACAAAAATTAGAAAATACAAAAAAATAAAAAAAATTAGAAAATTAGAAAATACAAAAAAAAATAATTTTTTTAAAATGTTAGAAAATACAAAAAAGACTTTAAAAATACAAAAAAATCTTTTAAATTCAAAAGATTTAAAGATAAATAATTTTTTTTTTTTTAAATTAAAATTTTAAAAATTCATAAAAAATCATAAAAGATCATAAAAAAAAGTGAAAATAAAAATATCTTCTTTAATAAAGGTTTTTATCCGAAGCCCCTCTAAGTGGCAAAGAGAGGTAAAGCAAAAAGTAACTGAAATAAATGGCGGGGTCGGAACTGAGAAAGAATTGGGAGCAAAAAAGTTTTTAAAATTTGTTTTCAAAAGTTCAAAATGGTTCTCGATCCGCCCCCGCATCATCAGCGGAACCGAAACAGATATTGCTCCGGACACCAAAATTGAAAAATTCCTCTTTTGATTTGGTTCCGTCCCTGCTCAAAATGGTCTCGATCCCAACTTAGTAAAATTTCTTTGTAGAACAGGAATCATATCCGAATCTGAACTTAGCATTAAATGGTTTCATTCAAGTGCAGATCCGACTCTGACCCTGCTCATTGCCTGTTCCCATTTCACTCCTCTTCTGTTCCGCTTCTTGCACAGGTAATGAAGGGAATGAAACAATTTATTACCACTGCCCTGGCGAACACAAATGTAAATGCATGGGAACAGAGAAATGAAAGTGCACGATTTGTCTGAAACAAAATCTCAAGGAATGATGCATGGATCGCGGGTTATGTACAAAATGGATTTATTGAAAAGGTCGTCGAAACTTTAAGCAAATGCAATTTTGTAGGAGTGAAATCGAGTTCCACAACCCCTGCCTACAAGCTCCTACCGTGGCCAAAATGGGGAGCTTTTGAATAGATTTAAAAAAATTCATCAAGGCATAAGGGAAAGATGAATTTAATCAAATGGTGAAGTTGCAGCAGCCCTCGTAAAACATGAACGAGCACAGGAAAGGTGTGTGAATGAGTTTAAGATTTGCATAGGAGAATGTGGAGGCCAAGCACGCAAACTATATGACATATTATCTCAAAGAAATGTGACCTCATGGATTCCATGATTGCGCGATATGCACAAGATGGATTTTCCTGATAGAATGATACAAAATGTGGAAGCATCGATATAGGGAAATCTCATGAACTGTTTAACAAAATGCCTTAAAAGGTAGTGGTCTCATGGAATCCCCTTGAAGGAAATGATTAGCATGGGCACGGATGGAAATTTGCTTTACAAAATGCCTTGAAGTATTCTCATGTCAACATCCATCGAAGCCCAGATGTAGGCACATAAACTATTTTACATAATACCTCAAAGATCTCATAGAATGTGATGATTGCAGAGTGTAATGTGTGGCGCGGCTTAAGAACAGTGCATCGATATTCACCCAAACCATAGTCAGAAAGAACACAAAATGCAAAGTTAAATTATGTAACCTTTTGGCAGTATTTTCTCTAAAGTGCCAAGGATTCAATTCGTAAGGGAAATAATCAGAATAAAAAATGCACAAAATGGATTTCATTCAATGCATTATGAAGTTGCCTGGTAAGAAATGCATGCAAAGGATGTGGAAGCATAAATAGGGTACGTGAACTATTTGACTATTAACCAAGAATGCATGTGGTTGGTCTAAGCTACAGCCCCCAAAACAGTAAACATGCATGCTAAATGTGGGAACCATGGTGAATAAAGGAAAAATGGAAAGCCACGCAACAGGAAATTGATGGCCATCAAAGTATATTCAGAGGAGGAAATCTATTAGTTCCTATGATCTGAATGGGTTTAGCAATGAGGATGCAATCTCTACTTAGCTTGATTTCAAGGAGATGCTTTTAGACTCGATCAGGACAATGTGTTTGTAATGGTAGGATTTATGTGTCATGGATGTAGAAAAAGAGCGCACCAATGTGCTCATATAAAAGGGACTGGTCTAACAAAAGGGGTCACTCTGCCAGGCAAGAAGAGTTGCCAGTTTAAAGATCCCAAATGAAAGTAAGTAAACACATAGGCCAGAATTTAAATAAATCAGGTGGCAAGCCATTGGAAGTAATACATAGTGAGTCAGGGAAGACTTTAAATGAGCCTGGGATAATTTTAAATTGTGAAAAGAAGTAGGCTTTGATCAGAATCTAAGCCAAAGGACGTATTTCATGACCAGTTAAAATACAATCAACGGATATATGGAACAATTGGATTTCAACCTAAAACCAAAGCATTTATCTGAGGCTGGGGCTTCTAGGTTAGGTATTAATCAGTTAGGTGGAGAGTTGGAGGTGTTGTGATCCCCTGAATTTTATCATGGAACCATCCAATCTGAGCCTAATTTGAAGCATGTGCTTGAGATTTCCCCAATGGATATTGAGTAGGCAGATTCAAATTTACCAAAATTCCAGCATTCAGAATTAAGTTTTATTGGCACAAAAGCTCTATGTATGATGTTCACTGCAATGGAAGCTTATCTTGGTAATGAGTTACTTTTTACCTTTACAGAATTGTTGGTGTGTGGGAAGGGTCAAGTGAAAGGTCTTATTGATCTCCTTTAAGGAACTTTTAGGTTCAAGGAGCGAGTGACATTATAAGTCCATACAAAAGATTATCTTTAGTGTTATTTTGTTTTAAAATAACATTAATTTTAAAGGAAGATGCCATTGTTATTGAAATATTTTGAAATTTAATTAATTTTCAGGATTAATTAAGTTTCATTGATTAATTAAGTGTTATTTATTAATTAATTTTATAAATTAATTAATGAATGTGTTGTGGTGGTTGCAGGTACTTTTGAAAAGAAGGATAAAGTCTTTAAGGCTGATTTGCAAAACTCACGTGCAAATGAAGAAGATTATTGAAAGAATCATCAAACTTGAGTAAACTGGAGACTTGGTGGGCCCACTTGAGTTTATTTATGGGAAAAATATTTCTATTCATTATGCAAAAGGGGAACTCAAAGTCAGATTGGAAACTGCAGCTGTTAATTGAAGCCAGACTGGAGGATGAAGTTTCAACTGAAACTAACTAAGAGCAAACTAAAATTAGTTGAGGACAAACAGAGAGTTGAAACAAAAAGTTATCTTTCTAATCAAATTGTGTGCACAAATAGCTACAACTTTTTAATGTCTCATTTTATGGAGGAAATTATGGAATTGAGCTATTAATTATCAAATTAAGCTCATTGTAAAGGGTTGGTTAGACACTTAGTAAAATAAGTTAGAGTTTTACAACTTAGCAAATTAGAGTCTTACAGTAGGATAGGTGATGCAATTTTTTGATTTTCTTAGTTTAGATGGAGGTAATTTGAAGACATGGGTTTCTATACACTGGTGATCTTGCCAGATTTGTAAATGTTGCTTATCTGTTTCATTGACAGTAGAAGCAGCCAGACTTAAACCTACTTTAGGTTATGCTTTGGAATGATGTTTGTTTTATTAATCATTTGATTTGGAAACCTTTCAAGGAATGGAGTTCTATCTTTTGTTTTATTCGAATTATGATTTGCAATCTGCCATTAATATTTGCATTGTGGATGAATAGCTGTGTATTGATTACAGGTTGATTTTTTTGGCAGTTCTGGTTTAGCAATTCATTGGAAAGTAATAGGTCTAGTTAATTAGATGAATCAACATTCTTCTTTCTCTTGCTTCCCTGATCTGTGTTTTTCCTTTTCTTTATACCCCCCTGTTAGAGTAGGTTTAAATAAGAATTCGATCTCATAGAAATCAAAAAGCTCAATAACTAACAAGCCCCTTGAACATTACAATCATATTGACCATTGAGCAATATCAACACAGTTGAGAACCAACTACCAGGACCTTGGGAGTTAGATTACTATATGTTGTCTTTCTTTTTCAGGAGAAATATAATAGAGATATTATGTTTAAATATTGTTGTGCTATTTTGACCATCAACAGTTGGGTTGCTTCCTCTCACACTCTTTCCCTTGGGTGCAACCTTCTATCCCTTTCACTTTTGTTGAGGACTTGGTCTTGCATTTGTGGTGTTATGCTCTCTATTTTGTAGAGTTGCTTCTTTCCCTTTGAGTTTGGCATTTGTCAGGGGTATCATGTGTTTGTTGTTGTCTCTATTGTGTTTACTATCACAACTTGTGTTGTGATAGCCTGTTCTTTTAGTTTGTTCCTCTAGGGTTTCAGGTGTCTATGCCTTGTTTCTAAGTGGTTAGCATCTCATTTTGAAGCCTCCAAGCTTGGCTTTCTTGTGGGTTTTAGGTCCCTCTATGATTGTATATGTTGTATTGCTTCTCTGATTCCAAAGGTTTGGGGTCTTTAGTTTTCGTGGACTTCTTTGTTGAAGGTTGTTCCTATTTTTTCTCCTATGGAAGTTGAGTTTGACTCTCTCTTGGATATGTTGATCTTTGTTGGTATGCTTGTTCCTTTGGTGGTTGGCTTGCTGATGATCTACAAGGGTGTTGTGGACTCTCAAATTTTCAACCTTTTGTTCTTGATGGGGTTGAAGGAAAAGTGTTTTATACAGACTAAGGTGTTTTTTTCTGCCCATGGTTACTTGGAGTTTTCTTTCTATTGGAGTTGGCATAGTCTCCCTGGCTCTTCAGATTGTGTCTCCTATGGAGGTGGATACTTCTCTTATTAAGGTGGAGATTTATCCTATTGAGGTGGATGATGGTTTTGAGGGCGTGGTGGGTTGTTCTTGCTTCTTTAGTTGGGATTCTCTCTTGCAACTCCCATTGAGGTGGAGGCCACTCTTATTGAGGTGGAGTTCTGGTTGGTGAGAGAGTCTTTGTTATAGTGGAAAAGGTTCTCTCGGTGGCTTCTCCTATAGAGGTGAAGGGGCTTATTGGAAGGTGGGGATTTTCTGCTCCATTAGCATTACCTCTATGAATTTGCATTTGGTTCCTTGTGTGAAAGGATTTTGTCTTGGACGGTGGCCAGTTGGCCTGTTATGCTAGCTGGGAAGCCTATTTGAAGAAATTTTAGCAATTAGGTCCTTGTTAGCCTATTTTAGTGGCTCTAAAGCCTACTTTGAGGGAGTTCTAGGATCTAGACCCATGTTTTCATGCTTGTAAAGGTTTGAGGATTGGCTAGTTCTCCACCCCAGGGGCAGTTGTTCTCTGCTTGTTGTTTTGTAGCTTTGTTTGGTCTGATGGTTTTTTCTACTAGTGTTGGTGCCTGTCCTACTTGGTTGTTTTGTTGGGTTCAAGTGTAATTTCTTGTTGTTGTTTTGCATTATTGTTGTACTTATTGTTAAATCCTTCATGATGTAAAAGGTTTAGGGCCCTTTCAAAATCCCTGCTTACCTAATCAAAAACGATTTGGAAGAATTTGGGGAGCTTGTACCAAGATAAATCTTTGACTAATCATTTTTTCTAGGATATAGAAGTTATATATGTTGAGAATAAGTGATAGTGACTATGTTGTTGAGAACCTAAATACATTCAATATGATCATGAGTTAGCTACACCCAATGGTCTAAAAATGGAAGAAGAGTATTGATGCATGAACCTTTTATGTTCATTATTACACTAATGGGATAACTTAGTAATGGTTAATGTAAGCACTATGATAAACCTCATGCTTGATGAGATCATAGATACTCTTCTCTTAAAGGATACCAAATTCAATAAGGAAACCTTGGTTCTTTTTGGATGGTATGGAGAATAAGGCAAGAAGAAGGACAAGAGTAAATATAATTCTTGTGGGAATTTATCTCCCCTTGAAAGTTGCAAGAAAAATGTTGGAATTGTCGTAAGAAAAACCACTTAAACATCGAATGAAAGGAGGATAAAAGAATATAAAAATATTATTTTAATTGGTAGTTATTATAAATCATCTTAAGAGGTTGTAGGGGATGCCTTTTATAGTCTTTGAAATGTGTACAAGGTTTGTTCCCTTGGTCTCCTTGTGTTTTGTAGTGCAACGCTTGGGTTCATGACATGGTTTAACTACCTCTCATGGATTCATTAACTCTGGCGGTTGTATCGAGCATTAACAGGTTGATCTTTTGGTGCAATGGAAACTGTCTATGCAATAATTGGCTTCAGAGCCTAGCTCATGGGTTTGAACCCCTTGTTGGCGTTGGGGGGATTGTTGCAAGGTGTGTGCCCTTGGTCTCCTTGCATTGTACAGTGCAACACTTGGGTTCGTGACATGGATTAACCACCTCACATGGATTCATTAACTCTGGCATTGTATCGGGCATTAACAAGTCGATCTTTTGGTGCAATGGAAACCGTTTGTGCAACAATAACATCATACTAATCAACCATATAGCATGTAAAACTAAAATCTATCACAAGAATTATTTAAAAATAGAGAAAAGGTGTTGATAATCAAAATAAATATTTCTAAAACCACCATAAGCTAAGATTAAAAATAAAAATAACTACATGAAAGGGTGTGTCCCACTAGGTGTGACTAATGTAAGCATAAGAACTAGAATAAAAACTAACAATTAAGAAAAAACTTTAAAAAAATTATTCCAACACCATGCAAACCTTTAATAAAGTGTGAATTGGATATACTCTTGATTTCAATGCTTCAAAATGTTTCTAATTATTTCAAAGCAGGAACGAAAGTCTTGAAAAATAAGGGATTTGATGTCAATTTATACATTTTTTAGGAGATAGATGAATGACTAGGATTCAATCTCATGAGGTGGATTTGATGTGGAGATGTGGTGGATATTATTAGTTAATTAGCTCATTTATTGATTTAATAGAATTATTTATTTATTTTGGTCGAACAAGTTAACTCACTTTTTCTTTTTGAAAATTTACTTAACTTAATTGGTTGGGATTGTTACCTATTTTGATTGATGAGTTAACTATTTGATTTATCATGTATTTCTTAATTAAATTGTTTGTAGGAGAATGATTTATTTTATTATTTTGAATTATTTGTGAGAAAGTGATTATTTAAATTAATTAAGTAATAAATATTATTTAATTAATTTAATTTTCATCAAGTAGATCAATTAGTGTAAGATTAGCCGATAAGGGCGTGGTTCGTTGGTCAAGTCGCTTGGTTGTAGTGACGGCCACCAGGGTTCAAACCCTCGCTGGGCCAAAGTGCTCGCAGGCCTTGTGCCTTCGCTGGGCCTTTGTGCTCGCGGGTTTGGTTGTTTCTTGTGGTTTGTTGTATCCGGTTCATAGCTCCGGTTCAAAAAAAGCGTTTACCCCTAATATTATGGGTGCATTGCACCTTTTAAAAAAAAAAAAAATTAGTGTAAGATTAACTATGTTAATGAATGGGTATTGTTAGGCATTGAGATGAAGATGATTGTATGAAAATGAGCACATGCAATATTTCAATATCTATGTGACACCTAAATATTCTAACATCATTCCTTATATCAAATTTATTATTTTGTTGTCCTAGATAATTCCCATGGGTGTAGGATTAGTCTTGAAAACCATAGATCTAATCCTCAAATTTTTAAATTAAAATATTAAATTTAACTAACTCTTGTTCATGTTACTAGGCAAAGTGAGCCAACTAATACACATTTGTGCATGCTTTATTATTATGTTATATTTAAAGGAACTGAATTGCATCCATTTATCATCCACAACCACTATCAATTATCATTTAAATTAAAGACATGAGTGAAACAATGGAAATAGGGAGCTTGTTATCTTTTAGGAGATGGAGCACAAGGGGTAGGGTTCCTCATGTTTCACCTAGTTTCACTCAAAGAAACCCTAGAGATCTCAATCCAAGGATGGAATGGGGGAAAGAGATCTACAATAGGGTATCCTAGGGTATGACTAATGACTAAAGAAGGGTTCACAACCAAGCTAGAGCTTGGAAAGACATGTAATATGCAAGGCCTAATGTCAAAGCCTAATGATGTACAATTTTCTTCACTAAATGAATTAGAAATGAATGCAAATCATAACATAAAACTAGGGAAGTACAAAAGGGGCACCTGGAAACCTATAGTAGCTTTATTGAAGACCTAAAATGCTAAAATTGTTGATTTTAATGCACACTGGGACTCATGCTAGGATGGGAAATTTAGTCCCAGATTAGGGTTTATGGGCAGGAACAAAAATCTAGCAGAGACAAGTCTAGAACACCTAAAAACTAGAAAATCCAAGCTATATTGGGACTCATAAGCCAGAAGTGGTGTATCAGTCCTGCTTTTCCTTTTTGGAAAGTCAAAGTCTAAATTTTCTCTTCAATCTCTGCTCTATCTTCTCAACCCGATTTTTGAGTCTGAATTACTAAATTCTGCTCTGTAGGTGTCCTTTCATGATCTTGTAAACAAGGTGAAAACTTTGAAAACTTTTTAGACTTTGACAACTTCTTTCCAATCTTGCTCTTCAATGTGTCTTCAACCTAGAACTACAAATCACGCACTATATAGAGGGGAAAATGTTGTTTTGTTAGTAGAAAGGGGTTTTCCTTGGTCAAACCTTGTTTTGGCAATCAAATCTTGTAATGAAATCAAATGTAAAGGGGGAATGATGAATGAAAAAAATATAATGTTGCAACTCACCAAACCCTAGAATAAGATGCGGAAAACATGTATGAGATGGCTCCAATGTGTTGGTTGAAAATTTTGTATACCTTGAGGATATGTAAAATTGTGGTATCAGACATAGTGTGTGAGATAAACTCTCCTATTTTCAAAGGGAAGGTTCCCCCTTTGCTTTCTATTTTAACAATTCTGAAATAAACTCTAACTACAAATCTATTCTAAATTTGGGTGAAACTCTATCTTGTTCTCTTTTTTCAGAAAAGACACTTATTCTTTTCTCTTATTTTAGAAAAGAATCACAACTGAAAGCATAAATGATTAATGAAGTTAAAAAAATAAAGAAGCAGAGTTTCCATAAAGGCACAAAGTCCTATGTTGCTCCTCCAAGATGAGAAAACAAATTGAAAGCACAAATTCTTTGACAACTTACTCTCCTATCAACCTTTTTAGATGATTTTCTAGTAACCAAGTATAGTATGTAGCAACTCAAAATCTAACTGCATGATGCACTTTTAATGCACAAACATAGAAAATAAAAGCAACACAAAGTCTGCAAATTACCTCGTTTGCTTGAGCATTCTACAATAGCTTCAAACGTGACAAACAGCTCAAAGTTTGCAGTATCAAATCTGAAAACCAATCTAAAACTCCAAACGCAATAAGCAACTCAAAGTCTGCAAAATTGAGCTTGAATCCCTCTTATATAACACCACAAAACTCACAATCAATATGCAAAAAATGTTGTCACATAACAGTGCCTTGAATCAACAAAAATTTTGAAAGCAATTTGCCTCTTTTAATTGACTATAATCTGATTTACATCTAAGTTCAAAGTCTTAAAGTGCACATACAAACTAGCAGAGTTTTGTTGAATTGCCAAAAGATAAATATTACAATAGAACCCCTCAAGTATTTATAGGAGAGAAGCCTTGAGAAAAAGGTGGGAGGATCCCAACTAACTTGAGAAATTCTCTAAACCACTAACTAACTGCAGTTGACTTATTCAATATTACAAGTCCTACTTGTAATGTTATTACATGCAATTACAAGTTACAACTTTGCAAGTGATATGATCACATGCAATTACATTTTTCCATTTACATGTATTTTGTCAAAACTAAATTACAAATACATAATTGAAACTATTCTAAGTGTCTGAAGAAACAACTCGAACTACATTTGGATCTTCATGATGCTGTTTGGAAAACATTCTTCCATCTTTGTCTTGAAAGCATTCCATGCTCAATCATGTTACCTATTCAACTCCTTGTGTGGCTTCGTCATGTTGTTGTTCTTTCTTTGTATCATTCTCCAACCTTGGAATTTGTTTGAAAAATAAATCCCATGCCTTATATTATGGATTTGGTGGGTCATGTGTGCAAACGAACTAACGCGAATGAGACAAAGGGGCTACAAAAGTGAGGCCAAAGCTCAATTTTGGGTTTTGGAAGGTTGACTACAAGTAAAGTGTGTAATCAGGATTTTTGGAACATATTGCAAGTAACTGAGTGCAAGGTGAAAGGTAGGAAAAATGAGAGGTCATTGCAAGTTTATTTTTGAAACTTCTACTTGCAGTCTTGACCAAAACTTCCTACTTGTAGTTGGTTGATAAAATCCTGACTTGCAGCCAAGGGCATCATTTTTCTTTCTTTCTTTTGCAGAAAATGGCAATGAGATCATGGAGAAACGTGAATGTGAAGGTGAAATGAAATGGAGAATCACGAAGGCATTTTTCAGCAATGAAAGGCATTTGATACAAAAAAAAATGTTTGAGTGAGAGATAGTTGAAAACTTGTTTCAGCAAAAGGGATTTTAATGGATGAAAAACACTGAAAAAGAAAGGCGTTTTTAAAAGGAATGAATAACATTCCAGCAAAGAATGTTTTTATCATGAAATGAATGGAATTTTGAATGAAATGTGTTTTGAATGATGTGAATATGAAAAACGCCTTTGAAATGAAGATGGAATGAAAATGAATGAATGGTGTTTGAAATGGATATGGCATTTTACTACAAAAGACATTGCTAACAAATACAAACTCAAACTCAAACTGCCCCATCCAACAATGGCGTCAGGTTTTTGACCACTAAAAGCAAGTAATAAATCGTCTCCCTTACAAAATCGGGTTTTAAAAAGACAATAATAAGTAAACTTGAGAGAACTCATTGCAAGTGAATTTTATGATAAAAGACTCAAATCAGAACTTTTGGAGCTCATAACAAGTTCACTTTTAAAAATAAAGAAAAATAGGAACTTTTGAAAATAAAGAGAAATAGGAACTTTTGGAGCTCATAACAAGTTACTTAAGTCAAATCAAACTTTTTATAACATGTTACAAGTAACTTTTTAAAAAGTAACTTGTAAAGTGAGCTAAAAGTTCCTACACCTGTAAGTTACACAAAAAGTTCCTATAACTTGTAATTAAAACAAAAAGTTCCTATTACTAACTTAAAATGAAGTTTTTAAAAATATTATCACTTGCCATAGAGGTAAAAATTTCCTATTATTGACTTGTAATAAGAAACCAAAACCCCTACTTACAGTGATGCCCCAGAAACCTGAAATTGACCAAAAATACACCAAAAATGACTTAGAATTTCACAAAAACAGATGAGAGTGAATGAAAAATGTTAGCCAAAAGGACTATAGACTCAAAACTTAAAATGTCCAACCTCTGTACCTCATAATATGTGCCTTGAGGCCTAAAAATGTCAAAATTTTGATGGGTTATCTCTTATTTTTGCATGTCAAAAATCAGGGACAACACAATGGATGTGGATCTTTACTTTTGCTTGAATGTAATAGATCTTGACTTGAATGCTTGCTTGAATCATAAAACCTACATCACAAATGTTAGCTCAAAAATAAACATGATGCATGATGACTTTGACATGATACTTGAGACTTGAATAATACTCCAAAATGCTTGATAATCAACTCTTGAAGGCTCTTGAATGCTCTTGTAAACTCGTGAATGCTCTTGTGAACTCAAATTTTATATAATGCATGAACACTCAAGTTGCTAGGTAAAAAATGAGTGAAATAACCTTGTATTTATACTTGTTTATGCCTAATTCCTCGAGATTACAATACTACAAGATGACATCAGATCTAGGAGAATAAAATCCCACCAAGAATTTGAATTTAACTTAATTTTAAGCCACACGAGACTCATACGCCAGAAGTGGCATATGAGTCCCATTAGGCTAGGCTTTGGGGCACATTTTTCAAGAAATGCTTAGATATTATAAAATTTGTGACAGGTGGAAGTGAAACCAGCCCTCAACTAAGAAACTGTCATTATCTGGTTATTTGTCATTGATAAGGAGATAATGAATTAGAAAGGGTGGTTTTCCACAAAAGAGCTGAAATTTTTTAATTTCAATGCCACATAATAAGCTTTGTATGGTCTTTTTGCCAAAATCTCATCTTCATGACGACATGACAATTGCAGCAAAGTTCAAAGCATGTTCAAGTGTGAAAATTCAATTTTAGTTGTTTCAGTTTTCAAACATAGGCTGGGGGCCTCTCGATCTTCTATTATAGATAGCCTTGGATACTATCCATGTCTTGACAAATAAAAATTTTCTAACAGTGGAGGAACAATGACCCTTATCGGATCCTCCTTTATTTAATTGGTATAATTTTTTAAAAATATTAGCCTAGTAAAATGGGTCAGTATGTCTAATTTAATATCAGTCCTTTCTTTCTATTTATATTAGCATAATTGCTCTTAATGTATAGCAACTCCTATTCTTCCTTGGTTGCATTGCAACATTAGAGTACTTACTAAATGAAGAAACATGTGAAAATAAAAAGTGGATGAAATTTTCTCTAATATATTTATATCTTTTTTATATTATTTTTCACATATTTCAATTATTTATTTAATATATATTATGTTATTCTTTTTTAGTGTATTCTTTGTTTAGTCCATTAAAGTTAGGGAATAATGTAAGATCAATTTATTTCTACTTGACAATATTCATATTACATTTTTACACTCATTTTAGTGTCCATTCTTGTATACATGTTTTAGGACTCATTTCAGTTCTAATTATTATTATCAAGATGTCGCTAATATCGTATATGCTAACTCAAAACCTATTTCAATGCTTAGAATCATCCCTAAAGGTCTCAAGGCAAAATTCAGTAGTGCAAAAAATGCATTTAGATGTTGTGTAGGAAAAACAAGAAGATTCTAGGGTCTAAATCAACTCCCTTTGATTCAAAATTTTAGGTCCCAAAATTCCTAGCCTAATATTTGCCTATTTTTCTCCCAAAAGATCATTTCAAATGGATCTTGACATTTAAAGCCCATCTTCCTCATTTCAAATTAGTAGGAAATATCCACCCACACTAAGTATTCCTTCGCAAATATACATACTATGTTTTAGAATTCTCACACCTATTTCCCATAGCTAAAACCTACAAATCCCCATTCTTGAGGACTCCTTTGTTTATCTTCATCATTTTCCTTCATTGTAGCACTCATATGTTCTTCCTCTACCCTCTAGGATCTTTCTTATTTTGAACTCTCTTCATATTTTCATTAATGTCAAATACCTTTTTTAACCCTTCTTGTAGATTCACCATCTCTTAATCTATTCCCTAAAGTATATATCAATGACATTTTCATCTCCTTCATTTCTTTTATTGCATAATCATATACCACCCAACAATAGTATTCGTTAGTAACTACAATACCTTACACACACCACAAATACTCCACATTGGACCACAAAAATTCAATCTTTCAAAGGATTTGTTGATGGTTTCAATATTATGAAATGGAAGAATTATTCAAGTACTCCCCCCAAATAGTCCAACCCTTTATTCTCATCCCTCGCTTACATGGTGTTTTTTTGAATATGTGAAGCAATTTCAAGTAGTCTACAATTGTATTCAAGACTAGTAAAGGTAGGATATTATTCATAGAAATTTTTAGGGTCTAATGAATTCCTTCACTCTCTAGCATCCCAAGACATTCTAATAACACTCCAGTATCTTAGGTGGTAGAATTTGAGCTTCCAAGCATCTCCATAATGTCTCTAGTATGTACTACCATCTCTATTGTCTTCTATATTACCAAGGATTAGTATTGGTGCCTACTCTAGAGACTAGAGTCATCAAATATGTTTGCACTAGCACCCAGGTCCCTGTAATATGTCTTGCATGGCCCCTAGATGCTTTACATTTTAGAAGTATGTTCTCTAGCCTTCACAATCAAATCTTCTTCAATAAAAAATAATATATAACATCTTTAGGGGTGTACAATCCTTACCCTTATCTCTTGTATTTTTCCTAGTTTACATTTCACACTTTTGAACTCATGAAAATAATCTATTTTCTTATAAGTTTGATAAACAATTATCTATTTTGCATTTATTGTTGTTCTTCAATTAGTAATTAGAAATATGTAGATTATTGCAAACATAGATAATTGTCTCCTAGGTACACATTAACAATTAAGGAGGCTCCCAAAATATCTTTTATCAAGGAGTGATAATTAATACGTAGAAACTCACAATAGTCTCTAGACAAAGCTTATCACATATTCTATAATTGTCTAATATATCACACAAAAAAATATTGTATCACTTTCTATACAAGTATTATTTCCTAACTACATGTCCTTGTTCATTTTCTCATTTTTCAAACTCCTAAATAGCTAACCAATTTTTTATTTTGTTTCTAGATTCTTCTTGTGAGACAAAGTTATACATTGTATGTTTTTCCTCTATTTTTCCAATTCTCATGTAACATGCATACGTAAGGACAAACACACATGATGAGATTTAGTGGGTTTTATTTATTTTATATGGAATTAGATGTTTTATTATGTTAGAGTACTTAATTTACATGCATGTTTGTGAGTGCTACATACTTTAAGACACATAATCTAAATAAATTTTGTTCACATGGACCTCAAACTAGAGGTAGAATGTAATGGTGAAATTCATATACCCATTATATTTTCCATTTAGTTTTGAGATAATGACTTTATTTAGTTATACATATCAAAATGGTGCAAAATTATGTGAAGTTAGCTCATTCTCCCAGATTTCATCTTTCCCATTTTACACTTATTCCCACATTTGGACCATACTCATTTATTTGTGCAATATCTCTACCATATATTCCATATTTATTGTTCCCACCATGATTTGGATTGATTGCCTACATAAATTTCATTAGTTTATTGTCATAGGCATATTAGAGTGTAGGATCAATCCCATGATCATAGAGCTTCTATCCTCACCCTCTAATATTATAATTTTAAATTTAACCAACTCCTCTACTCATTTTACTCATCAATGTGAGCCAACTAAACACACATTTGTATGATTTAAATTATTATTTTTAAATAAAGGAAACCGGACATCCAACTATCTTCACAATCATTATCCATTATCATTTAAATTAAAGAAGCAAGCATAATAGGAGTAATTTGATTTGGTGCTCTAAAAGGAAGCACGAATTAGAATCGACGTAATCATTCTAGCACATCTTCATGCTTTAAGATTCAATCAATGTCATCATTGTAAGGCCTGTCTTTTCTTTGGGGTTTCTCAAGCAATCATGTTCCTTGCCAATCTAGGAGCCTTCCACTTGTATTCTTAAATATGGCTAGTCTTCATAATAGAGTAGGCATTAATGAATTCAATGAATTGGAAATAAAGATGTACAAATTGCAAGACCAAATCTGCACCCACATAATCATCTCATACATATGAACTCAACCTAAATAGAGACACAAATCTTACATAAAATTCAAAACAAAACACTGACAAAGTAGATCCACTTTCAATCTCAAGACACATCAATTGCATTCCTCTTCCACAAACCCAAAACTAAATATACTTATTTATTACATTTAATTTTTTAAATTAAAACATTTAACTATCATTTACCATCCAAATTAATTTAAATTATATATATATATATATATATATATATATATATATATATATATATATATATTTATATTTCCTTTAACAATGTGTCCACACTACTCTATAACCATTTATTAATCAATTATGTTTTAATTGGTTTATCTACAAAACTAAAGTAGAACCATTTATTTGTCATTAGAGAAGTAGGAAGATTGTGGAGTCCAAATTGAACCACTCAAAGCATGCAATCTTAAATAATCAATGCTATATTTAGGGCGACCAAACTTACTTGTGTAGCCATTTCTGGCCTATCTATGTCCATTTCAGACTGATTAAATATAGTAATTCTCCATGAGCTGATCACCCTCTTTAATTTGTGGCCGCAAGATATGGTATTTATTATAGCTGAGTACAAAGAAACAGCAAGATGCAAACTGCCAAATCATCTGACACCCTTTGTGGAAGTCGTTTTAACCAGTGGATGCATTCTTAATCTGACATTTTCTATCTTGTTATATCACTTTAGTATCCATTTCTACCACATGTTGCGACATAACTATCCACTCTGTCCAGTCTTCATGTACTATCTAATTCATCACAGATTACAAGAAATCTGATACCCATCTAGAAAAGAACTACTTTTAAGCTTCCACATCACTGAGATATTATAAAGGTTGTGACAGGAGAAAGAGAAGCCAGTGACTATGCTTACTAAACAGAATAAAATCCAATCCTTAGCTAAGAAACTGAGTAGCTATATGTCATTTTCGTTGATATCGAGATAAAGAATTAGATGGGGTGGTTTCCAGAAAAAGAGTGGAAATTTTTTTATTTCAATGCCACATAATAAGCCTTGTATGGTGTCTTTGTTAAAATCTTATCTTCTTCTTCATGACGAGATGATAATTGCAGTGAAGGTCAAAGAATGTTCTTAGCTATTAGTCTCATGTTTGACAGTCAGGTGGTTTGTGTAGAAAGTATCTTTCGAGGGTTTTTTTTCTTTTTGTTTAATGTGAGTTAGGTTTAAATAGTACAATACATTTTAAGTTTTGATTTGTTTAGGTGACTCATTTGAAATTATACTATTTTTAAAAAAAGATTCACTTATTTAAGATGAGTCATCTAAACAAGTTCAAACTTAGAATGTGTTGTTTAAACCAAATGTCATAAAAATCTAACTACACAAGAATTACAAAGAGAACTTGACAAAGAGATGTGTGCATCCCATACAAATACTGATCAGACTACAAATATTTTTCAAAAAATGTCTGACCAGAATTCAATATTATTTTATTTTACCATGTTTCAATAATTTATTGTATATTTACAACCTTTCAAAATAGTACTAATCCCATTATCATCGTTGTCATATTTTTGTCATAATCTAAAAGCTGCAAAAATACTGATCAAAATACAAATATTTTTCAAAAATTGTTTGTGACCCAAATTCAATATTATTTTATTTTACAATGTCTCTATAATCTATTGTATATTTATAACCCTTCAAGATAGTACTAATTCCCATTATCATCGCTGACATATTTTGTCACAACCCAAAAGCTGCAAACCTAAGACAACTTGTTATAGTTTTCTGAGACTCTGGTTTTAAATGTGCTGAAATGCACATATATTTGAAGCTAAGTACAAGACTCTTTAAAAAATTATGAAAATTATCTTCTCTGGTGCAATAGTAGTTGGTTTGGGATAAGATGAAACCTTGTTTTAAGTATAAATGACTTGGTGTTAGAGCTCTCTGAAGGGCTGATTGTGCAAAATCCTTAATCCTTAATTATGGATTTGAGAGTCTAGAAAAAATTTCTCTAGAATAATAAGTTTAATTGTCCATGATGAATAATCATAATGGGTCAAACAATAGTTTTGAGTGGTAATCAAAATATTAAAAACAGATTTAAGTAAATTCATATCAAAATTGAATGAGCTATCTACATAATCTAAGTATAAAGTAGTAAGAAAAGTTGTAGTAAATTGAATGTAGTTTATGGGATACTCCCTTTTCTAAAAAATTCAAATTGGTTAGGTGAAAATTGGACATTTCAATTAAACATTGCTAAAAAAAAATTAAAAATATAAAAAAGTGGATGTTATTCTTGCCAACCTAACTATCAACAAAAGAAAATATTTTTCCTTCAAGCCTTTGATTTGAATAAAGGACACGTGAGTGTTGCAAGGTGTGCGACCTTGGTCTCCTTGTGTTGCGCAGCATAGCACTCGGGTTCGTGACATGGCTTAACCGCCTCCCATGGATTCATTAACTCTAATGGTTGTATCAGGCATTAACAAGTTGATCTTTTGGTGCAACGACAACCATTTGTGCAACAATTAGTATCAGAGTCTGGGTCACGGGTTCGAACCCCTCGCTTGCCCTGGGGGGGATTGTTGCAAGGTGTGTGCCTTTGGTCTCCTTGTGTTGTGCAACACAGCACTCGGGTTTGTGACATGGCTTAGCCACCTCCTATGGATTCATTAACTCTGGCGGTTGTATCGAGCATTAACAGGTCGATCTTTTGGTGCAATGTCAACCATTTGTGCAACAATGAGAAAATGTGACACATTTTTTTCATTTTTTCATCTATAGTGATGGCAAAGTGTTAAATATATTTGATGATTCTATTGCTCATACCATTTGTAATTAATTGCTAGTAAGTTACTTTGTATGGTTAGTTTGAGCCTTTCATAGCATTAGTTCAATTGTGAATGTTTATGCATGTTGTACCAGTGATTGGGTATATGTATGAATGTTTGTAGTCTAAAAATTTTATGAGTATTCCTTTGAAGATTGCACCATTTTTGCAGCATTGTGGGTTTAACCCTAATTAAACAAGAACTAGTTTTATGGGGATTTGTCTATCTACATCATTAGCCATTGTTATGATTGACCTTAGGTTCTAGACTTAGGATTTCTAAACCCTTGTCTTTTGAACTTTATTTTTGAAATATGGGTTAGTTTAGAAAGAAACAATATCACATCAGAACTGACATATTGGATGTTAAGAAGTCATTTTTAGATTGCAGATTTGAAAATACAGCTAGGGCTTATACCAATCTTCAGATTTTACAAATCCCCATCCTCAGAAATTATAGCTAAGAAATAGTGCCCCTTGTGAAACTAGCATAACATTAACCACTGAGTCATTTTTGTAAAGTCGAGACTTGACAATCGAAGCCTTGGGGTTATCTTTTTGAAGTTTTCTGAAGATAGTTTTCCTTCCAAGAGATAGGGTACTTTGTTACTTTGTATGTGTTGTGAATGTGCAAAAACACTCATCAACAATTGGCATACAAAAAATAGGGGAGATATGGATTATAATAAATTATAATTATTTCTTCATATTCTTTATCAGGATAAAAGAGACTGAATTCAAAAGGATGAGATTGGCAATGATGAGGTTTACCTAGACCTATGATTCTACTTTATATTTTTTTAGATGTGTTGGTAGGATTCCCTTGTGGATTCTTCTCCTATTTATTGTGGTGGCTATGGCCACCTAGAAATCTCTATGGTGTAGTTGTAGCTAAGTCTTTCTTAATATAATTAATTTTTACCTCTAACCCACCTACGCCCCCCCACCAAAAAAAAAAAAAATCCATTATTCTTTTGACAAAAGAGAATCCCCAAAAAAAATTATATCTTCATCACATTAACAAAAAGGGAAATTAACTGGTTGTTCACCATTATACATCTCAATTTGTCCCCCATAAGTAGCTTCCAATGTAGAATTTGCTAGGCTAACACTTGCACATCAAAATCAACATTTGATTTCCAAAATTTATGCACTTAATTTGGTCTAAAGCTTGGTACTAAATCTTCATTTCTATTTATGATTAAGTTGGGAATTAAGAGTCCAACAAGGAAGGAGCTAAACATAATTTTTCTTCAATGAAAAAAGATTGAATTGATAAGAAGATAGTTGGAACGCCAATATTTAACAAAATTACACTCCATTGAAGTACACATAGTTTCATAGTTAAATCCAAGGTGACTAATGATTGCACAAATATTAAAAATTATTTATAATTGTTATTCAACCAAAATCACTCTTCGGTGACTTGCCAAGGAGACTAACATGTAAAGCATTGAAGTCCCAAATGTCACTAAACTATTGGGCCCCTTTCTTGAATAGATAATTAACATGTTTAGAAAAAATGTTAGCAAGTGGATGCTCATGATAATTTAAAAGCCTATTCCCTCAGATGGATGATGAAGCAAGGTTGAAGCCATGTCGTAAGGAATAATCCTTCCACTTAAGAAAGTGACAAACATGGTGCCAAGATTTCCAAATGGATTGTAGTGGAAAAGACATTTTAATCTTGAAGAAGGGAGCAAGAAGAGTCTTATACGATGAATTCACATGTTGCCATTTTTCTTTGACAAAAGTTGTCATAATTCTATGTAACGCTAAATTTTTCCAAGGTTCCTCACCTCTAATAGCTCTAGTAATCCCACTTCACAACAAGACATAACCCTTGTGTGTTGGGGTCTATGATTCTCAAACTATTTTTGGATCTTCAATTGAATGCAATAAGACAAAGATGAAGCAATGAAATCAACGTTACTATCCCACTTGGTCCCAAAAAATACCTAATGTATTTAACTTTGCATCTTTCTTGAAAAGCACCCAACAAACACATAATACACATATGCGATCAAAAAAGTCTACACAAAATTCTACACATGCACGATATCCCACTTAATCCAAATATATTGTTGAAATAGTATAAATCCAACTCTACATACCCTTTCTTAAAAAGCACGCAACATACACATAATACACATATATGCCAAAAATAAAAATTACACATGCCATATCCCACTTGATCCAAAATAATTGAATGAATGAATGCTTTTAATTACGTCCACGAGACCAGCTGGCCTATGGGACCCCAAAACAAAACTGAAACCACAATTTGATACAAACTGAGCACCCGCCGACCTCCCCAATTACTTAATGTTTCCCTTTAACTCTTTGCTAATTTTGTTTCTTCTACTGTGTATTTTGATCAGGTAACCTGCCGTTTCAACGATCTTTTCCTCTTTGAACAAAGCCTCTAACGATTTGACTTTAAACAGATCCAAGTAACTGCACCTAATTGTAACTACGTAATAAATTCAAATATGCATAACTTTATTGAAAAGCACCCAAGAGACATTATTATACACATGCAAAATTCCCCATAACTATAATTTTATTGGATTATTTTTTGTTAGAAAAGACTAAAATGAGAAACGTATAGATCCTTCCCACCGTACAAAAAATAAAAGGCTGTTTTTGACCGAAAATGTCGGTAAAAAAAGACTTGTGCGAGCGAGAGCTGCGCCTCCCACTCGCCCGCGTTAGCCAGTCAAAAAGGCAACTAAGTCATAAAAGTCGGTAACATTAAAATAATCCAGCTGTCACCATGAGCTGTAAGAGCATATTATATAGGAGGTAGGTTTATAAGTAATAAATAATATTCATTTGTCGTTATATTTAAGGTTCTTCCCAATGTCAAATAAAATAAATAGATATCAAGTTCAACGATAAGTTGATAGTACCACTTTAAATAAAAACATTAACTTACACATTAATAGCTTTCCAATTTTTTAATTATAATGTATATTTGATTTTTTAAATTATTATATTGTGTAATTTGAATTTTTAATAAGTATATATATAATTTGATTGTAAATCATTTAATTATATTGTTTATTTTTTAATTAATATGTTGTATAAATTGATTTTTTAATTATTATATAATTTGATTTTTTTTACTATTATATGTAAATTTGATTTTTTTTAATAATGAAATGGTTATAAATATGATTTGAAATTTTGATTGTAAATAAAGAGTCAATTAATATAGAATTAAAATTTTTGATTAAATTTAAATGTATTATATTTTCTTCTCTTTTATAATGTATTATTATAGAGGGAAGTTTCACCTATTAGATTAGATAATTCTATGTTTATGGAACAATGTAACATTTTTTTAAATCTTAAATATTCATAAATATAGTTGTTATAATTAATTATTTAATTATTGATCACTTTCACTTTAATTTTTTAATTAAAAATAAAATAAAAAATTCATGAGATATTTGGCCACCCCCTCCATTAACCCATGGCCTAACTATGTAGTATTTTAAAAATGTGCTCTTTAAAGATATTTTGTAATAGTTAGATGATATAATTTTAATATATGTGTGCTATTTGAAGAGTAGGTTCCTAAGAAATATTTTAAATATGTAAGTGATATAATTTTTAAAAATATATGATCTTTCAAGCTTAAAAAATATTGCATTAAAATTTTAATTATTAGATTTTTATAAGATATATTACTTTTCTCAACACAATAAGTATTTTTAATTGACATTTATTTATATTTTTTATTGAAAAATCTACTTTTCTAATAATATTCTTGACAACATTATATAAATTATAACACCACTATTTTTTTTTAAATATACTTAAACATCACTAAATTTACAAAAAAAAACTCTAATAATTGAATTTAAAATATTTTTTAAATATTTTATACATGAAGTCTTTGAACATATTAATAATGCAAAATTTGATTTAACCATGAGGGAGCATTTCTTAACTAGAATTGTATCTTGTGTCTTTTGATATGAATGCAAATATTTAAAAACTTGCTATATTTTAATTTTCAAAAAAGAAGAGATTGTTCGTAGAGAAAATCAAAGAGAGAAGAGCTAGAAGGTAGATGGTGATGTGGTCTTTTTGATTGTTGAGGTTGTTTTTTATTTTTTTATAATTATGTTTTATTCTACTTCATAAGAGTTAGAATAAAGAATATACATATCCTTATCTTGTCTTCTCACTACTTGTGTGTCAGAGTAATTCAACATGTAGCCATGTCCCTTCTGGTGTAATGGCACTTAGATGGCCACATTAGTGTCCTCCAACCACAATGATATCCTATATGATTATGATAGCATTGTGATTGTAATAACACCATGTAGTGATGTCTTATTCAAGTGTAATATCATCTTCCACAACTCATGCAACCTTAGAATCTAGGAAATGGTGTAGTAGGTATTATTGGTTTGAGATGGATGGTTAACAAACTTCCCCAATAATGATCAAATCCCACAATAATTGAAAATAATTCTAATAGTGGATTGTCTTGGGAAATGTGTAGGGTCAATGTGTGTGTGTTGGTATATTTCAATTTGTGTAGTATTCGATGTGTGTGCTCCTTGTAGTATACTTTCATGCTACATATTACTTTATTTAATAATTTCTCTTTAATAAATCAATAATTTTAATAGTGGATTGCCTTAGGAAATGTGTAAGGTGCCAAAATATTCTAATAGTGGATATTTAGTAATGAATGTGTTGTATCTTTTCTTAACATAAAGGTATTTAAAATATTTTATTAAAACACTGACACATTACAATATACATCTACCAATCTTAAAAAGATGCATGACACACTAGCTTTAGAAAATCAAGAAAATTTAGATGGATTGAAAATATACATCAACAAAAGAGGAATCCTTCAAACCCCATAGATAGGCCATAACCAATTGTTCCCTTGAAGATTATACATGCTTTGAGTGTTAGAAGTAATGTTTGTCTTTGTATTAAAAAAATTGGAACAACAAGAAAACCACTAAAAGAAAATAGTAGTAATAATGTGAACCATAGGGGAATAAATAGGATGAACACCACAAGAACCGATACACTAATCAAGAATCTAGAGGATATAGTAGTTAGCATTCATAAGAAAAATAAAGTCTATGCTCAAGTCTTAGACAATGCAATCTTGATTATTTTTAGCATCAACCTTGATGTCATTCCAATTAGAAGTTGATTTAGTGAAGAAATCAACTATCTGATTTCCTTCCCTTCTAGTATGGTTCAACTTAACAATATTAAAACCATGAATGGGAATGTTGATGTTTTTCTTACATTCATTCAACTGTTGAAAGAGGACGACTTATGTTTGAAGTATCAATTAGGATTTTAGTGTCAAATTCTTGAATAATATCAATAAAATGCTTTAGCTTTGCTTCTAAAAGAGCTTAGTGAATGGCCATAGCCTCAACAAAATTATTAAAACCAACACCTAGACAACCAATAAATCAAAACTTAACCTTGTGATTATGGTCACAACAAACACCCACATGCCAACATTTCCAATATTGCTTTTGAATCTCTAGCAATATTTAATTCTAACCAAGACCTAAGGAGGACTTTCCAATTTAGTAAGATGATCTTCTCAAGGGTTATTTTGGAAGAGGTGAAAAAAGAATAAATAAAGAGTTATTATTGGAAGAGGGAAAAGAGGGAGAGAAAAAAAGAATACTAAGTCTCATCAAAACTCTAAATTTCCATCAAGAACTCACTTGATAATCTTGAATTCAAACTTAATAATATTGGTCATAAGGACATTTCCATTTAGTAAGTTGATCTTCTCAAAATTATTATTGAAAGAGTCAAAAGAGGAAGAAACCAAGGGTTATTATTGGAAGAGGCAAAAGAGGGAGAAAACATAGGATATTGTCTCATCAAAACTCTAAATTCTCACCAAGATCCCACTTGATAATATTGAATCCAAATTTGACAAGTTCTTTCAAATTAGTCATAATTTTATTCTGAACCTTATCGATATGCCTAGTGGTATCATTGAAAATCCAATGATTGCATTCCCACTAGATATTCCAATAGATTGGACTAATACTTAATATCATGTAACAAATTAAGGGATTTTAACTTCAAAGAGGGTTGTCAACACTAATTCACAAGAGAGCTCTATATAGAATTATAACTATTCCATGAAATTCTCAACAAATCACACAATAAATGGCAAAGAGGTAGGCTAAAAGAGGATATTTTCTATCCTCTTCATCTTGAAGGTGTTGTTACTTGTGTGTTCCTTGTATTAGTCTTGTATGCTACTTATTGTTTATTTAATAATCTCTTTAATAACTTGTTACTCAATTTCTTTTGACTATTTTCTTTTCGTAATATCTCTTTACTAACTTATTACACAATCACTTTCAATCATTTAAGTGTGAAAGCAAAAAGTATGTAAATTGAAGTGAAAAGATACAAGTTTGAATGGAAAATTCAACTTGAACATTAGGAATGCAAATTGAAGTGGAAACCAACAATTAGAGTTGAAAAAATCAACATTTGACCATTGAAAATTTAATAGCCATACAATCGTATTTAATTATTTAATTATAAAATATAATCACAATTTTAAAACCATAAAAAGAGAAATTTCTAATAGATTGATAAAATTTCTACATAATTAGATTTATATATTTAATGCATATAGATTATTTCTATATAATAACTCTTATATGTATATATAATCGAAAAAAAAAACCAAAATAGGCCTACACTGTGAGATTAAGAATAATTTTCCCCATCAAACGAGCATTGAAAACATTTTTTTCAACATTTTTTTGTTTGTTAAACAAAAAAACAGACTAGAAGTAGGTGCTGGAAGAATAAGGAAATATCTTAACCTCACGTGGCCATGACTTCCACAGCAAACGTTACAGCTAGATGCAATGGCTGGTTTGCTTAAACCTAAGCTCACATGCAATTTGAACTTTCTTAAGAATTGAGTGAAATCTTTTTAATAACAGCTCCTTAACATTAATTATCAATTGCCGAGAACTTTGTCCCATTGCAACTGCAAATAACCTTTAATGTCAAGCTGCTGCATGACAATCCACAGAACAAAAAAATATTTCAATATTCAGTAAAACAACTTTTCCTACCTTCCGAAGGCTGGAACCTCGTTATTTGATGTTATTCTTAAAAACTCTAGAGTCTGCATGCATGCATGCCCGACTCTCAGAGCATTCTACAAATGCCAAAATAAAATTTTAAACTGTTTCTCCATTGTGCCTAACAAATAACCATTAAAAACAACGTAAACTTTGTGGGGTTTCATTCATAATTTCAGATGATATTCACTTATGAATTTATGAGATAGGTATTGTTTTGGCATTTGAACAAAATTTAAAAGAGATCGATGCTTTTTTGGCCTTTTCAGTTTTTGGATATCATTTCGGCTTTCTTGGTTTAAAAGAGCTTGTCAGACCTGATTCAAATGCAATCCTCTGACGCACTTTGTTATTTTAATTGAAATGTCTGAGTACAAATCGAATCAGTTGATGCATTTATTTTTTAATTGAAGAAAACAGAGAAGTATCAGAAACGATTCAGCAAAAAGTTGAGATTCAAAACTACCCAATTCTATAAAAGATTCACTAAATGTCAGAAAGATTCATAATCACCCAATTCCTTCAATCAGAGTATAATGAAAATGTTGCTGTACAAAAGTGAAACTAAAACAGTAAGACAAAAGCGCTATTGGTCATCATGCCACGTCCAGACAATGTCTTTCAGGCCAGGCCGGAGCTCCTGATTGCAAAAGTTATTATATTCGAGCGTATCACCTCCAGCCTTGCTGACCTCAACAACAAACAGAGAAGGGGTGACCTCAAAAATTTCTGCAGCAATTGCCAGGTGCCCCTTTCTCCCCTGCACGGACCCCTGCATCTTCATCCTGGAATCCCCTCTTTTCTTCACGCTAAATCTGAGTAGCTTGGCGATTTCCTCTAGTTTGGAAATTATGCTGGATGCCGGCTGCGTCGACATGAAGCGGGATTCGGCCTTCCTCACATTGTCCTTTTCAAAGAGGCCGGAGAGATTAAACCCCGGCGACTGGGAAATTATGTCGAAGGCATTCAGGCAAGTCGGTTTGGATTCTGCTGGCTTAGGCTGTGATTCCTCCAGCGATGACCCGAAGGCGGAGTCCACGTCAACGAGGTCAATGTCGTCTTCTTGCACAGCCGGCCGCTGGGGTTTGAAGCCCTTTCTGAACCAGTGCACCTCCATCAACCGCGGTATGGTTATCCGGCCCTTGGGATTAGGGTTTAGGAGACTCGAAATCAGCTTCACCGCCGTCGATGAAAACCACGGCGGGCATTTGAATTCCCCTTTGTAAATTTTCCTGTACATGACCATAAGATTGGCGTCATGAAACGGCAAATAGCCCGCCATGAGGACGAACAGGATGACTCCACATGACCAGATATCAGCTTTTGCACCGTCGTAGCCCTTCTTCACAATCACCTCGGGTGCCACGTACGCCGGCGTCCCGCAGGTCGTATGGAGCAGACCGTCCTGGCGGAACTGCTCGGGCAACGCGCTGAGACCAAAGTCGGAAACTTTCAGATCTCCATTTTCGTCAAGTAACAGATTTTCCGGCTTGAGATCTCGGTGATAAACCCCTCGGCTGTGGCAGAAATCCACCGCGCTGATGAGCTGTTGGAAATATTTTCTGGCTTCGTGCTCTTTCAATTTACCCTTCTGAACCTTATTAAACAGCTCTCCTCCCTTCACATACTCCATGACAAAATAAATCTTTGTCTTGGACGCCATGACTTCATAGAGCTGAACAATATTTGGATGCCGAACCAGTCTCATGACAGAAATCTCCCTCTTGATTTGCTCAATCATGCCGATCTGCATAATTTTTTCCTTGTCCATGACCTTAATAGCTACGCTCTGGCCTGTCTTAATATGTTTGGCATAATAAACCTTGGCAAAGTTTCCTTGCCCCAGCTGCTTCCCAAATTCATACTTCCCCATCAAAACATTTGATTTTGGAGCCTCCATTTTTTCTCTAAATTGCTCTACTTCTCACAAAGAACAATCAGCCACTGTCAAATCTGAAACTTTACAACTCCGACCCCGAGCAGCTGCTGTTCATCAATAAAGACGAAATCCTTTTCCCGTCTGTTTCTCTCAGCCGTCGTCCATGACCTCTCTCAAAGATTGCCCCAAGCAAACCATTTCGTCCCGGAGAAACATCACTCCATTTCTCCACAGCAAATCTGTGGCGGCTTCTTCTTCTTCCGCCGCCTCTTTGCAAACCCAAACCCTAGAAACGGAAACCCAAGCCCTCATCGTGCTGCATTCCAAATCCCTTTTGAAAACCAGGCTTGGAGATCCCTAAATTGAAAATATTTTGGGTTTCAAGAAATACAGCGCTTATTCCCTTCCCTGTAGAGGAAGTGGTGGTGATTCACCTATTTATAGACCCACTTGCCCCACATAATTCCACACGAGATCCAATAGTTTTTTCCACACCGTGTTGAAAGGCTTCCTCCACGAGGTTTCGTTAGCACCCAGGCGGCTGTGGACCGTTGGTCATCTTCTAGTTTCTTTTTCTTCGAACTCACGAGACTCCTCTGCCACATCGACAACTATACGTGTATAAAATATCTTAACCGAGTGTGATATTTTATGGCGTTGCCACCGTTTAACAAAAACGCATGCCACTAATTTGCTAAGTTTAAGCCTTAAGTTAAGCATGGCCTCTCCTTAATATTCTTAATATAATCTCTCACATAGAATATACCTAGATGAATCAGAATCTTTTAGTTGTACTACAGTTTTCAAGTTCTATCGACTATTGTATTCTTAGTAAATTAGGGCTATTTATTTATTTATTTATTTTCAACTATTTCCTTGGGCCACAAGGGGCTATTTATTATATTTTTCGATATTTTAAAAAAAAAATTAAGCCTCGGTGATTGGACCCACATAGTAAAGGCATCTAAGGTCGTGTCTTAAATTTCATTCTTCCATTATGTTCTATGAGACCCACGTTATTATTATTCTTATTCATAATGGGAGTCTGTGTGGTGGCTCTTAAACTTCCTTTACATCAAATTAATTTTTTAAACTTTTGAAATTTAGAGAAATTTATATATGTTATTTTTATTTAGTTTTGTGTTTATTTTTGAGAGATTGGTTTAATATATTTATAGTAATGAAAAATATAATTTTGTATAAAGTCAAATCTATTTTTTAAAACTTTTTATGTATTCTCATGCATATATTATTATACATTTATTCATGTTAAATTTATAAATACATGTTCTATTATGTATTTATGTAATTGACATATTAATTAATTTAAATATAAAATACATTATTTTATATTATTTACTTTACAACATTTTAGTTGACATAATAACTAGTGGTAAACTCTTTTGATTCGGAGCTATGAATTAGTGAGGTCACAAATCACCAATGGGGTTTGAACCTTGATGGCAAGAACAACACCACAACAACTTAACCATCATACCATGCCACTATTGGCAAAATTTATTTTATTTTATTTATATTGTTTATTTTCTTTTTATTTACTTATGAGTTGTTTTATTTTAGTAGAATTATTTAAGAATTATTTAATTTTTTCTTACATTATTCATTACTACTCCAAAACTAATTACAATACAATTGGGAGTTGTAGTGTTTCATAAGAGTCTACACTTTGAATCTAGAGAAAATATAGTATCATAATTGTCTATAAAGATGACCATACTCTCTCCATCTTGAAATCCCTCAACATATTGCAAATGAGACCTAGAAAATAATCAATGGTTTAATACCAAAACCACAAATCAATACTTGGACTAAATGGTCCAAGTACAATCCACGTGTGGGCCTTTCCAAGAGTGACTTCTCCAAGATTATATTCTAACTCATCAATTTTCTCATTGACCTCTAAGATCAAGAGGGGTGCAAGTAACTCACAAGCACTGCACATATGTGTGATAATTACTCATACAAATCACTAATAAAAGTCGATCAAATATTCTAGTCATAGTCTATTGAGTAACCCCATATTCAATGACTTATTATAACTAACATAAGACTAATGGCACAAGGTAGAGTGTGTCAACAATGAAATCTCAAGATTCCATCAAGTGGGAACACCCCTTTCCACGAGGGCACATTACTTCATAAAAATTACAAATATGAATTATTTCATATAGACCTAGGATTTGTAAGGTGTGTAACACCTAGCCTTTTAATCTTAATAGGGAGTTCTATATTTTGAACGATGTTAAAATAAATTAAGATTTATCTTTTTATACAACATCTTAAAATTCAATTTGAAATGTTTCAAACTTAAGAGAACAAATAATAACAAGTTAGAGGTGGATGTCATGAACTTAATTTAAAATTTAAAATTTTAATAGTTTGAAATTGAGTTCATACTACAAAATCAAACTAAATAGACACAAAAAAATATTAAAAAAATAAATCCAATTTTTAAATATAAACAAAATCAAATTTAATTAAAAACATACCTAACTCTTAATATAAAAACATACCACAAATATACTAATTATTAAATAACGTACAATTTTCACTTTTATAATGTGAAAACAATTACAATGCAAGCAAGTTGCAATTAATTAAAAGTTGTGTCTTAATAAAGCTTTTATTCCAACTTATTCCAACAATTTCCATTGGACAAAAAAATTGGATCCTACAATTATATAAAATAGTTGTGATCAATTAGCACTTAGCAAATATAACATATTTAAAGTTTAAATAATATAAGAATAATTGTGAACCAAGAAAAAAGTTTGATGATAGCTATCGTAATAGTTTTAAATTAAAGGTATGTTCACTTCTTATTTAAATTATTTGAGGCGAATTTTTTTAATTTTATCAATATTATGAAGAAAGTGATATGACCAATGCCCACCGTTAGCTCTCCCTATCGACATTATTTTTTAATGTTTTATATGGTTATTTAAAATTAATAATGAAACAATAATATATATAATGCAATAGCAAGGCAACATTGCATGTATCACTATTTTGTCCAAGGAAGTATATATATATTGTATATACACCAACCAGTTGGCCACTTGCATTTTAACTATAATTGTATTTCTAGTCCCCTTTGTCGTATATAACTTGAGCATCTTATCAAATGAATGTTTTTTTTAATTTTTATTGCCATATAAAAAATAGTAATGACGAAATGAATGACGTAATGAGAGCGGGTCCGTTGCAAGGGTGTCTGCGCTTGGCAGTGATACGCATTTGACATTACAAAGAAAGAAGAAGATTTGACTTGGATTAATTTATTTAATACCTACTTTGTTTATAGTTGTCCTACAATAATGGACAAGCACGCGTGAAGGACTATTATAATTTAATGGAAAACAACTACCTCCCATAAATATATAGGTTAATTTAATATTTAATTTCATTAAACAAACAATGGGTTTGAAATAATATTATAATCAAGGTAGAAATTGTATAAAATGTATGGTTAATTAGTTTTAAATTTGATGAAGATGTTATATTGTAGACGGTAGAAATTCATTTATCATGATTTTAAAATTTTATCTTTCTAATGACTGTTATTGGTTTATAGATACAACTGTATAGTATCTAGGTTCATTTTTGGATGCACGTAAGCGATCTTCACTATACAAACTTGAACTTGATGCACAAATCTAAGCATATAACTCATGAATTTGACCTAATCCAAAGCTACTATTCAAAACATGTTTGCCTCTATGTGTATCAGTGTTCTACATGTATGCATCCCTCCCAAAAAAAATCTCCACGTTCTTGGGACAGGCACATCCCTAAGACATGGGGACTTGGTGGGGGCATCTGCTCGCCATCCCACCACTGTCGCTCAAGTTTCAAAGATGTTTTTGAGATGCCCCCTAGTTTGGGGACTTTGAGACATCCTCAAGACGTTTAGGAGACTTCGAGGAGTCTCCCAATTGTCTTAGGGATTTATAGGTGTTACAAAAAATAAGTGATATATTATGAAAATGGCATTTTTCATGAAGGTTTGTGAGATTTTGAAGGTCGAGCTCTACCTTGTTGGTGGCTCTACACCTAGACCAGGTCATAAGGGGCACTACTCCTTGACCTCATTAGGGGCCTTGGCCCCACAACCCATGCAAGGGGCACTGCCCCTTGACCCTGTTGGGGGATTTAACCCCAAACCCCTATAAGGGGCAATGCCCCTTGACACCAAACCACCCACAATTTTTAATGTTCAATGCAACCATTGTCATGTTTTTAATGTTTATTAGTTTAAAATTTTTACTTAGTATGCCAAAGTTTCATTTATAATTCTTATACTTATTCTTGACTTTCCCCCAAACCTCTACCCACCATTGTTGATGTTCAATGTAATCATTTCCATGTTTTTAATGCTTATTAGTTTAAAATTTACTTATTATGCAAAATTTTCATTTGTTATTCTTATACTTATTCCTTACACATATTTTTTATAACTAATTTTTCAAGTACTATATGTATTTGTGTCACCCCTATTGACTCACTGCCCTTGTGTTGTCATCCCTTTGTCGTCCCCAAACTTAGGCCCTTGGTCCCCTTATCTTTGAAACCTATCTCCTTGTCCCTCTGTTTCCCTATTAGGAAACTTGATGGAACTATGGTGTGTATACTCTAGTCAAATTTAACCTCTCAGTGAGACTACTCCTTTAGTTTAAGATTTTTCATTCTTTGACATGAGATCTATAGGGCTTTCATCCTTTGAGCTCTACAGACCCATTGGTTTTTATCCAAGTAGATCTGGATACCTAAATAAAAAGTGATCACTATAATTTCTAGTTAGGGTTTATCATAGGTTTTTTGTGATGATCTTCTCTCTTTCCTTTGGCCCACAATACACCCAAACGGGCATCAAAACTTGTAACAGTGGCCCCCATATCAAGATTAGTATGTAGCTAGGGCTACCCATACTAATTGAAAATTGTTTCATCTCGAGTTGTGTTTGGAATGATCCTTATATATGTGGAAATGTGTTTCAAATGCATGAAGAAATGTTCCTTACAAACTTTAATTATCCTTGATAAAAATGGTGAGGATCCTTTAGGGTTTGAAAGCCTATATACCTTATTAATGGTAACTGAAGTTTTCTTCTTTGTTTGCAAAGCTAGGTGTACAAGTTTAACCATGTCCTTATTATTAATGATATTTTTATGCCCATATAAATCATTCTAGAAGAAGAATCATCACCCTATGCATTAATGGTTGTTTGATCATGCATGGAGGTAGGTGAGATGAGCAATGAAAAATGACAAGTGCCAGAGTTGGTGCATTAAGTATACCCTATGTGATGTACCATAATTTAAGGATTGGGATTCAAAAGGGAGGCATGTTGGTGAGAGGAACTTTGACTCTTCAAATAGAGGCTTGTGATTGAGTAGGGTTTGGCAAAGATCTATTATGAGATAGATAAATTTGATAGCCTAATAGGTGAAGGGAATGAAGACTATGAATGATTGTGGGGAATTCCTGAATGGGGAAGTCTACAATTTTGATGGAATTATAGAAGAAAGAAGACTTGGGAGGAAAGTCATATTAGGAAGATAAAATACATAACTTCCATGACTTACACTAAATTATAAAATTGGTTGCACCCCCTTTCTTGAAAATTTAGGAATCTTAAGCAGATGCATGAGGAATGAAGAGGAGTAACTCACTCACAAATTTGTAATGGGGGATATTTTTGGATAAGAAATGGAAATTTTGGATTATAACATAAATTATGGAAAGAGGGGACATGAAAATTCTACCTTACTCAAATTTTCTTGTCCTCAAGTAATTGTAAGTTAAAATCTTCATCTCCTCCTATCTAAAATTCCTCACAATTACTTGTAGATTACTTAATTATTCCCATGTGGCCTCCTTCATAGGCAAGTTTTTCCAATAAACCAAATTGTCTTTATGGTTGTAATGTCGTAAAATTGTACCCCTTGCAATTTCACATTCATTCCAAGTATCCACTTTGGTTTCCACTCCCTTAGCATTTGTGTAGGCTCATTTTAGCCCCTACATCATCCTTTTCCCTTCTCAGGATGCTCAAGACCCCTTTTCAGTAGCTACCCTCGCGCATCAGCTTTGTATCAAATCTTGTGCTTTTCTCGTTCTTATTGTTTTGTAGTGTGATGTGTCTAGACATTAGCACGCCATAGGATGCCTGCGCACTATGCTAGCGTCCTATGACATTTCAACATTCAAATGACCATTTTTGAGTGCCTTGCCACTTGTTAGCTACTTTTATCAGTGGTAATAGCCCAAGACACCTTGTAACGACTCAAGAAGCTTCTTTTCCCTCTTATTCTCTCTTTAAAAGCTATCTTTTCAATTTATTTTGGGCTTCTTCTTGGTCTTTCCCTCTTGGAAACACTTTCTCTTCTCTTGCTCTCTTACTTGCAGAACTCTCTTGCTTGTTACAACATCCTCAAGATCTCAAGTTCTTACAACGCTCTTTGCAACTCTCTTGGCTCTTGTAGCTATTGATCTCTCTCTTTGGCTTCCTTAAGCCTCACAAGTGATATCTTGCTTATCTTGTATCTTTGAGCATCATGGGATTCCTCACATCCCCTCTCTAAGAATTTTACTATTTCATCTATCTATTTATCTTGTGATATGGGTTCTACTCCTTGAGCGGGGATTGCTTTTATCACTTCATATTTGCTTACTTTGTTCACTTTCTCTATCTATCTGGTTATTCGTGGAGGTGGGAACACTGAAATGAGGGTTTGACTGAGGCAAACCCCTAAGCAGCCCCAACATTTTTTCCCTCGATCTTATGTGTGCAGGTGTTGAAGATATCTACTTGTTAGAGGCTTCATCACTTGGGTTGTTGTAAGCATTTCTTTCTTTCTTCTCCTAGCTTTATCATTTACATTTTACCTAGTTTACCTTAACTTGTTTTAAATCTATTGTATTTAGTTGCTTTCTCACATTCTGGAAGTTCTTAGTAATCGGATTGTTAGTAGTCACTTTGTTGTTTTTGTGATATTCTTGGTTTTTGGTCCATATGAGATGCCAGTATGCCTCGGAGACTCTAGCGTGCCGCACTGTTGTCCTTATTCCGCGCTACCATCCTTTAGTTGAGAATTCATCAGTTTATCTAGAAAATCTTTGTGACCTACTCTTTTTGATCCTGAAACTCTCACATTGTTCCTTGAGGTAGTTTAGGGTTGTTCATTCCTTGGGACTCTCTTGAGAATAAAGAGACTCGTGTGCAAGGAAATCCCCCTTCTCTACATTTTGGTGAACCTGATGTGAAAACACCTACCCCAAAATTATTTTTTGGGCAATGCTCTAAACCCCATTTCTTTCTTTCAAAGTGATGCGTAGACCTTCACTTGACTTGTTATGCATTGTTTACTATATTTAGCTTACTGTATTCAAAATGAATTTAATATCCTCTTTTAACAGGTTAATATCTGATTCTATTCAAAGTGTTAATGGTGTTCCATTTCATACATGTGATGGTGACTTGGCCTTACCCATGTCACTCAGTATCTTTGATCCTTCTCATAAAATTCCTTTTGCTTCAGAGGTTATTTTATTGCAAGAAGATGAAATCATTGATGCTTTTCTTAATGTTACTCTGCCTTCTCTCCATGCCAATGCACTCTCTTCTAAAGATGATGCATTAGTGAATGATGATTCTTTTCATTCCAATGCACTCTCTTCTAGAGATGATGCATTAGTGGATGATGAAGTTCCTCTCACATGAAATATTCCAAGGATGGATGTTGAGCATATTTCTTCAAATGACTCCTCTATAACTTGAAACCTTTGTTCCTTTTTGGTCTAATTTCTCATTTGATATATCTTGGTTTGAGGTATTATGTTTCCTATGGTTGGTGTCTTGCAATATTTCCCCTTTATCCTAAGTTGGACCTATGCTGTGAGTTTCTTAAGTCATTGTCCCCTGTATTACCTAGGTGGCCCCCTTTTAGAAACAACTTGAAAGCATGTGTGCAAATATTTCACTTAAGTGACATCTATCACACACCCTATGAACATCGCGCTTAGTTTCCTTCTCATCGGTTTCATATGAGCGTTGCGCGATGCATGGTATTCTTCCCATCGCTAGTTTCCTTCACATCACTAACTATTCAATACTTTCTTAATTCATTCATGTGATGAGAGATGCCTTATATATTTTCCCTTCACATCGCTAGCTTTCTTTGCATCGTGGTTTTCATTTTCCACTCTATCTCATTTCAATGATGTGCAATGTGTTGCAAGATGGTGTGCCCCTTGGTCTCCTTGGTGCAGTGCAATGCTTGGGTTTGTGACATGGATTAACCACCTCTCATGGATCTTGTATAAATCTGATAGTTGTATCAAGCATTAACAAGTCGATATTTTGGTGCAACAACAACCACCAATGTAACATGATGAACTAAGTTAGTTCATTGTGACACTCTAATGCATTGCAATTTTCTTATCGCTACTATGTTTCATTTCAATGATACACAATGGTCCCTTGATTTCACATGAGGGACACATGTCTCACATCCCATTCATTACTACTATCCTTCATATCATTAATTGTATCCTTACTCACCTAATGCTTTGAGCTACACATGTTGAGCGGCTATGATCATGACACTTTTCTTAATCCTGCCCCATTGCCCCACTCCTTTACATCACTAATGCATTTTCATCTCTGAACACATATGAGCGATGGGTGATGAAAGAAAATGAAGAATATTCTTA
This sequence comes from Sequoia sempervirens, assembly GCA_007258455.2. NCBI lineage: Eukaryota > Viridiplantae > Streptophyta > Pinopsida > Cupressales > Cupressaceae > Sequoia > Sequoia sempervirens. The sequence goes on from VDFB02026320.1 coordinate 63,317,769, forward strand.
ATGATGCTGATACACATCACGTAGCTTCATTGCATTGTGGTTTCACATTGAAGAGCTCATATCAAAAGCACGATGTGCAATGTGCTAGTACATGAAACAAGAAGGAAGGAATATGCCGACACGGTATTCCCATGAACAGGTGTCAGCCTAAAAATGCATCACATACATCCTATGTATCGTGGATTGCATTTTTCTAAAGGTAAGGAAGTAGTGATGAGTGATGAAAGGCTTAGACCTTTCTCCCAGCACGTGGTTCTAATCCATTTTTGTTATACTCCCAAACATGAATAACATTTTAGCGATGAGCAATGGGAAAATAGAGGAGATTCTTGAGAATATTCCTTCCATTGCTAGGACTCTTCACATCGTGGTTTTCAATTCTTCAAGCCAAAACATTTCAACGATGAGTGATGGCTTCATAAACAAGGTTGTTGTCTAAGTTTTAAAGTGGCTATGTGGCAGCAACACAAGACATCGTACCAACTATTCACATCACATATTCACAACAAAGCACCAAAAAGAAAATGGCAATGAGTGATGAGTATGGACAACCATTGATCATTTTTTAAAACAAACTGATCAATGGTGAGAATTTAAACATGAATGAATAAGTGTTAGAGCACTCCTATTCGCTTGTACGAGTTGTCCCTCACCATTAATGGTGTATCTACTTGAATTCAAAGGTCATAAAAGGTTGAATTATTTATTTTTACACCATCTTTGCAAGAATTCAAAGGAGAACATGAAGAGGAGCTTTTAGACAATTGAATTCAAAGAGTAGAGAAGAATTGTGACTAAATGGGTAAGTCAAATTTCATACTTCTGTGTGTGAATTTTCCATTAGGGATTAAATTGGGAAGGAAAATTGGTAGTAATAAAGGGAATTACGACTTAGGGTTTCTGTAATTTTTGTGATAAAGTGTAAAAGGTGAATTGTTGACCCTAGTTTTATTTTGAAAGGAAAATTACCAGTAGGGTTAGTTACAAAAATTTCAATTAGAGGTGAAACCCTAGTGTCTTAATCTAAATTTGGTAAAACCCTAGCCTTTTTATAGTTTTTTCAGGATGATTCAAGCCAATGAGCAATCCTAGCCAAAGGTTAAACCTAAAAATGAAAAATTTAAGGTTGAAAAAAAAATCTAGAGGTTTCAGAGAAGAAGAAAGGCGTATAGAGGGATTTCACTTGTTTCATGGAGGGTGACCCTCAAGAGGCACTTCCTGGGGAAAAGCTAGTTGGGAAAAGGGCCATAGGAGAAGGTGTTCTAATTGATAGACTGCAAGATTTAGCGAGGGGAATTGGAGAAGTTCTGCTACCACAGAGTGCGTGGGAGCTCTTTTTATATGCCTTCAATAGAAGATTGGCAAAGTTCCCAACCTGTCATTTATGGAACTATGACCTAGGAAAGCTAGTAGTTCCAAAGGTGTTTGTGGAAGTTGCCCTGATGCTGGAGATTGCAAAGTGCTACAATCAAATGACATGATTATTAAGAGTATAAATGGAACCCCACTATTAGACATCTCTAGGAGTCAGATGGTGGAAATCTTCAAACTGAATCTTGCTGCCACTGTTTTAATAAATTTTGCTACATTGTAATAGGAATATGAGAAAAATAAATATGGATATAAAAGACATGTGTTACCAAGGAAAAGGAGAAGAGACCAAAACAAAAGAGATGTATGGTTTGGACCCAAGAATGGCGAGCCTTTTGAATGTGATGAATTTGAAGATTACCTCAAAAATACCAACTATTGTTTATGTCAGGTCCTTGCTAGAAAATATGATGTAAATATGAATGTTTCTCAATTGTTATGGCTATGGATATAAAGAAAAAACACTCAAATAAAGGGTTTGATTATACGACCTATCTTGCTGATGAAATCCACAAGGAGTTGGTGGAATTAAGGGATGGAAGACCTCCCTTGGGTTTCAGTCATTATTCTTTGTTGATACACATGATTTTATGGATGGACCAGAATGGATGGAGGAATTTCATGAAGTTAAGAGAGAAAGATGAACAAGATAATGATCTGCCTATGTAGATGTGGACACATATATGGGACCAAAATTACCTAGAGTCCAAATATGCTACTTTTTGTAATGGTTTTAAGTTTTTTGTCATGGAAAGTCTGGGTCTGAAACTAATATATAGGATTTCATGAAGCATTATGGAAATCCTAAGACCCCTAGAGTTCAAAGAAGGTACCAAGCACGACCATAGTTGGGGTGACTGGTACCTACATTCACATTACACTACTATTAGGGTTTATGGAGCAAAAGTGCCACCTCACTGCCTACCTATTTATGTTTCTAACTGACTTTATTTTATGGAAATAATGTGGCAACTTGATGCCATGGACAAAGAACATTTCAGAGATGTTGGGAAGGGTTCCCTTATTGCCCCATAGTTTTCTTTTGCTTATTTTTTTTTACTGCTAAATGTATGATAACTTTGGTATAATGTTGAACAACCTTGGAATGAAGGTGGATGTGGTTAGGAATTGTGACCCAAAGGGGTTTGTAGATAGGGAAAGGAAGATCTAAGGAAGATATAGATTTTGGCACCACTTCCTCTACATTGAGGATGTAATTAGAAAATTACCCTCAAATGTTGTTGTGGTAGGAAGAAAGAAAGAATGGATATTAATCTACAACATTGAAGAGAAGATACTAAAAAAGAATCAATTCTATGTCATCCCATATGCAAAAATAAAGGATCCTTATAAACAAGCTCTTACATTGTTAGATGATCATCAAAATGGAACTTTCTTTGAGAAAGTTAAGGAAGTAGAAGATAAAGCTAAGATTGTCAAGGAGCAGAATGATGCAAAATTAAGAAGCCTTCTAGCTCAATCTTTGGCTCAAGGCACTCAAGGACAACCCTTGGAAATAGATGAACAACCAATAGTTAGTCCTTTGGTTGCTTATTCTTGTTGGTGTAAATAAAGTCTTGTACCTAGTTCATTCATTACTAGGGGACTTATTTATACATGTTAAGTTTACTTAGGTCATAGGAAGAAATATTTCTAGAAGGTATTAGTTGTCATTAGTTGTTATCTTATCTTTTGACAACTACTACATGTGAACCTAGGTAAGTGTGATGAGTTGTCTCATGTCATATGATTAAGACACTTGTCATAATCCTATGACATATTGCATCTCACCTTGGCTATATAACCAAGGGGTCTCTCTCATTGTACAATCAACAATCATATCATTGAATCATATTGATAAGAATACAATTTATTCTTGTCACATTATTTTCTCTCTTCTTGTGCTTTCTATTTGGTCTCAAGATCTTGGCAGCCATAGCCAATTCTAACATGGTACCAAAGCAGGTTGGGTGCTATTAGAGAGTCCTTTTTTGAAGAGAGATACTAGATTTGGGGGTGTTCCATTTGTGACTCTCTATTGTAGGTTCATAGCGGAGCTTGTTGGTGCAAATCTAACCTCAACATTGCATTTGGAAGGTTTGAGAAAGTTGATTTTGCCTTTTGTTTCGTCCAAATCGGACATATGAGGCCAAATCTATGAGGGTTTGAAGCTGAAGAGTGGTTGCCAGATCCAAAAGGTAGCTACATTTTTGGAGCATTTTGGGTCAAATCCGAACCTGCCATTGCATCCAGAAGGGCCAGAAACCATAATATCAGTTGCCAATTCATCCAAATCAGAGTAGTTGTCTGATGAGGAAATTTCTTTTCCCAGGGAGTCGTACGACCCCCAAGTCATCATAATTGTGCATGGTATGATTTTTCTAAAAAATAATAAAATATTTGGCCATTTTTAAATTTTTTTCTAAAAATATTCAAAGGAAAAATACATATAGTCGAATCATTTTTCAAAAAAAATTATTTAAAAATATTAAATCAAAAAAAGAAAACAAAATATTGGCAGATTGCAGACCTTATAGTCTACAAACCCATGAACTGTACCTTGAATGTACGTGGGCTACCACGCGGTGCCCTTGCATTTACTTGCATCGGCCCCACAAAATACAGTGGACTAGTGGTATAAAGCTAAATTTTGGCCAATCAAATAGATATCCAACATTCTAGGAACTGAAACATTGAAGAATATTTTGATCTACAATATTTCGGTTATTTAGCATATTCTGACAATTGGAAGAATATTCCAGCCAAATCGCACTGTAGGTCATGACGGCTATTTAGACGTCAAATTTAAACCATGAGAGCTTGTGACATATGTTTGACTGTCAAATTTAGCATCGGGAATTGATGATGTCAGCGATTGGTTTGATTATTTTCTAACCCCTCATGGTTGAAGTTTTTTTTTTTGCACTTGATCTTCAAATGCTCATAATTTGTGCTTAGAATGTCCAATTTGTGAGCAATTTTTTTTAATTTGGACTATTTTTCACACTCTACATGGTGGTGTAATCAATTTTTGGTTTTGGTGCCTAGATTTTCTAGAATTTGCATATTCTCATAGGCGTTGTTGCTTCGTCCTCATTTTGGGAACTTTGGGGGCTCATATCTTGCTCCTACGGTAACATTTTTGGGTGTAATTTTTTCGAAAGTGCATAATTTTCATGTATTTTACAGTGGTATGATCATATTGATCTCATTGTGTACCAAAAATTGTACTTGATTATGTGGCCTATTTTGGCATCTGCATGTACCAAGATCAAGACCGCTTTGTTGTTTTTGGCAAGTGGCAACTGTAAATGCACTACTCAAAAATTTCCAAGCACATATATTACTTGGGGGGGGTTTCATGATTAAGTAATTTGGAAATGGAAGAGAGTTGTGTGGGACATAAAGACATAACATATCTTGGGATTAATTTATTGTAGTTGTGATATTGATACACAAATGGCCACTGATGGTATTGAGATCCCTCATAACCTTATGATCAAACTTTGGGAAATGTATAGAGATTCAAATGAACCTCCATTACCAAAGGATCCTGTTATAGATTGTCTTGTTCCACTTGTAGAGTTTCAACCTATTGATGATAAAACAACTAAAACACTTGCTGATTGGGAAAGGTATGGTAGTTTTGATGACACAAAACCTTCTCCTTCTCCTCCTATAGAGACATCTATTGAGACTTCAATTTCTATGGCTCCTAATCCAGATTTAGAGGGTTCATCTTCTTCATCTATGAGTCAACATCTTGAAGCTGAGGGCTCTTGTAATCCAACAATGTTGGAATCATCTACTATTGTACCTAAGGATACTTGTGATTCAACAGTTTTGGCTCCTTGTGATTCAATGATGCAGGACATACATAGTCTGCTAGATATGACTACTTGTGATGGCTTCTTGATAGGTATTTCAGACTTGTTTGTGGAGTCTCATCTTACAAATTTGGGAGACATCATTGATGGAATTCATCTTCTCTTTGATGGAGAAGATCCTTCTTCAGTTGTTGTGAGGGAACACTCTGACCATCTCGTTCATTCTTGACATGATCATTCTTTGCAGTTTGACATGACTGTGGATGCTTTTGGATAACATTTGGATAAGGTTTCTTTGACTTTAGAGGGGATATCCTTGTCTTTGATCATGTTCTACATTCATCTCTACTAGATGTTGGATTGTCCTCTTCAACAGTGTGGCCTAGAATGCCTGTTTGGAGTGTGTCATCTTTCAACATCAACATGGAGACACTTGAGCATGCTTTAGAGACATCATACATCATCCATATTCTTGACATCCTACATACATCCTTGGTTTTGTTTCTTCCTAAGGGGAGGAACATTGTTTGACAAGATTGGATCATCTCTAGCATTCAATGTCGAGCTTCTACCATCATTGTAGGAGACTCAACATTGAGGGGGGATTGCCTTGTCTGTCTTCTTCTTCTCTCATATGGGGGAACATTTTTCCTCACATGGGGTTTTTACCCTCTCATGCATCATTGAGAGCATTGTATTTCTTTATTGTAGTTCATTTCTCTTTTTGGGAGGAGTTTTGTCCCACTAGGTTTTCCCCTTTTCTCCATTTGTGAGAGATTTCATTTGCATATGTACATGGGCACCTAACATGGCCTAGTAGTCGAGACCCATATTTGTGTCATTTGCATAATAATCTACTACTCCCTAAGTTGCACTTAAGGGGGGGTGTTGGTGTAAATAGTCTTGTACCTAGTTCATTTATTACTAGGGGACTTATTTACACATGTTAATTTTACTTAGGTCATAGGAAGGAATCTTTCTAGAAGGTGTTAGTTGCCATTAGTTGTTATCTTATCTTTTGACAACTACTACATGTGAATCTAGGTAAGTGTGATGAGTTGTCTCATGTCATATGATTAAGACACTTGTCATAATCCTATGACGTCTTGCATCTCACCTTGGCTATAAAACCAAGGGGTCTCTCTCATTGTACAATCAACAATCATATCATTGAATCATATTGATAAGAATATAGTTTATTCTTGTCACATTATTTTCTCTCTTCTTGTGCTTTCCATTTGGGCTTAAGATCTTGGCAGCCATAGCCAATTCTAACAATTTTGAGACAGAGCAAGTTGGAGGAGAAGAAATGCAAGAACAATCTGTAGAGCATGTTCCTAGTGAGAAGGAGGTGGAACAAAGGTTCCCCTCCCCTGTAATCAATGATACTCTTGATGCTTATGTCCCAAATGATAGGATTGTGAGATTGGAGTATGATGAAGAGGTTGATGATGATGTAAGGGCAAGGCATGCAAGGAATTCATGAGTGATGATTCCTTTGTTCAAACCAAAGAGTTTAAAGAATTTGTTATTCAGATTAAAAGCTAAGATATCAAGAACATAATTGAGAGTGCTAAGGCACAAGTGGACCCCTCACAGTAAGAGGAGGTTGAGAAACAACATGAAAAAATAATGAATGAAATTACTGCCATAACTCCTATGGAAGGTAGGAAGTTGGTGAAAGACAATGGAATTTTGTTGTTACCTAGATGAGATATTTCTTCAGCGATTGCTTTGGATGCAAACAGAAAGAATCTAGCGGCCTCTATTTTTGAGGAGAATTTTGATAACAACATATTTTGTTCTAGATTTAGTCCCAAATTACACACATAAAAAATTTGGTTCATGACACCAAATATGGGAAAGCCATAAGTTGTAAAATTAGTCATGGAAGTTATAGGTGTAGTCATGGTGAAAAGAGCAACTGATATCACCCACACATGATACCAAGTTGACAATGCATGCTGCAATGTTGAGTGTAGATACTGCATAGATCTCTCAGGATAAATATGACAAATTGTTGGATAAATTTGACACTCTCCTTGATGAGTACAACAAAATGAAATCCATTACAGTTCATGTCAGTTTATAACAAAGGGCCCCGCCACCTCCAACTTATCCTTCTAAATTGTCTTCACAAGATAGAGAGAAATTTTCTTTAAGAATTAAGAACTTAAAGGAGGAGTTACAAATGGAGAAAGAAAATGTAAAGAAGTAAAAAGCATAAACTTCAACGGTGGCCAAGGAGATAATTGATGATATTTTGCAGCATAGGCTTTCTAGTGTATTGCATAAATCAGATAACATTTGGAGTGTGTACAAGAGTGTCCATGAGGCTCATCAAAGGTACCTTCAGGTGTAGGAAGCTTTCCAAAATGTTTGGAGAAAGTGGAGTGCAAGAGTTGGTGCTCTTAAGGAAATGATGGTAAACATGAAGGATGATCCTAAGGAACCTACACATCTCCCAAAATTGATAAAGGTAATTGAGTTGTTGGGAGAGATATCATCCTTCCATGAAAAGTTGGGTGTGTAGCTACAAAGCAAGATTAAAATGTTTAGAGATTTGGAAGGATGTGGGGTACCAATAATTCTGAATGAGGAGGGAGTACAAAAATATTTCAGCATATGGAAAGACGATTTTGGAGATCTCACTTATTTCCCTCAAATTATTTACATTTTTGGAAAGCCAGACTATGCAACATTGAATAATACCATTAATGACATGTTTAGGATTGAGATGAACATGGATGTATTTGTCAAGGAGGCCAGAGTAATGGTGGATGCTAGATATAACCTTCATGATTCTAAGGTATAGAGGTTATTAGATGTTGAATAGCCTCCTAAGGAGGAATACAATACATGGCTTGAAAATTTTATAAATTAAGCCTATGTTATATCAATGTTTAAATATTTCTTCCTTCTCAATTCAAAGTTGATGACACAAGAATGTTGATGTGGAAGTGCTTTGCTCTTTTCTTTGCTCTTGTTTTCAAGCTTTTCGTTCTATAATTTTGGGAGCACATGGAAGAGGTGTTGTTGCTAGTTGAAGGAATATCTTCATCAGATAAAGTGCCTTTTGGAAGGCGGGAAGTATCTTCACTGATGAATGGAAAATGACTTTTGTCTCATATTGATACTTCCCCCAAGTTTTACAAATATAAAGGTCTTTTGGAATGAATTGTAATTGTCAAATGAAAATGTGACAAGAGTTAATTGGCCTGAAGCTTGTTTTGCTCCCTTGTTTTTATAATAGGGAATTCAAGGCCATTGATGGAGTTGTTGTTGAGTTATTTTGAGAAACAATTGAAATATAGAATGTAGATACATTTTGTCTATGTTTTGTCTAGTTTTTGGAGTTTTGAGTCTTTGATTGTTAACATTATATATCAATACTATTACTTCTAAGTGCAAATGGAATATTTCCAGAGCCTTTGTTCTCCATTGTATACCTCATATAAATCATGAATGAAATGGATCAATGATCTTTCAATTCATCTTTCTTGTATTCCCATTGAATGTTTGTTCATTGTTGATGCTCTTGTTCAAAGAACAAGTTAATTTTCTTTAACATGAATGAAGGTTTATATGAATATATGCTAGGATAATTAAGTAATATTGGCTTGGAATTTTGAGTTAGATGGTGTAATGCATCATTTAATAGATTTGTTGCGATAGGTTGAGTGTTGTTGTATGATTTTAATTGAATGATTTAAGACTCCATGCCCTGAGATAAGGTACTAGTCCATAAGTTGTGTATATGTTATAAATCTTTGGTCGTTCATAGTAGTTACATTCAAAAACCAATTTAAATCTTTCCTTTCAATCTAAATGTATGTTTTTAATTACGTCTCAACATATTCTCATGTTATAGGTTGATAAATGTTGTAAGATCCACCAGATCTTTAAGGTTTTCATCTATTGAATATCAAATTAGGAGAATATATCTATTGTTACAATGTTCATAAGTAAAATGACACAAGAGATCTTGAGAACATTGTTAGGGATTACCCTCCTGGTTTTGTAGAGCCCAAAGTGTGGGGGGAAGTTCACCAAGACTTTCACCTATTAAGCTGGCCAATCCCTCCTGATTACTGACTATTGAATTTGGCACATTCATAGGTAATTATGAGATCATCTTGGTTTATTAAAAACACCAAGTTCATTTCACTAGTGCGATTGAAAAAGGGATAATTTGAGGGATCCATGTCCCATATTTTCCTTCATGGCCTTTTTTGAACCATATAAGACCTACAACCTAAGAATTGACAACGCAAAGTGATAATGTAAGGTGGTATATGAGACTATGCTATATTTTTGGGATTTTTTGAAGATATAAGGATGCCAAATGCTAAAGAACCTAAGAGCAAGGTTTGAAATGTAGTGATGGTAATGACCCTATGACCAAAGGATATGATATGAAATGGGGACTGAATGAAGTATAACCAAAGCCTATGATCGAAAACTAAGATTAAGGAATTCCAAATAAGACTAAAGGTATGCACCTTTGGACCTAAGAAAAGAATGCTAACCAAGCTAAGTTAACAAATTAGACTATCAAGACCTTAGAGGTTGAATGCTAAAAAGGTTGTTGATTTGACAAAGTGAGCCTAAACTAAGACATAAGTTTGAGACGAAACTTGGATAATGATGATTGATAGATAGAAAGATAAGGTCAAAGACAATCTAAACATGTGACAATGGACTGATCAAAGGTATGATAGGCCTCCTAGTCTAAAATCTAAAAGGTGCACATAGCTAAGAATGATTTAGGACCAACTAGGTAATGCAAGGAGGGAAATGCAATCTAGCTAAGGAAATGCAAGGCAACCTAGATGAAAGCAATGAAAGGGATTGGTTTAACTAATCAATTCTTATGATCAAAATGATATGGTCATTGTCAAAATGTGATTAGGATTGATATTGGACAAGGATTTTCCTAAAATTTTAAGATTTATCAATTGTGGCTCACTATTTCACAAATGTGGTGCACTATTTCATGGTTGTAGTTCACAATTTTTAGTAGTTGTGGCTCACTATTTAGCATATGCGGTGCACTATTCCATGGTTGTAGTTCATAGTTTGTTGGTTTCAAATTTGATATTTTTAGATGATTTTTCATTTTTGGAAAATTTTGGAATGTAATTGAAAACACAAAAAACACTCTAAAAACACATTTTGGTTGTTGACTTGTCCAATTTTTATATGAATAGTGTATGTTCAAGGGTTATTCATCCCAATTTCCATTGGTCTATCTCAATATCAAAAACACTTCAAGCACTTCCTAATCCTAAGGTCAAGACCAATGGTAGCACTCTTAGGCCCACAACTTGGAATTTCCTTTGACGCAAACGTAGGGACACCTTAATGGTTGTGTACACTCTTATCTTTGTGAGAGAGGATAGGTAGGGGTCTCTAGGACTAGAAGGATGACCTAATCACCAGGTCTCCTCGGAAAGCTACAAGTAGCTTATGCTAAGCTGAAGATTTTTGTCTCATCTCAAGGGAGCCATGTGGTGAGTAACTTTAGGGTGTGATGCTACACACCTGCACTAAGAATGACACTAATAACTCAGTCAAAAGGGTGGCTTCGGTTGGAATCCAAATTTTCATAAAAAAATCTAAGTATTTTATCATTTGAAATTCAAAATTCCCACTCTCATTTTCATAATAAATCATATTATCGCATTTCAAGGTCATTTTTACCCTTTACCGAATTACCGCTATCACATTAGCCACCCCTCATAACACCCATATCATACCTCCCTACCACAGATCATCCCCAAGTAGCTCGCGGTACGATGGTGAAAGCAGCCACTACTATATACACTATACCACTTGTGAACCTAGATCCTATACCTGCAAGAACACAACAAATGAACACATTAATAAGGTCAAATGAAACTTAGAATATAGATTCCTCAAGAAATCCATTTGAATGCAAGAGAAAAGGAATAAAATGAAGGAACACAATAAGCTTAAAACAAAAGATGTTGAATCCTATTCTAAAACAAATCAAACTCTTAATCTCTTGAGGGAGTTGGTGCCAATTTGATGTGAAAATTGGCCCTTTCCCAACTCCAATGCTAGCTTTGATGATTTGATGAAAATTGTGATCCACTTTGTTGAAGATTGATGAGTGCTCCAAAAAAAAATCTGCATAACCTAGCTATAAAACTCAATAAGATGGATGAAGATTGTTATGAATTTGAGTATAGTAAGTTTACTCAAGTTGTGGATGATAGAAATGAAGGATAAGCCTCTTATTTATAGAAAGTAAAGTTGAGGAGATGTCCAAAATGGAGAAATGTGGGACTAAAGATCCACCAATGACAAAGTGTCACTTGTCAACATGTGAATGGATGGAGGATGTGCAAGTTTTGAAGAATTTGTCAATAAATGCATATACTTGAATTTTGAAATTGTTGAAATGACATGTAAGAGGGAAAGAAGGTGCATTGAATGCCACTTGGCTCAAGGAAAAAGGACTTTCTAGGTGGAGTAAATGCCTTGTTGGAAGGACAAAGTCCACTTGGATTTTGAATTTAAATTTGAGGAATATTCCTTTATTATGCCTTTTGAGAGAAAATAGAGGTTTAATAAATGAAATAAATCTATTTTCTTGTGCAAGTTGCAAAAAATAGAGGATGGGATGTGAGAGGAGATTAAATTAATCAAGGTTAATTAATTTAATGAGAGATTAGAGTGATGTGACATATTGATTTAGATTTATGGATTGATTTAAATCAAAATATGAGAAGAATATGATTTCAAGGTTAAATAAAGTTTTTTATTTTATTTCACCAAGGAGATGATGTTAGATTAAACTAAATAAGGTTTTAATTTATTTAATTTAATGGATGGACTTTAGAGATTTAATCAAATACAATTGATTATTCAATTAAATAGGGATAATTAGATCAGACTGATTGATTTAATTAACAAGAAAGGATGACTTAATTAGATAAATGATTTATTTAATTAAGAGAGGAACATTGATGAATTTAATCAAATAAAGGTATTCAATTAAATGGTTAGACTGAGGGATGATTTAGGATGAAACGGTGTTAGTGGTCAGGATCACATGTGCAATGTCAATCGGTATATTTTACATGTCTACATTTTGCCCCTCTTTGAAGCAGTGTACTCGTTGCATTGGTTCAAAGAATAAACAGTCTTGATGAAAAGCCAAAGTTTTTTTGATTTTAAAAATTGCCTCACTGCTGCCCCGATGAAGGAAATTATGGTAACATACTACCCCCTCGAGAGATCAGAAGAAATTTTTTATTTTTTTGGGTGATCTCACAAAAAAAAAGAGGACAAGGTACCCGATAGGGCCAAAAAAGCTTTGGGAAGTCAACAAACGAGGTAAAACTCCAAAAATGGTGTCAAACGACCTTTAGATAGACAAAAACAGAACCGGGGATCCAAAACCCTAGCAGGATGGCCAAATGGGGTCAAAAAAACCCTAATTTTCAGGCTTAAATAGGCCCTAGGAGGTCACTTCCAATTCATTTGGACACATAGCATTGAGAGATTTCATGATTTTGAGCCCTGATACCTTGAAAAGATGGCACAATGATAGCTCCCGTTGCATATTTTTGATCGAGTAGAGACATACCAGTAACCTCTCGACATCAGGGCACTGACATGTGATCCTTACCTGAGCTTTGTTTTTCATTTTATGTGCTTATTTATTGATTTTATCACAACGGACTAGCCACAGATCCACAAAGGGTGATGGTGATAGAGGCGAGGGTAGCAGATAGGAGGGTTAGAGATCATTTTGATCGAGATGTTATTCTTTCATGCCCTATGGGCTCATTTTTGATAGCTCGTTGGGCCCTTTTTGTACTTATTGACATACACACATGTATAGTGATCCGATTATTTTATACTATGACAGTTATCTATTGATATATATGAGATGATGATGTTGATATGATGTGCTGTGTACTATTTATTTATTATGTATTTATAGATGGTTCTATTTCTATATGCTATGCACTAATGTTATGGTGTTGTGTGATGGATGTATGGATGCATTTCTTTTTGATGATATATGTGTTATGTGATGGTCATGTGACCAATAGATCTATATTATGCTTCTAATGAATGATGACATATGATATGTAAATGGATTTGTATGATATGTGATATGGATGGATGATAGATGATATGTATGTTTATATGATGATGCAATCTATATGATGATTTATGTATGTTGATGCAAATGTGATGATTTATGCAATGATTTCTTTTTTGATCTCTTTTCTATTATGATGGTGATGATGATGTGAATGCAATGGTCCTAATATGCGGCTATGCAATGATGAATGTATGTGATTTTCCATGTATGATATGCACTTGTGATGTTATGATGTGATGTTATATATGACGTGATATGTTATGGAAAACGTTATGGAGATGATTTATGGTGTATATGCAAAATGATATGTGAGGAATGATATTATGATGTGTATGTGAAATGATATAATAAATGCTTTTTTATGAGATGTTTTATATGATTATGGATAGATGTATGCACTTAATGCGATGGATTGTGTATAATGTTTATGTACCTATTATGCTTTGTTTAATTATGCATTGGATGCTTATAATGATATGGGATGATTTATAAAATGAAATGCAAAATGATTTATGAGATGTTCTATTGGATATGGATGGATGATATGCATATTTATGATGATGTATGCTTTATGCAAATGGATGTAAATGCCTAATCTGTTTATCTGATGCGATGGTGGTTATATGATTATGCCATGGATGATATGATGGGTTATTTATGTTTTCTATAATTATGTAAGAGATGCTTATATGAAAATGTGTATGTAATGCTATGTTTATGAGATGCTTAGAATAAAAACTCTATATTATATGCTTATGCGATGATCCATTTTTCTATATGATATGCATTGTGTTGACAATTTGTGGATGCGGGATTAATGATGGTGGTGATTAACTATCATAGTACTTTGTTAGCGTGAAAAGCAAGAAGAAATGGAAGAAAGAAGAAATTTCAACAAGACAAAAGATGATGATGAACATCTACCATGGAATTGGGATTTTCAATGGGGGAATTATCTTATGTTTGATAACACACATAAATACTATGCATCAAAGTATTAAGAAATAGGATGGCGTTGTATTTAGTGTGATGGCCTTCGACTTGACAATCAGATAGGAGTACTCTTGTTCATACCTGACATACAAAAACCTTACTAGGATGCACTTCAGGTAATTCAAACATATCAGACCAAAAAAATAGAAGGTAAATCCTTCTTATGTGGTCAACAAAATATCTAAAACAACCTTCGTACATACCTAAATAAAGCAAGTATTCACCGAGGTTATATTACAAGAATTTCCAACAAGCATAATAGATAAAAATATAATGATTGTTGCCCCATTCCTATCTCTCTAAATCCCTTCGTTGGGGACATCATTGAGAGGTCCTTGGAATGAGCATAATAAGATAAATCAAAAGACAAAGATGTAGTAAACAAACAAGCTGATGTTCTTCAATACCGCTAGCCAAGACTAAACTATGGTGATGCTTGATGTTGATGTCCATTGTAGGAAGGATGCATCCTAGGACATGATGATATCAAATGATTTGATATGGGACTGATTGGATGATAGGCTAATGACACAAAGAGTTGACCAACTTGTTTACATACTAACCTAGAATTTGAGATTTTGACGTTTTGAGTTTTCACTTTTTAACCTGCTAGACTTGTTTCTAACTATTTCACCAAAGGTTGGGGATGATGATTGATTTATTATGAGTGATGTTTATTGTGGGTGCAAGTGGGATGAGACAAATGGATTTTTTTTTTCTTTCAAATATTTGGATGTTTTTGGAGTTTTGAAATGTTTTGAGGCTGTTTTTGGCATTTTCAAGATTTTATAAATGTTTTGATTTTTGATTTTCAAATGTTTTGGGGTTTTCTGAGATTTTGACCAAGAGACTAACCTAAGGACCTATCCTAGGGGCCTCGGGGGCTGATCAATAGGTTAGTCTTGCCTACATTATATACGCAGAGACCACGTAGTTTGACTGACAACTTGACTGATTTATAGATGAAGATATACATGATGAAATGTCAGTTTATTATGACGGACTCCTAAAAGACTGACCTAAGTGTCTCAGGGGATGATCAAAGATCAACCTTTCCTACGTTCAAGGCTCAAAGACCCGTAGTTGACAAGATGACTCTATTTTTGGCTTTTTGACCTATTTTTGAATTTTGATACGTTTCAAATGTTTTTGGATTTTTTTGGTTTTATGAATGTTTTTGGATTTTTTTATTTTTTGATGTTTTTTGATTTTTTGTTTTTAGGACTTCAAGAATATACACGAATCCAATCCGATGAGAACATGCCCCCAACATGATGCAATAGAATACTCAGATAAAGGTAGGACAAACTGACCTTGGGAATGGGTTTAGTAGTACTAGGAGGGATCATGACACAAATACATGACCAAGCTATGATGCAAATGCCAAACGGATGGGTGATGGATTGAGATTTGATTGTGATGGATGATGGAAATGTAATGGATGGATGATGCAAAAAAATCCATAAAGATCTTGGTGGATGGAAAGTGCTTATTTACACAAGCGACTTGTTTGCCAGGTTTTCACCAAGGTACTTGCCCAAAGTGCCACCGAAGTGGTTTTCACTAGAGGATGATTTTTATCTTTATTGTTTTCGATCCTTTTTTGATTTTTTGCTTTTTTGATTTTTTTTGTTGTCACCAAGATGCCTGTTTGCTAGGTTTTCACCAAGGTAACCATTTTTTCAGGACATTTTTTGATTTTTTAATTTTTTGGGTTCTATACCTTGAAAGATTAGGCTTAAAACTTTTTGAGATGGGAGCTATTCATGGGATCTTGCAGAGGTTCCCCTTCGGGTGTTGATAACTAATATGCCCCTAACTTATAGCTCATTGTGATAACAAATGGTCCTAACCAATTGGGTTAAAATTTTCCTTTTCTATTTTGATTTAGGACATTCTTTTGATTCTCCTTTAGTACTAGTTCTCCAACTTGGAAAGTCCTACTTCTAATTTTCTTGTTATAGCTCCTCTTGAGTTTATTCTGATAGACTTGCAAATGATTTAAAGCATCTATATGCTACTCATCTAGTAGCTCCAGCTCATTTAGTATTGATACTCAGTACTCTTCATCCATGATGAGGTTTTGCAGTGATATTCCTAGTGATGGGAGCTTGATCTCAATGTGCAGTATGGCTTATGATCCGTAGACCAGGGAGAATGGGGTGGCGCTAGTGGGTGTGTGGATGCTTGTTCGATAGCCCTAGAGGGTGGGATTGAGTTGCAGATGCCAATCACGACCTGCATTATTGACCGTTTTCTTGAGGATTTTTAAAATGGTTTTATTTTTGGCTTCTGCTTGGCTAGTACCTTGGGGATAATATGGGGTGGAGAAGCGATGTTGGATTTTAAATTTTTCACACGTCATAGACATCCTGATTCTTGAATGGTGTTCCATTATCTGAGATAATAGCTTGGGTAACATCATATCGGCATATGAGATAGTTCAAGATAAACTTTGATATCTGCTTCCCCATTATATAGGTCATTGGTATGGCTTTGACCCACTTGTTAAAGTACTCAGTGGCTGTTATGATAAACTTATGGCCATTAGATGAAGTGGGAGTGATTTTTTCGATGAGATCGAGCTCCCATTATGAGAAGGGCCATGGTGTAATGATGGGATGGAGCCTTGAGTTGGAGCATGGATGAGGTCCCCATGCTGTTAACATTGTAGAAACCTTCTAATGTAGTCGTGTGCCTCTTTCTCCATAGAGGGCCAATAATACCCCATCCTCAACAGTTTCTTGGCCAAGGTCATTCCACTCGAGTGTGAACCACAAATGCCGTTATGCACCTTAGTTAAAGCAGTCAAGGCTTCATCAGTATTAAGGCAGCGTAATAAGGTTCCCTCTATGCTTCTACAGTATAAGGTACTTTGTAGGATGGCAAACCTAGAGAATTTTTTAATGAAAGTTCTTTTTAAGCTTGAGGGTAAGTTAGCAGGTAAGACACTTATTCATAGGTAGGTATAAATGTCATGGTACCAGGGATCTCTAGGACCAACGATTTCACACACAAATTTTGACTCTGGTACCTTGAATGGGGACACAAGAAGCTACTCTACCAAGAATTCATGTTTTAGGACGTTGCGAGGGATGTCTAGTAGGGATCCAATCATTGCCATGGCATCTATTGCTCTATTGTTTGCTCTGGGAATCTGCTCAAATGTGATGTTGATGAAGGATTGTTTGAGAGTCTCCACCAATTTCTTGTATGGGATGAGCTTATCATCCTTAGTCTGGTATTCACCATTCACTTGATTTATTATCAATTGGGAGTCTCCGTATACTCTAAGAGCCATGATGTGCCATTGCATTGCTATTTTGAGACCTATGGTTAAAGCCTTGTATTCTGCAATGTTGTTGGTGTAGGGGAATGCTAATTTATATGATCTAGGTATGCAATCCCCCTGTGGAGTGATAAAGAAGACACTGAATCCTGATCCATGATGTGTGTATGAGCCATCAAAGTAAAGTTTCCAGTGGTCGGCTATTGTTGAGATTGAAGATGGATTTGTCTAGAAATTCTGAGAGGGGAGGATTCTCTGAATAGATTGGTGCCTCTGCAAGTTGATCTGTGATGACTTGGCCTTTAATTGCTTTCTACTCCACATATTCAATGTCATACTCTGATAGTATCATGACCCATTTAGCCATCCTTCCAGTGAGCATTGCTTTTGAGAGTAAGTACTTGAGGGGATCAATCTTGGCGATGAGTTTTATTTTGTGTGCCAGCATGCAATGTGTGAATTTTTGTGACATAAACACTACTGCTAGACACGCTTTTTCAATGAATGAGTAGTTTAACTCATGCCCAACCATTGTTTTTCTGATATAATATATGGCCCTTTCTATCCCATTTTCATTGTGTTGAGCTAGAAGATCACCAAGGGCTATTGCTGTTGCTTATACATAGAGAATTAATGGCTTTCTTGGGATCGGCGGCATGAGGAATGGTGGTGTAAGAAAATATTCTTTGATCTTATTGAAGGATTCTTCACACTTATCATCCCACTTGTACATTACTCCCTTGTGAATTAGGTGAGAGTATGGATTCTGTTTATCTGCCAGCCGTGCTATGAACCTTCAGATGGATTGAAGTCTGCCTTGGGACCTCTCAATTGTTTCAATGTTTTAGGTGCCTCCATCTCAAGGATTGCATTTACCTTTGCAAGATCTACCTCAATACCTCTCATTGACACTATGTATCCTAGCAACTTTCATGATTATATGCCGAAGATGGACTTCTTTGGATTTAATCAAACCTTGTATTTCTCCAGCTTGTCAAAAATAGTACTCAAGGTTGCTATGTGATCCTTCCTCTTTCTGGATTTGGCTAGTATGTCATCGACATAATCTTCGACATTTTTATGGATCATGTCATGGAAGATTAATGTCATGGCTCTTTGGTATGTTGGTCCTGCATTCTTCAAGCCAAATGGAATCATATTCCAATAGTAAGTTCCCCATGGACAAGTGAAGGCCGTTTTGTGTTGGTCTTCTTTAGCAATCATTATCTGGTTGTATCCCAAGAAACCATCCATCAGGGAAAGCATTTCATGTCCCACCATCGTGTCTACGATCATGTCAACATTGGGCAATGGGAAATCATCTTTTGGACATGCTTTGTTTAAGTCCCTAAAATCTGTGCAGATTCTGTTGCCCCCATCGGGTTTTGAGACATGAACTAGGTTTGATACCCATTATGGATAATCTATTGGTCTAATGAATACTGCATCTAATAGTTCCATTTTAACTAGTAAGGCGATCTGAGGGTGCATTTTCCTGAGTTTTTGTTAGACAGGCTTTGCTTCAGGATATACTCCTAGGTGATGTACCACAATTTCTGGAGCCCAGGCATGTCTGCATAGCTCCATGTGAAATTAACTTGTCTTTCTCTTAAGAAGGCTGCTAGGAGCTCTTGTTCTTTTGATAGTAATGACTTTGCATAAAATGTGATGTGCAGTGTTTGCTCTATTCCTAGATTAACTGGATTGCACTTTTCTACTAGGACCGCTGATTTTTCCTGATGGAGAGCTTTGAAAGGAAGATTGAATCCCCCATCCTCAGGTGCCTCAAAGAGGTTTTCACCATTGGATGCATCCTTTATTTTTACTTTTTTCATGTCGGATAGTGCCACAATTTGGTTTTCACTCAAGGGCTTAGATATTATTCTTAATTTCTCACTTTTGCGACTGAGGGATTCAATTGTTTCCCCATAATAGGCCTGTGTATCTAGCTCAATGATGAATCCTACTTTGTGATCTGCATATGGTATATTATCCCATAGTCCCATGAATTCTGAGAGTGCCTCATCATTTTTTAATGTGTCAAGAATTGGTGGTCCTTGTTGGTCATAATCGATGAGTTCTAGGTAGACTAGATGAATTTCATGGTTTTGGTTTTTAGACTCATAAGATAGGGTGCTAATCATGAGAAGGGTGGTATCCTCAAAGAGCCTAGGTACATTGGTTATGGGATCCTCATCATCACTACTACTACAGACATTACTTATGTCAAATGTGAAATTATCTATGACATGACTAGTGGATACAGGTAAGTGAAGCTTAGCCGGTATTGTTTCTCAGGGAGTCTTGACTGGTTTAACTGGGGGACCTCGTCCACATATGGCTATACTTAGAGGGGTACATCCGAGGCCAAGATTTCTTATTCACGTCTTAGGAATGAGGGGTATTATAAGTCCATTATCGTTTTACCCCAGTTTCTGGTTTCTGTCATAGCCCATTGTGAGCATCATTTGCAAACCTTTACTTTTGTCATCCATTGGTAGAT
This sequence comes from Sequoia sempervirens, assembly GCA_007258455.2. Taxonomy (NCBI): domain Eukaryota; kingdom Viridiplantae; phylum Streptophyta; class Pinopsida; order Cupressales; family Cupressaceae; genus Sequoia; species Sequoia sempervirens. The sequence goes on from VDFB02026320.1 coordinate 63,337,898, forward strand.
CAACTGCTAGTCTATTATCTTGGTATAGGAGATGAGATGGGACCTCTTCTATGACTTCTCAGTTGAGATCTCCCCAACTTCTGAAGTTGGGATATTCAGGGGATGTTTGGGAAGTGGAGGCTTGATTTAATTGTGGACATCCTCGTGATCTAGGAGATTGCACGGTAACTCTCCTACCACAAAGGCATTTTTGGGAATCATATAGTTTTTGCAACCATTGTCCTGGATGATGAATTTGATATTAGAGATGGTGGGTATGGTGGGAATGGCAGGTGTCTCTGTTGTAGAAGTGGAGGCGAGAGTGGCTGGATCAATGTATGGTGTTGATGGGCCTTCATCATTTTTAGGTACTTGAGGTATTTTGTAGAATTTTTCCTCAAGGATTTTGCAATAGGAGAATGGTTCAGGATCTCCATGGATGGTGACTTCTTGTCCTTCATATGTGAATTTGACACATTGATGAAGGTTGATGCTACTGCTTGCATTGCATGGATCCATCGACGTCCTAGGAGAATGTTATAAGGCAAGTCGAGATCTAGGACTTGACAAGTAGTTTCCATGATAGCTAGCCCTACTTGGATAGGGATTTGAATTGTGCCTTGGGACACTCTTTCCTGATCATCATATGCTCTGATTGTAATACCTTTTCCTTTGTCGATGGATTCCTCTAAGATTTTTAATTTCTTAATGATCTTGAGGGAACAAATATTCAAGCCTGCACCTCCATCCACCAAGACTCGCTTGACTTTATTTTTCTACACTAAGACCTCTAAATGGAGTGCACGGTTAAGAGATGGTTGAGCGGGGAAAATCTTGGTCGGAGAATGTAAGGAGATTTAGGGTAATGATGTTTCCGACCACAGCTTGGAATTGTTCCGTATCAAGATCTGCAGGGACGGTGGATGAAGCCAATTCTTCCTCAAGGGTTTTCTTGTGGGCGGATGAGATTTTTAATAACTCCATGATGGAGATTTGTGCTGGGGTTCTTTTTAGCTAATCAAGGACATTGTAACCATTGCAAACGGATCTAGATGTAGGTACCCTATTTGGCTGGGATTATCCTGTGATGGTAATTTTTTCACCTCTTGTGGTGACTCCACAGTCGACATGAGCTCCTTTGATGGTGATGGTAGCATAGTAGTCATCTAGGGATGTGACAACATGGTCATATACATGATTCACATTCTTGAAGGTGCCTTTCCCCTTATCAGTGTTATTCTTCCCCTTATGGTTAGGCATCAGATTCGTGTATATTTTGAGATGCTAATTCCTTGTTGGTTGTTCCACATTTATGATTCTTTGATCAATGAGGACTTGGACTATGTTCTTTAACCTCATGCAATTATTAGTGGTGTGTCCTTTTATTTTATGGAAGTCGTAGAGCTAATTTTTGTTGTACCAAGGAGGTTTTACATCTGGTTCTTGGTAGTTCTCATAGGTGGGAATCTTAATAAGGTTTTCGTTTATTAGTTTCTTCATGATGACTTCAAGTGGTTCCCCAAGGGCGGTGTACTTCTACTTGGTGAAGTTCTTGTTTCGTTGGGGTGGTTCCCTTTGATCATTGATGTTATTGATTGTTTGATTATTTGGTTGTTGTGTTGTGTTCACCGGATGGTTGTTTTGATGATGGTTTTGGATTTGTTGTTGTGGTGCAGGTATGTTTTTTCGAGGGGCACTAATGAAAACCTTGGCATCGACGACACCATCGTTAGTAACTTTTTTGTTTCTTGCCCATGTGCAAGGTTTTTCATTATAGCTTGTAGATGGGCGATTGTTCTATTGTTTAGGATATGAAGTTGATCCCCCAAGTTATTTCATAAGGGCTCGTTTGATGCTGAGCACTTTGGAAATCAACTTGTCATATGTGGTGATCCCTTGGACCTTGAGGTGGAATTCCAAGAGGCCATCAAGGTTGGATATGATAGTGCACACTTGTTGTTCCTTGGGCATGACCCATTTGCTCTGATTGGCCTTGGATCGCCATTGTTGTAGGAACGAGGAAAATGATTCATTCTTACCTTGTTTCAGAGCTGATAGTTCCTCTAGAATGACATCCATGGTGATATTTCATGCATAGTTTTTGATGAATGCATCTATGATTTCTTGGAATGTCTTGATGCCTGTAGGTAGGTGAGAGAACCATTCCATGGTGTGGCTAGCCAAGCTCCTAGGAAATAGCCGCATCAGATAGGTATCATCATACGCAACTTCCATGCAATGAACCTAGAATTCCCTAATATGATCTTCAGGGTTTCCCATCCCATGGTACTTGTCAAACTTGTGGATCTCGAATCCCTTTGGAATGGTTTCATCACAAGGCTCCTGTCGAATGGATAAGGACACAAGTTGCTAGATGTTTTTGTGGTTTTCCCTGATTGAAGATTGAGCACTTGTTGTGAGAGTAATTTGATTTGTACTGCAACATCCTTTTGCGGATCAAGAGGTGGGATGAAAGTGTTCTGAGGTGGTTCGCTTGTTGATGGGATGGGTGGATTAGTTAATGTGTTGATTGGTGGTATTTTCACATTGTGTTGAGCCATATATGCTTATACTTGCTGTTGTATCAAGAATGCTTGTTGTTGGTCTTGTTGCTGCTGTGCTAAGATTGCTTGTTGCTGAGCTTGCTGTTGTTGTTGTTCCAACAATGCTTGTTGTTGAGCTGCTAATGTTTTGTTCAATTTTAATCCCAAAAATGAAATGTGGAGGTGATCACTTTATCCCACCCTAAGACCATCAAAAATCCTTTTGATTCTCAAGATTGTTGTGAGGCGCAAGAGAAGTGTATACATCTTTTCAATGGCATTAGTTTGAGTAAGCAATCAAAAAGAAAAGTTGCACATGTTCTTTTTAATCCAACAAAAGAAATAATGATTTCTTTTTATAGCACCAAATGAAGTGTGAGAATTTGCCTTGTTTAATTATTAGCCGCAAACAAAATCTAGTTTGTGTCCTAAAGTTCATTTTAAGCTCCTTTTGTAACAAGAATTTAAAAAAGTTCTTTTTAGAGGCCAAAATGAAACTAGTAAGTCCTAAGCATGAAATATAGCAAATTTTTCCTTAAGAGGAATAGTGAATCCTCTAAGAGTGTTGGACAAACACTAGAGTGTTTAAGAACACTTGGTATTGTGAGATGAGGTCATCATGCTTCTTTTCCTCTTCACCTTTGAACAATCCAACCTACAAGAAAATCAATTAGATTCTACAAAAATAGAGGTCAAGAAAGTAGAAAACATGCCAAATAACTAGAATTTGATAAAAAGCGCGTGTTAGAAATAAATTTTCACTTTTTACTTCCCTCCAGCGGTGCAATCCATGAAGGTGTCATGATTTGAAGTCACTAGTGGTGCTATATGGTGAAGCTTACTAGTCAGCGTCGCTCTGCAGCCAGACCAGTGAGCATGAAGGTGTCACTATTTTGATCAATGATGCAGTTTGGATTTTAAAAAGATTCCAGCGAGCTGGAAAGAGTCAGTGGTTCTGTTTGAAAATTTGAATTCTGGGCAGGAAGAGTAGAGCATCGTAGTCTGAACTTTGTAGTGGTGTTGTATGGTGATGCAGAGTTCTTAGTGGTGCTAAATAGTGATGCTAAGCTTCTAGTGGTGGAGTTTTCTGTAAACACACAAAAAGCACAAAATTTTCTCAAAAAATGTGATTTGATCTTCTGGTTTGCCCTCCTTCTAGTGCCAAAATGTGAACCTAGATCCTATACTTGCAAGAACATAACAAATGAACACATTAATAAGGTCAAATGCAAGTTATAATATAGATTCCTCAAGAAATCCATTTGAATGCAAGAGAAAAGGAATAAAATGAAGGAACACAATAAGCTTAAAACAAAAGATGTTGAATCGTATTCTAAAACAAATCAAACTCTTAATCTCTTGAGGGAGTTGGTTCCAATTTGATGTGAAAATTGGCCCTTTCCCAACTCCAATGCCATCTTTGATGATTTGATGAAGATTGTGATCCACTTTGTTGAAGATTGATGAACACTCCAAAATAAAATCTGCATAACCTAGCTATAAAACTCAATAAGATGGATGAAGATTGCTATGAATTTGAGTATAGTAAGTTTACTCAAGTTGTGGATGATAGAAATGAAGGATGAGCCTCTTATTTATAGAAAGTAAAGTTGAGGAGATGTCCAAAATGGAACAATGTGGGACTAAAGATCCACCAATGACAAAGTGCCACTTGTCAACATGTGAATGGATGGAGGATGTGCAAGTTTTGAAGAATTTGTCAATAAATGCATATATTTGAATTTTGAAATTGTTGAAATGACATGTAAGAGGGAAAGAAGTTGCATTGAATGCCACTTGGCTCAAGGTAAAAGGACTTTCTAGGTGGAGTAAATGCCTTGTTGGAAGGACAAAGTCCACTTGGATTTTGAATTCAAATTTGAGGAATATTCCTTTATTATGCCTTTTGAGAGAAAATAGAGGTTTAAAAAATGAATTAAATCTATTTTCTTGTGCAAGTTGCAAAAGCTAGAGGATGGGACATGAGAGGAGATTAAATTAATCAAGGTTAATTAATTTAATGAGAGATTAGAATGATGTGACATATTGATTTAGATTTATGGATTGATTTAAATCAAAATATGAGAAGAATATGATTTCAAGGTTAAATAAAGATTTTTATTTTATTTCACCAAGGAGATGATGTTAGATTAAACTAAATAAGGTTTTAATTTATTTAATTTAATGGATGGACTTTAGAGATTTAATCAAATAAAATTGATTATTTAATTAAATAGGGATAATTAGATTAGGCTGATTGATTTAATTAACAAGAAGGGATGACTTAATTAGATAAATGATTTATTTAATTAAGAGAGGAACAGTGATGAATTTAATTCAATAAAGGTATTCGATTAACTATTTAGACTGAGGGATGATTTAGGATGAAACAGTGTTAGTGGTCGGGATCAAATGTGCATTGTCAATCAGTATATTTTATGTGTGTACACCGCTATACCTCAGGGGGTCGACATAGCTCGTGGTAGAGTGGTACATTGAGGATAGGTGCTAAGGAGACACCATAGTAACATAGGGGAGAAAAAAGTGACATGTGGCATAGCGGTACATTGAAGAAAGATACTAAGGATACATACCACGGTATTGCAAGGGAGCAAAAAATGACATGAGGTAGTGTGGTAACCAAGCCATTGGGTCATTTAAAATACACATATCATATCAGTCAACATCAGAAGATAAAATTGAGCTTGATACAAAGATTTGAATTGTGCGAATTTATGAGTCAAGAGTAAATGCATCTTGGTGTTAAAATGCATGAAATAGGTTGAGATGTTTCACTCGTAAGAGGTGAAAACAAGTTGCAGATGAGCTCAAGTTGTAGGAGTGAAGGGAATTCTTCAAAGCGAGATCTATTTCTAGGTAAGTTTTGCTCATCATCTTCTATGAATTTCGTAAGATGGCACCAAAAAAGACTAAAGTAGGAGTTAAAAAGGATGAAGCCAAAACCAGTAAACCATCATTGTAGTCCCTGTTGCTTTCCTTGTTGTCTGCTTTAGTAGACAAAGGACCTAATTTTTTTTTTTAGAGACTTAGCTCAAAGTTGTAGGGACCCCATTATAGCTTGGTTAGGTTGGAACCTTTATTGGTACTTCTATCAAAAGAGGAATGTCAAGGTTCTGACATCAAACCTATGGGCCCTAGATTTGGCCAAATTGATTCTCCCTAATATTTTCATTGATATTGAGCTAATTAAAGCTCTTGCCCTCAGCTATCATGCCCCAACCAAAAAATTTAGGCTTCCAAATAGTGGGTGCTTAGCTTATGCCACAAGAGATGCCATCATAAAGTGTTTCAACTTGAATAAACAAGCTGTAACAGAGGTGCATTTAGTGAAATTGGAGTAGGAATATAAGAAGTTGAGAAGAACATATTAAAGTGATGAGCTCCCCCTACACATGAAGAGGGGTGATGATAACAGAAAAATCTCTATCCCTTCCTCTAGAATGGAACCTTTCCAAGCCTAAGAATTTCAAGTTTATTTCAAGAATACCTATCATGCATTGTGTCAAGTCTTGGGGATAGATGCAAAGGAGCATATGCCAATAGGATTGATGAGAATGGCCATGATAGTTCAACATTCTAAGTTGAATGTAGAGTTTTATTTTGCATCTATAATTGAGGAACACATACATGAGGGTTTGTTGCAAGTTAGGGAAGCTAAGGCCCCTATTACTTTTAGGAAATATTATTTATTATGTCACTTAATCCTATATCAAAATGAAGAGAAGTGGACTAAACGAATGAAATTGTGTACACAAGATAGTGGAGTAATACACCATGTGCAAAATTGGTGTTACATCTAGGACAACAAATGTACAAAATGTGATTTTGTAGTATTTCAAGATGATTTTGTTGTTAGACTAATAGCTTCCCTTGGTTTCCCAACACCAAGATTGCCCAAATCATTGATGAAAGTGATGAGGCATGTAGAGCATAGGCCAGATCAGAGCTATATGCATAATTATGTCGACTGGTTTTTTATGCCTCAACACACAATTATCAGAGTATATGGATGTGACCAAGCACCACATATTTTTCCTAAGTTTGTACCTGCAAGGGTATATTTTCTGGAGTTTATGTGGTAGATGCTTTGGATTGAGCATGATTTGATGAGAAATTAAAGGAAAGGTACATTTTTCCTGATTTGACTTTGTTTTAAGAGTTGGCCATTAGGTTTGATATTCTAGAAGAGTTGCAGAAGTTCATGAGGGTTAACTATCCCCTCAAATTTGGGAAAGAGAGATTGTGTGACCCGGAGGGTCATATCAACATGATCATAAGAACCTTGTTGACAAAGAGGGCCATCTCACATGAGTTTGACCCTGAGGAGGATGTTATAAGGAATTAGGTGTATTTTGCTTATGTAATGATGACTAGAAAAAGGTGGATGATAATAATGAAGTGGGAGAATCAAAAGAAGGAGAATGATAAAATTTTCAGGGGGTTTTTGCAGATGAACCCAACCTTTTGAAAAGGATGTAGATGATATTAAATAATTTTGATGAATTGTACAAAATGGCCCAAGAGGAAGGTTTGGTCCCACTTCCCACACCTCAAGAACCACCACATGAAGAATCCACATCATAGACACCACCCCCATCACCTACACATCCATCCCCTCCATCTCCTACTTGTGAGCCACAGGCTAAAAGATAGCATATTGAGCCATTGGTTGAATATGACTCAAGTGAAGCTTAAGAACAAGAAGCAATTCCAACTTTGACTTAAATAAAGGAGGCAATACAACAATAGAAAAGTCAAAAGCCTCATGATCCCAAGGCCAGGCTTTCAGAGGAAGGAGCTGATGAAATTCAAGATGAGAGGGTAGTGGCCTCTCTAAGGTTCATAGAGGATCATAATTTTATCCATACTAATGAATTTAAGGAATTTTGGATTAAAATGAAGATGAAAAAATTTGATGGAAGGTTGAAAATCAATCTTATTGGAGCTGATGAGTCGAAGCATACTGAGATCCAGGCTTAGACATTTGCAGAGTTAAATGTTGATAGCATTAATGTCACCCCCAGGAGGTGAGAGAGATGGTATTGAAAAGTGATATGCTAAGTATACCAGTGATGGAGTTGTCTAAGATGTTTCTTCTAGATCAGAATAGAGCACAAGATGACCCCATGTTGGTAGCAGAATTTGATTCATAAGAAGGTGTCTCAAGAACAGGGTATAACCCTACTACCCAAACACTTGCTCTATGGATGAAACAAAAAAATACAAGGAAGCCTCGACTCTTGGATGTAGTGTAGGAAATGAGGGGGTCAACCATGGTCAGAACAATGAGAGACACAACTCCTACAAAAGCTACCACTATGACCATGCATTCTGCAATGTTCATCAAGGATGTAGTAGAAAATATGGAGAAGAAGATTAATGAATATGAGAAGAGATTGAAATTATCAATGAGGAGGTGAACAAGTTGTTTATTGAAAATGTAAAGCTAAAACAACAATTGCAGCAGGCCACCATAGGGAGAGGAGATGAATGAATTATCTATCACCCACCTATCCAGGTAGAGGACCCACAGATACAACAAATGAGAGATGAAATTGATAAGTTGAAGAAGCATAGCATGGAAGATGTGAAGCATCATATCATAGAGACTCTGAAGAGGATATTAGAGCATAGAGTTGGGATATTAAAGGAGAAGATAAATGGGGTACATGAAAAATTCATCAATTTGATTAAGGCTTTGGAACATATAAACAATAACTCGCCCATCCTTGAGGAGCTCCAAAAGAGATGACAACCCACCTTTTACATACTAACCACTTTATGCAAAGCTACACATAGGGATCCATAGGCCCCATCAAGGCTTAGACCTACGCAAGAGATGGTAAAAGGTGTGATTGAGGAGTATAAGCATCTGGTGGATATAAGGAAGAAAGTGGAAAGTAGGAAGAATACATTTGACTTCATCAAATACCTATTCAACCCAAAAATACTCAAGGATGACAATCAGTTGAAAGATAGAGATGAATGGAGATAAGAATTTGATCAAATGATTGCTAAATGCTTGGCACATATACAGGATTATGGGGAGATCAATATCAACAAGTTCCATACTTTGCTCGATGGGATCGTCATGCTGGACAATGGATATACAAACTTGTGGTGGATGTCAGAAACCTCTTGGATAATAGATGGAAGAGTCATCTTACAAATATTGCAGCTGCACAGGAATTCAAATGGCCAAGTGACTTGACAATTAATAAGTGGCAGGAAAAATACTTGGGCTCCTAGGGAGATTGATTATATGATACAGTAAAAATATTTGAACAGGTCTTAGATGATCATGGGATTTTACTCGAAGATTAACGGATGGATACACATGTTTATGATTAAGTTTCTTTAGTTATGCTTAATTTTAGAATCCTATTTTTTCATCAAAATTCATGTTGTTTGGTCTGAAGCTTGTCGCCTCTCACATATATAAGAGAGACCAGGACCAAAAGAAATCATTAGACATAGGAGAAAGAAATAGGCGAATAGGGATAGATAGATAACAAAAAGCTGTCATAATGCTTACATTTGAAAAGACCGTGTTGCAAGCATAATTTTGAAGAAGTTAATGAAGGATCTCTGATTTTGTGGTGTCATATTGGTATCAATTGTTTGTTGAATTAATTGAAAAATATTATCAAATTGTCTCCAAGGTTGGCATTTCCTTATTATTTAAATTGATGTATCAAGGATATTTTTAATTTATCAAGGCACATTTATTGTTCTTGTGTGGTTCAGTTAACTGGCTCCTTCAAGGAAGGATTAAATTATTTTAATTAATCACAATAATCTGTAAAAGGTCATTTGGATCAATAAGAAGAACTTGGTAATTGCATTCTTGCATGCTTATACAATTTATAAACTAATATTAGTGTGCCAAATAGCTAGAGTTACTACCAAATACAAGCCACTCATCTTAGATTTTCATTTGAATCCATATACCCATCTAGGCACTGGTCTCATAAATTTCATCATTTAGTTTTTTTCAAATTTGTTTTCAAAACCTTACATCTGTTAACTGAACATATTAATAAACTTCACCTTGATATTGCTTATTCAATTTATACCAAATTAGGGTTGCATATTTCCATTTCCAATTTCCATTGTGGATAGATTGCACAAGTAGGAAACACATTGTTCAAGTTTGTTTCATTCACATAAGTACACCCACCTAGGTCTGACAGAGCCTGAAGAGAAGAAGGTTGAAGTACACCATTTGGCCTTATTCATTAGCCTGAAATGTACCAAGAGCCTGGCAACCTCTTGTTGTTTTTCAACCAATATTTTTGAGAACTAAAAAATTGGTGACTCTACTGGGGAGTCAAATCTAAATCCAGGCCTTCATCATAGAGTGAATATCTTACCTAAGAATCTGCTAGGAACAAGTAATTATAAAATTTTATCACTTCTCTAAAAGTGAGTGGCGACTCTGAAAGAATAAGTGCATTGATACTGATAAAATAAAGTACACATCAGAAAGAACAAACCCTAGAGTTTGGACCATCACAATAGTTCACAATATGCATGACAGACGGTCTCTATATAAAGAAGGTCCTAATGACAATAGTAAATGGACACATAAGAATGATAAAGGTAAGAAGGTGTCTAATGAAATGTGCATGAAAAATAAGGATAAAACATCAAAACCACACTTTGAGACGTATAATCACTATGATACATTGACAAATGAAAATAGCTCATCTAAAGAGCCTCACACTCCTAAAGAAAAAAGGAATCCTTTTTTTCAGTCAGATCCTAAGAAAGAGGAAGCATTCATGGTTGAATTGGAGGCTGAAAAGATCAGGAGACAACATGAACATGATCATAAAATTTCATTACTCGAAGGGAATCAACATGAGCCTGTTAATAATGTAGCTTCTGAAGAAAATTATGAATTTATGACCTAGGAAGAATTAAATGCACAATTGGAGTATGAAAGACAAGAAATGGAAAGAAAGAAATTAGAATATGAACATAAGCTCCAAGTGATAAAAGAACTCCAAGATTTGAAGTTGCAGAGAGCCCAATTTGATGCTCAGATAGCTAACCTCCCTAAATACACACTGCCTCACAAGAAAAATAATACCAGTGCAAGACCTTCAAATCCACCAAAAGCACCTCAAAATAAATCCAGGAATCAATAGAAACCATCAAATGCTCCACCTAAAAATCCATTATAACACCCAAATGCTCAGCCACCCCTTGGCCAACAATATGTGCCACCACCCCACATACAATATAATAATCCATTATACCAATATCAACATCCTCAAAATCCACCTCCTCAGCACTACACAAATATGATCAAACAATTTGACTTAGCATGATTCCAAGTATATCCCTACCCTATGGAAAATAGTTGGAGAGGTCTTGTCCCATAATTTACAAGGAGTAGTGCAGTCACAGCTGAGGAACACAGAATTTTAATGATTTTATTCAAGATCTGGATATGTAGTATGAAGATGTACATATGAGGCTATTTATGATGTCACTAACTGAAGAAGCTAGAGATTCGTTTAACAGTTTTCCAACAACTTTGATCACTTCCATTCAAGAGTTTCATGATCAGTTTCTTGAATAGTATGGGAATCAGTGTGCAACAGAGTTTTCCTTGCATGAATTGATAAGTATCCAAAAATATCAGAATGAGTTAGTTTATGACTTCAACTAGAGGTTCTCCAAGTTACATAATAAGATACCACCTGGGTCCAAATTGATAGACCCTAGAGCATTAAGTATTTATCTAAAAGCATTTGATCCAAAGATAGGATATGAGCTTAGAAATAGTTGCCCTAGAAATTTAGATAAAGCTCAAAAAATAGCATTGACTATTGAAAAAAATAGAAAGGCTGTGGGGATGACTGGTAAAGAGATAGTCTCAGAGTTCCCCAAAATTTTAACAATCCTTAGAATAGACAAGAGAACACATATAGGAATGAAAGACCAAAGCTACATGATATGCCATAGAACACAAATTGGAGGGATGGAAAGCCCATAATTGACAAGCCAAAGAATAAGGAAACTCTTGATCCTTTAAAGAAGATAGGAGCATACATGGTTAACAATAATCCTTGGTGTCAAATTTGCAACCTGTCACATTCCCCTGATCATTGTGTTGTAGCCCATTCAATACAAGGAGAAGAAATACTGGTGGACAATGAAGAAGAGGATCATACAATATATTTAACCTCTCACAACCTCCATCCGATTGAGCAGGAATATTCATCTTCAGAAGAAGAGGGCTATGAATATGATGTTGATAACTGGAAGTACAATGTCCATATGGAAAAACAACAAGTCTTTTTTTATTATGATAAAAGTGATTATGAATCATATCCCTATACACTATCTCAGTTAAGTAGATGTAGAATAAGGAGGCCTACTGAAGAGGAGATAAAAGAATTAACTATTGCTATAGTGGAGTAGGAAAAAAGTAACTATAGGCTCAAAAAATAAAATAATAAACACAGAAGAGGGTGTTCCAAGAGGGATATTTGTGAAAGATAAAGGAGCAATGCAGGGAGTACCAAAAAGGACAAAAAATAAGCAGCCTAATAAGAATGAGAAAAAACATGTTTAGAAAGAAGGAAGAAAAGAGTTACATAAAGATAAAAAAAATCCTGATGACACAAACAAAAGAGAGAAAGAGGGTGTTAGTTAACAGATTTGTCCTTTGGAAATGAATGAAAGAAAAAGACTCCGAATTCCCAGCAAGAAGAACAAATAGTACTAACAATTGAGCCACTTGCAATGGTATTTGCAAGTACTCTCTACTTATTTTACAAGGCACAACTACCTTCAAATGGTTTGTAATGAATGAAAAATTAGGGTATGATTTTAACCAAAAAATAGGAAAGGAACACTAACATTTAGCCATAACCATGGAAGTAAATACAATGAATTGATTCAGAAAGAAGTGAATGTAAACAAATGATACAAAGCCCATTTATTCCACACCCATAATGAGAAATAAGAAAAAGAACAAGCAGTGAATTTCCCTTTCAATAGATGAATTATTTTGTATTCAAAATTCTAGAAATAATTACACATTCAATGTATTGTGATAGAATCAATATTGGAAGGAAATTCCAAGAACCCAAAGCCTATTGACAATTTAAAGAAACATTTATAAATGCAAAGATTTGAAAACACTTTCTTTATTTCTCCAATATCAAAATTATGAGCACAAAGGCCTAATACCCTACACAACCAACCGCAAAAAAGAAAACCCAAGACTACCCTTACATCCCCTATTTTTGGGAATAGCTAAAAGATGCCCCAACAATTAACTTGGAGGCCCATATATACATGCACACAAAAACTGTTACATTATAGAAAGTAACGTCTTGAAAACGATCGACACTAACAACGATTTTTAGAAAAGACATTATTATTCTCTGTTATGAAAGATTCCATGCATGTCGCTAAACCACTGGTGATGCCAAAACTCTATACAGCTCCAATTGCATTTCCATAACTAAATTCTAGAATTCAGCACGTTCCTCTTCTTTTTCCAAAACATGGATTGCCCTATTGTACTCAACATAGCTGGCTTTCTCCTTCCGGGCTAGTGAGGGTAGTTGAGAGATTCAATGTCGAATTTCTCTTCCTTTGGCCAATTCACATCAAGTTGAAGAACATGAACAAGTTCATCTTCCTATTCCCTGACATCACCCAGGAGTACCATTTTGAGAAAACTCTAAAATTGAAAAACACTACCACCTTCCCTTGCATGTAGACCTATTTAACTTTGGTAACAAAAAGTGGTCATTTATTCGCTAAGAAAAATGTGTCAAACCATTTCGCCAACTTCCTTATTAAAGAGCTATCTTTTAAAAGGATTTTGAAAGATTACATTTAAAATTTCTATTATCATCTTGAGAAATTGAAGAAGACATTCTTTAAAGGCGTCGTACACTTCATTAAATGCATTGAACTTTGGAAACAGTAAATCCCGCTGAGGTCGCCTTGTCACTATGAGCTAGAACCTTATAACTATGGGTTGGAAGTTCTGGAATTTCTAGAACTGTCGATATCCCAACAACACAAAACATCATTTCCAAAGGCTGCAAAAGGTTAGGTGATTTCAAAACTTCAAAACTTAGCAAATTAGTTCAGGAATTTAACATGACCACAATAGTTATAAGATTTATTGAAGTTGCAACTTAAACTTTACCATAAAAGGATGAGTTTTAAAACAATTTGTCTAAAAATAAAATTTCAGGGGGTAACATTGGCTCCGACTGGAGACTATATTTTTGTAGAAAATGTAGAGAACTCAGAATTATTAGGGTAGACCAGTCCAAGTCCATTGGGTATAGAGTCAAAAGAAATAGCATGGGAGCACAAGGGACCAAGGCAAACCAAAAACAAGGTGGAACAGGAAAGGAAACTACACTACCAACACACCAAAAACTCCTAATATGTACCTGGTCATGAAGACCTTACCTTAAGTGACTCTAGAATGATCATGCAAAGCCATTGATAGGCTGGGAGAAATAGATGCCAGTGCGGGGTAATACCAGATGAATAAGTAGCATGCACCCAATCAACTGCTAGCTGGTGACCATCATAACCACAACACCATACAAAAATTCTTTGGATAAAATCATATGTTCAACAAGCCACCTTTCACTACATACTTCTATAATTGGACGAATCATATCAATATTGGCCATCATGCAATTACTAGCGCCTGTGATATCAAAATGTTCTTGATTTAGTAAGCAAGGAGAAATCAACTCTCATATTGGACATCCCACATACAAACCATCAGATGAGAACCTCCCTTTAGTACAATCTACTTTCCTTGAAGCATATGATTAAGAATTATCCTTGACTGGAAAAACTCCACTTTCTTTTGATATCTCATTTGTATACTACGCACCCTGAAATTGCTTTTCATAACCCTCAAAAGTAATTTTTTCCATTTCGACAGAAGATGACGGGGCAGTATTATTATCATTAGCCTCATTATACCTTGCATCTTGGAAAAAAGGTTCATTTTATTTACCATGTGATGGATTTTTAGGTTCATGATGCAAGTAAAAATCTTGAATTCTTCTATTCTTGTGAGACTCACTTTCTATGACATTTCCTCCATTTTTACCAAAATGCTTTGAATAAAAAATAGTGAGGTTAAGATACTCAATAGAAGGAGATTAAATATACTGAAAATATATAGGTTGAGGGGTTGACTCCTGTCTAATAGTTTGCTTCATGGGTTCATTACTTGAATCATTTACAACCTGATAAGTGTTGATGGGTGTTTTGTACACTTTCTCAACATAGGCAATGCATAGATGCATCACCTCTCTTGAAAGGAAACCTCCAATGGGAAAGTTGCTAAGAATTTCCCCAAGGTCTCTCAGGTGTTAGGTCATGACTTGCATGGAATTCTCCAGTTGATATTTGATGTGATTTTGCTAGTAATCATAGGGTGAACTTACGTAGCTGGATGCAAAGTGGATCTTAAATTTTGAAGTTTATGAGATGGGAGTTACGATGCAATTTGTTGTAGGTTTAAACAACAATATAAAACTTTAGTGTTTTCTTTAAGTTTAGCTTTACAATGTGCAATGAACCTTAGCAAGGGCTGTTTCTTAAAAAAGAAGGAAAAAGAGCAGGGAAGAGAGAAGGTTCCTAGATCTACAACTAACTATGAATAGTAATCATGGAGTTCTTGTTGTGGACAACTTCCTTCAAACATAATTTCATTTAACCAGAAATCTCACAGTCTCATGAAATTTGTGCTATCTCCTAAGGCCTGCAGATATTTTACCATTCGTTCACCATAAGCATGCATGAACAAAGATAAAAATGTAGAGCAACTTTGAATTCAAGCCCAAACTAACTTTACACAACCATCTACCAACAACAAACAACAAAAAGTGTGGACTAGGAAGACATCTACACAACAAAAATTTTCATAACTACGTAACAACATTACTAAAATCTATCTAAGCATTTAAATATAACTTAAAACAGTTATGTAAATCTAAACAAAGTATCTAACAATGGAGATTGAACCATGAAACATGTGAAGAAAACAGAAAATACACCAAGTCAATATATTTTCATTATAAATTTCAGCAGCATGTCTTTACAACAACTCAACTCTCTTTGGAAATGAGAGGAGACCCCCTATTTATAGTTTCCAAAAAGTAGAACAAATGGCCAAGATTCAATCTCATTATGTGGCAAGATCCACTACAAACTAGGGTTCTACCTACCCCCCAATATATTACAATTTAAAATACAATTTTGTCCACATCCCTATTTCATCCTCTAGTGACAACACTATAGCATTTTGTCTTTAGCTGATTGCTCTTTTACTATAGCTATTCCTTTGGGAGCTCTTCACTGACAATAGGGTCACCCTCCGACTTCTTCAAAGTTGTATATTATATGAATTTCAAAATCATCAGTTGGAGTTTGTCAACCTCTATGATCTCAAACCGTAGCTTCTGATAACTCCATTCTTTTGAGTTGTCCTGAAGCTTCCTCCAGTCTTCATCATACTTTGCGGCGTGATCTCTGAACAACTCCGATTGGGCAAAGCCATAGGTGGAAAAACTCATGAAATCCACTGTTATCTCATCTAACATCCTGTCCTCCATCTTCTTTTGGAAATAAGGCTTTATTTTCTCCAGATCAATTTGTACTGCGGGCATGTCATACTCTGTCATTAGCTTTAGATATCGGGCGCAATCCACCTTAATTTCCTTGACCTATTCTATATCTGGATCTACTTTACCAATTATCTGCTCTAATCTTTCTCTTCTATTATTAAAGTCTTGATTCCACACATCCACCAGCCAATTGTCATCTCTTTTGAATGCGAGCTCCTTTTCCCATGTGGCCCTCAATAGCTGGAGGATCGCCTCAATCTTTGGATAGGTGGAATCATATGTTGTAGGGAAGTTAGTGCAAAGCCTTCTTGTGTTCTCGAGGGATTGCTGTAAATACAAGAACTTGTTGGTTGCCCGAACAACCTGACTGATACCCATGTTCCCAATGTATAGAACCTCTCAGAACCAACTCTCTGTAGTTTTCTCCAAGTTCTTTTTCTTTTCTAGTTTGTCAATCTGTTCCTTGGAAAACAATTGAGATGGAGTTGTAGACGTGGTAGGCATGTCATCCACTGAAGACCATTGTTGGATGTAATTTGTCAAGGCGGCCACCTTTGCTTTAACCTCATCCTTCAAGACCTTGTCATGTTGTATTAGGTGCACCATCGTAGACACTGACTCTTCAAGATGTTCCACCTTCTGCTCTCTCGTAGTAGTCCCCAAGTTAATGGTGGAAATGTTATAGCTTACACCCTCCTGGCCTACCATCAGTGTTGCTATCGATATCATTCGAGACCCAGAAGCATCCATCGTTACCTTGGATCTAACTTTAGGTTTCTTCTCCTTTTTGGTTGAGATCTGTGCTTGGGATAGGATAACTTCTAGCCTCTCTCTTGGGTCCTTTGGGGTTGGAGTCCTTTTCTCAAGCTGCTTCTCCAGCCATTTGGGCATGGTAGAATTTCCTTTTGGAAATTCTCGATCACCCTCATCTTCCCCTATTCGGACCTCCATTTGTTTTCCTGTGGTAGTCTTTTCTTTCATTTTGGTTATGTCTCCCTCTTCTTCATCAGAGTCCTGGATGAATGTGAGGTGTTTGACAGGAGGCTTAGTAGTCAATCTCCCTCGAGGACTTTCCTCTATCTCAATTTCCTTCCCTTTCTCCTCCTCATTTTGTTTTTCCTCGTTCCCATTCTCCTCGAGCTTGTCCTCCTCAATATCTCCTTCTTCTCTAGGAGGTGTTACAACCTCTATTTTTTTTTCTTATATAGGGAGCTCTGTGTCCTCTGCTGCTCTACCACCTTCTTGATCTTCTTTGGGAGGTGACCCTTCTTTCTCTTCTTCATCATGCTTCAGTTGTCTGGCCATTTCCTCTTCAAGGTCATCATCGAAGGTCTACACAATAGTTCTACCACCCACACCCTCCTCTTCATCTCCACTCTTGGAAGACCCCGTTCCTTCTTCGTAGACCACCCATGCAATTTTCCAGTGTTCATACTCCAGGTGTTCATGGTACTCGTTGGACTCTTCCTCCATTTCCTTCGACGCTTCTTGCTCCCATCTCTCCCATTCCTCAGAAATTAACATCGTGGCCCCAATTGTTGGTGGTCTTGTTGGAGGTTGCAAGGGTGTAGCAGTGGTGAGGACCCGTGCTAAGTCAGTCTAAGATCTGGGAGAGCTTGGAGGGGATATTTTTCATGTGTCATGAGAAAGCCTCTGGTAATGCAAGTGCAGGAATTGGTGCTATCACCGTTGCTAATGGGAATGATGTGGTGGGTGACATGGTGGTGAAGGAAAGAGGAGTAGTCACGGTGGATGAAGAGTCAATCATTATGATGGGCCCAGCTGGGGGAGAAGAGGTGAGATGGACTGAGATATCCACCACAGGCGGGGACATGGTGACCATGGCCTAGGAAATAGATGGCAGGGTAATCATAACAGGGGGAATCAAAAGGAGTTCTGGCTGATCCCCCCTCTCTTCTTCACCTTCTTGAATTGTTGGCTGCTCCGTGGCACTTCCTATTCACTTGGGCCTCTTGGAGGGTGAGCCTCCTTAATCTTTCCTTGCATATACCTTAGGATTCAGAGACTACTCTATTTCAGTCCCTTTCCTCTTTTTTGATCTAGTGGGAAAAGGAGATTTGGATGTCCCATCTGTCAAAGTTGTAGCAGTGACATCCTCTGTGGCACTAGGATCACTCTTGAGCCCTTCATATGTCAGTACAACCCCTTGTTGCTTTAATCAGGCTACTTGTCCATCAATCCATTATTTGGTTTGGGCCATGATTGGTTTAGTCACAATGTCGAGGTCATCGACCTCCTATTCATCCCAATCTACTACAGGAAACAAGTTGGAGATTGCATTATACTAG
This sequence comes from Sequoia sempervirens, assembly GCA_007258455.2. NCBI lineage: Eukaryota > Viridiplantae > Streptophyta > Pinopsida > Cupressales > Cupressaceae > Sequoia > Sequoia sempervirens. Next base: position 63,356,390 of record VDFB02026320.1, read on the forward strand.
GGATCCATGATGGTGTCCTCATCCTCCTCAACTTGGTCTGGTATAGGAAACAACTACACCCTTTTCACAAAGTATGTGGTCATCTGTATGTAATGTCTCGCACACACCTCTTTGTCATCCTAGCAGTCTACCCAGAAATCTTGAACATGATGTAGGTGAGCATATTCTGGTCCTAGTGCCTTTCTTACATGCCCATAGGGGTCTACCCATGAATGAGCAATGTGAAGGAGGAAGTGGTACTCTGCGTATTCCTTATGTGAATTCCCAGTGCACAGGGAAGTTTGCAATTTATACATCCCTTGACCGAAGGCTAAGGGATAAGGAATCCCTACCAAATGTTTACCGTCGAGGACTGAGTGTATATGTTGTAGCTACCGGGAGAGTTCTAGTAGTATAATCCGGTCATTGGTGTACCCGAGTAGCTTATTTGACCTTTCTGTGAAGCCTTGGGCATGACTATATGTGAATTTGGGGAATTGAATAAACAAGAAGGTGTATTGTCTTAGGAATGCTCGTCGCTGTGAGATACCCTTCTCTCAAAATCCCCTCCAAGCAACTGGATGATGTGGCCAATGAAGGTGTCATTCACCCTGTAGTACTCCTTGAAGTTTCTGAATTGTAGTTGGGGATATTTTTTATATGCTTTTAATCTCCACCCCTGCTCCTAATCGGGCGCCACAAATAATCCACTGTACTTCCTTTTTTCTGCCAGTGAATAGACCAGATAGGAGGTCATGTAGAATTTAGAGCTCTTTTTCATGTTCATAAACTGCTCATGGAAGTAGTCGCTTATGATGCCTCCCAAAAAAATGTGGCCTTTGTGGTGACATCTTCGTCCCCACGGAGGATTTGTTCAACAAAGTATACCATCCATTCTTGAAAAACCACAACAAAAGGGAGGTCCATTACCCGGTTCAACATGGTTACTAGGTCGTGGTAGTCTTCATAGAAATCACTACGAAAGAGTTCTTGGGGAACCTTCATAGCACTGCCTCTTTTCTCCTTGAGCCAATATTGATTTATCAACTTTTTGTAGCCCATTGGGTTTTCATCCCAAGTTTCTTTTCCTTCCTCCATGGTGGGCACCTCCATTTCCTCAAAGGTGGGAATGTGGAAAGTCTTAGTAATTCCCTCGACTGACATGTCAGTGAGGATGTTCCCATCTTTGTCAATGATGGTTCTCGTTTGGGGCTGGTAGGCCTGCCGACAAGCCATGACCAATTTAGGGGCAATGAGAGATGGGGGAAGCCTACTTCCTTCACAATCCAACTCTGCCTAATTGATCTTGCATTATCAGTCCTTGGGTGGACTCTAACCCTTTGCTTGAATTCATCAATATCGACGTGGCCGATATTGGTGTCAATGATCTCCTTCCAGTCAATGAGGATTTTTGAATGCAGAGGCTCACCTTGGAACTGGTATTTCATCTAATATTTGTCTTCTCTTCCATGAGGATTTTTCCTGCTTTCTTTCCTTTGTATTTCTCTGTAGCTACCCTTGAGGGTCCTGCACCTAATTCCATATAGCCTGCAAACACAGACATAATGAGTACAACCAAATACCAAAAGCATTATCATTAGTCAAAATCCAATTAGACATCATATGATTAACGAACTTAAATTTTCTCTTTCAGATGCTGTTAGTCACTTTTTGAAGGGCTGTTGGACAATCTGGGACTAAGGGGCCAAATTTTCCTGGCAGGAATGCTGTTTTGGAAAGGGCGAATAGGTTGGGGAAATCCAGGTGGTTTCTCTCATCTTCACATTTTTATGGTTTGAAAGGCTCGTGTTGAAGAAGCTCAAATTTTAGCACGTGGGTCGAGATTGGTTTTCAAGTTTGAGGTTATTTTGACCACTTTAGGAGCACCCAAAGGTTTAGGGTTGGAAAGCTACTAGGAGTTCACTGTTTGCAATGGCCTGGAAGGAACAAAATTTTAGGATTGGAACTCCAAGGACCGGGACCCAGAAGGTCAAAATCCGGTTGATGATTTTCTACAAAATTTAAGGTGCTCGGGCCCGAGGAAGCTGAAAGGTGTTAGAATTTCGCCGTTTGAAAATGGCGTACGAGACACGAAAGTTTGACAGGAGTAGCCCAACAGATCAGAGCTGACTCCAAACTTGGATGTCAGATTTCCTCGTGAGTTTTCTTTCGGTGACCAAGACGGCGGGCCTTAGAGGTCAGGAAGACATGCATGCTTTTCCCTTATGAGACAGCGAAGGTGAGACAAAATCCTAGAGGGCAGAGCTCGACGAGGGCAAGGATGTTAGAGTTCATTGTTGTTTGTTTCTCTCAGAAAATAGAAATTCGAGACCTGGGAGGTGGAAGGTCACCATTAGATGGCCATTTGAAATGACAAAGTTACGCTGGAAGTCCATGGATGACAGTCTGTAGACTAGGACTCAACGGAGCATTGGCACGACCCTTGTAAATCTAACTCTTCAGACGACAACTAGTTAGACGAACCCCGAAGGGTGGAAAGGGGCACCCTTTTTGCCATTTGCAAATAGCAGGGGCGAGGCAAAATCCCAGGGTTGGAAGTCTGATGGGATGGGCTTGGGATGGGCAAGAGCAGTCTCAAGGTGACACTTTTTGTTGGGCAAAATTTGGTGAGTCGGGGCCCAGGTTTCAAGAAGGCGAAAGCGTTCTACCATTTGAGAATGGTGAACACCCAGGGGAATCTCGAAAAAGGATTCCTGGCGACGTAGGCCCAAGAGGTTCAAAGGGAGGTGAGATTTCAAGTGCTAAGTTTCACGGTGGTTGGTCGACGACATCCCAGTGTGGCGGGCCCGAGAGGGCACTTCACCGCTTTAAAATTTTATCATTTGAGTTCTTTAACGATGGAGAGAGGTGTTGGGCCTAGAGGGCATGAACACCCTGCGCAACGAACGACGGCGATGACATTTGGTTCTCGTTGAATGTTAGGAGGCCAATTTGGAGGCCTTCATGATTCTAAAATGTGGGTTTTGTGGGTCTTAGTGTGTTCTATCAATCGAATTCATTTTAGCCCATTTCGTTTATTACCTTAAACATAAAATCATAAAAAAAATTCTTAGTGAAATGAACGATGACCCTACCTCAAAAGCCCGATAGTAGAAGGTGTGGAATTGACAAGGGGTGGCCAAATGGAGATCTCGGGCGCGAGGGTAGTGGGCGATGGATGCACCAATCTCTTCTGAAAAGGACTCTAATATTCCTCTACAAACGTAACAAATGAAAGTGACAAGTTGAGGCCCAATATTTATACCCCCATTTTCATTTAATGTCGGCACGACCGACCAAGAGTTAGTGGATTTGAAATCAGTGGACGGTGGTGGGAGGTCTGGAGTCTGGTGTCTAGAAGGACGTGGTGAAATGGATATTGGAGACCCACTTTTTACATCAATGACAAGAAGGGCCCCAGATTCTGGAGGGTGGAGTGTTGGTGAGATTTTTTCGCTAGAAATGGCAAAGATCGAAGGGAATTACGGGTACGACAGTCTGGGGGATTGGACTCAGCAGGGGTGAAGGCAGTCCTTAAACTTCGCAAATTTTAAATCAGGAGGAAACTAATGATCTAGGATCTGAGGTCCGGGAAGGTGCAAACCCTCTGCCATTTGGAAATGACAAATGCCTAGTGGAAACCCAGCGATGAAAACCTGGAGATCCGGGCCCGACGGGCCCTAGGGCTGTTGGTAGAAGAAGACTACCAGGGAAAGCTTGGAAGGCCCCAATACCTAACCAAGATGGAGTGGGCAAGACATGGCTAGTTTAAGATGGGAGTTCGGAGGTATGCTGACCATCAGGGGCACCAAAACAAGGGCATGCAAAATGAGGCAGCGAAAGAATGACCCAACAAGGCGAAAGAAAAGAGGGTCCCCATTCTGAACGGGGCGTGTGTGGTGAGGGAACAACAATAAGCCTTCCATTTACCACTCAAAATCAAATCATCTTCAATTTTTATAGCCTCTCGTTGAGAAATTTGAATATCATTTACTCTACTTCTTTTTAATTCAAATTGAACATCGAAATGCAGAGAGGAAGTAAAAGTACAAAACTGAAGTTGCTCACTTGGTTTTATGGGGGTGGGAATCTTCTCAAAAAATTGGTTAAATATGTCTACAAAATCCCTGATCGATTCACCTTCTTGCTTATGGATGTTGAAAAATTGTTTCAGTAGGATAGCTTCATCAATAGGACCCTTGTATCTTCCCAAGAACTTATTCTTCAAAGAGTCCCAATTAGTAATGCATCCATCTTCTAGATTTTGAATCCATTATGCTACTCATCCGATGAGACTCTCAACAAATAGCCTCACAAACACATCTTCTTCTTGAACTCCAAGAATCTCACATGCAATGGTGAATGCTTGAATATGATGATTTGGATCTTGATAATCTTCACCAACAAATTTTGGAAAATATTTCCTTGAACCTTCAGGTATGTCTGTATACCGAGGTAAAGAAAATGGTCTGATTTGAGTCCCCCATGGATGAGATGCTACCATAGCCATAACATAACACTGGAATGCTTCTATCACAAATATTTTTCATAAACATAGAGTCATCAACCTTTGTCCTTGGGGAGGAACCTTCAAATTGAGAGAATAAAGCACCAGCCACTTCGATATCCCTAGTGGAGTCACCAAAGAGGGTGTTAGTTAACAAATTTATCCTTTGGAAATGAATGAAAGAAAATGACTCAGAATTCCCAACAAGAAAAATGAATAGTACTAACAATTGAGCCACTTGCAATGGTATTTGCAAGTACTCTACTTATTTTACAAGGTGTAGCTACCTTCAAATGGTTTTAAATGAATGAAAACTTAGGGTATGCTTTTAACCAGAAAGCAGGAATACCCATAACCATGAAAGTAAAAGCAATGAATTGATTCAGAAAGAAGTGAATGCAAAAAAATGATACAAAGCCCATTTATTCCACACCCACAATGAGAAATAAGAAAAAGAACGAGCAATGAATTTCCCTTTCAATAGATGAATTATTCTACATTCAAAATTCTAGAAATAATTACACATATAGTTTACTGTGATAGAATCAATATGGGAAGGAAATTGCAAGAGCCCAAAGTCTATTGACAATTTAAAGAAACATTTACAAATTCAAAGATTTGAAAACACTTTCTTTATTTCTCCAATATCAAAATTATGAGCACAAAGGCCCTACACCCTACACAACCAACCACAAAAAAGAAAACCCAAGAGTTCCCTTACTTCCCCTATTTTTGGGAATAGCCAAAAGATTCCCCAACAATTAACTTGGAGGCCCATATATACATGCACACCAAAATTGTTACATTACAAAAAGTAATGGTCTTCAAAACGACCGACGCCGAAAACCATTTTTAGAAAAGACATTATTCTCTGTCGCAAAAGATTCCATGCATGTCGCTAAACCACTGGTGGTGCTAGAACTCTATACAGCTCCAATTGTGTTTCCATAACTAAATTCTAGAATTCAACATGTTCCTCTTCTTTTTCCAAAACATGGATTTCCCTATTATACTCAACATAGCTGGTTTTCTCCTTCAAGGCTAGCAAGCGCAGCTAAGAGATGATGTCGAATTGCTCTTCCTCTAGCCAATTCACATCCGGTTGAAGAATAGGGACAAGTTCATCTTCCCATTCCTTGACATCACTTGGGAGTACCATTTTGAGAAAACTCTAAAATTGAAAAACACTGCCACCTTCCCTTGCATGCAAACCTATTTAACTTCAGCGGTGGAAAGTGGTCATTTATTTGCTAAGAAAAAAATGTCAAACTATTTCGCCAACTTCTTTATTAAAGATCTATCTTTTTAGAGGATTTTGAAAGATTGCGTTTAAACCTTCTATTGTCGTCTTGAGAAATTAGAGAAGAAATTCCGTAAAGGTGCCATACACTTCATTAAATGCATTGACACTTTGGAAACAATAAATCCCGCTGAGGTCACCCTGTCACTACGAGTTAGAACCTTATAACTATGGTTCAGAAGTTATGGAATTTCTAGAACTCTCAATATCTCGACAACACAAAACATCATTTCCAAAGGCTACACAAGGTTGGGTGATTTCAAAACTTCAAAACTTAGTGACTCAGTTCAGGAATTTAACATGACCATGATAGTTATAAGATTTGTCGAAGCTACAACTTACACAAGTTTACCATAAAAGGATGAGTTTTTTAAAAAATTGTCTCAAAATAAAATTTCAGGGGGTAATGGAGGGGAACAAAGAAGATCCATGGAGCAAAAGAAGACAACCAAAATAGAAAATACATCTTTTGACTTCACACGGGCCTTGTCTTAGGTAAAAATGTCTATACCATTATTAGAAATGATGAAGATAAAAGAGTATAGGGATAGTGCTATCCAATTAAAATCTAATGGAAATGATAAAGAACAAACTCTAAAAACAAGGGGACCACCAAGGTCACTAATAAGCATGAAAAGGTAAAAGTTCCTGAGGTTTATCTAGGTGATACATTGATAAATCCTCCACAAGTTGATCCATTATTTACTACACTACTCATAAATAATAAGCTGGTAAGGAATTGTATGATAGACTCAAGTGCTACTATCAACATCATGCCAATAGGGGTCATGAAACAACTTGGCATATGGGTAGATACTACTGGTGGAAAATGCTATGTTATGGATAGTAGGCCTATCCCAGTGATAGGAATTATGAAAGATATAGAGGTGAAGTTGGCTACTTATCCACAAGCAACTTATAATATTGACATAACTATGATTGATACACCTCATTTTGGAATGATTTTTTCAAGACAATGGACTGCAACAGTTGGAGGAAATGTATAGTTTGACTTGTCCTATGACACAATACTAATCAATGGTGAAGAGGTCAAGTTATATAGAGAACCAAGGATGAATCAGATTGTGGATTATGGTGCTCAAGAGCAGCTAAATTTCTTTTGTGATGTGGATTTAGGGAGTTTTAGGACAGAGCCTTCTTAGTCTGAATTAGTAAATACTGATCCAATTGATAAGCATGTTTCTAAAAATCAGCACGGTGTGTGGAGGATGTATTTTGATGGAGCATGTAGTCAAGAATGCAATGGATCAGGGGTAATATTTATCTCACCTGAAGGTACTACATTCAAGTATTCATTTTTGCTGATGTTTGATTGTACAAATAATATAGTAGAGTATGAAGCCCTGCTAATTGGTTTGAATATGGCTGTCAAACACAAGATCAAACTACTAGATGTTCTTGGAGACTCTGAGTTCGTCATTTCACAAGTTAGGTAAAAATATGATGGAAAAAACAAAAGGTTAAAACAATATAGAAATGTTATGTGGGATACAATTAAATTATTTGATGCTTTTACCATTGAGTGGATTAGCAGATTAGCAGGTCCAAGAACTTGATGACAAATTTACTAGCCAATATAGCCCTAAAAAGAGATGATATCACCCTAGTCAGAGAATCTCAAGTTGAATTCAAAACAAGGCCTGAAGCTCAATATATTGACTTTAATGCATTTGTTGAGGAAGTAGATGGCAAATAGATTGTATTTGGAAAAGAAGTTTTACAACTTAAAACCAAAAAAATTCCCAAAGGACTTGTGGCACTAGAAAGGTTATATGATGGAAATGATCGTGCTCTCATGAAGCAAACACTAGTAAAGAAAGAAGATGTGGAGGAAATCAATTTGGGGATTGAATTAGCACCAAAAAGAGTTTACATTGGATAGAAGCTAAGTCCAACAATCAGAAAAATGTTGATTGCATTGTTAAGAAAATACAAGAACATTTTTGCATGGTCTTATGAGGATTTTAAAGCATATAGAGAAGATATGCTCCAACATGAGATTCCATTAAAACTAGGTGCAAAACCATTCAGGAAAAAAGAAAGACCCATCAATCCAACTCTGGAGCCTAAAATGCAAGAGGAACTGACAAAACTCAAAGGAGGTATTATCAAGCCCATTAGACATTAGACATTCAACATGGGTCTCAAACTTGGCCTTAGTAAGAAAGAAAAATGGGGATACTAGACTATTGTAGACTTCAGAAATTTAAATGTTGCATCCCTTAAAGATAATTACCCTCTCCCAAATATGGAAGCTGTATTGCACAGAGAAACATGATGTGACTTGTTGTCAATGATGGATGGATTTTTTGGGTATAATAAGATCAAAGTTAAAGAGTCTAAGCAATATGAAACAACTTTTACTACACCTTGGGGGACATATGTCTATGTGAGAATGCCATTTGGTCTCACAAATGTAGAGGCAACTTTCCAAAGGGCCATGGATGTGGCATTTGCAAATTTAATCAATACTATAATGGTAGTGTACCAAGATGACTTCACTGCTTATTCCAAAAGGTAGAAGACCATGTAGAACATTTGGAGAAAATATTCATTAGGGCTTTGGAATATGGTATCAGTCTCAATCCTAAGAAATGTCACTTTTCTGTCATAGAGGGTAAGCTTTTAAGGAATATTGTATCAAAAGAAGGAATTAGAATAGACCCTAAAAGAGTAGAAGCCATAGACAAAATCCCCATTCCCAAAACTATCAAAACCATTCAATCTTTTTTTGTACAAATTAACTTTTTTAGTAGATTTGTGTCAAATTTTGTTGAAATTATTAAACCTATATCCAAAATTTTGAAGAAGGGAGAAAAAATAGACTGGACTGCAAAAGCCTTCGAAGCTTTTATATCCATCAAAAAATCCATCAAAGAATCCCTATTCTAAAATCTCCTGATTTTTCCAAACCATTCCAAATATTTTCATTTGCCTCATTCCACACCATAGTAGCTGTTATGTTACAAAAGAACGATGAAGTCTATGAGCAGCCTGTGTCCTTTTTCAGCAAATCACTACAAGGGTTAGAATTAAAGTATTATAATATGGAGAAACAAGCTTATGCATTGGTCAAAGAAACAAAAACTTTTAGACCATATTTAGTTGGAGCCAAAGTAATTGCATATGTACCACATGCAATCATGAAAGATATCTTGGTACAAATAGAGGTGGCAGGAAAGAGATGTACATGGATCAATAAGATCTAAGAATTTAATATGGAAATTTAGATTACCGAGTTAGTAAGGGGACATGGTCTAGACAAACTAATGGACGAAGCAAACATTGAAGCTAACCAAATTTGTAATGTGGAGAATGAGGATGGTATAGCTGCAAGCATTGAACATACTCCTTGGTACACAAACATAGTGTATTATCTCAGACACATGAAGTCACCTAAAGGATTAAAAGATAATCAAAGGAGAACTCTAAAGTTGTAGGAATCTAAGTACATATTCATAGAAGGTGATCTATTTTGGAAAAATAGAGATGAAGTGCTATTTTTGTGTCTAGATGAATCACAGGTAGAACGTTTCTTGAGGGAGATGTATGGAGGAGTGTGTGGAGTTCATTATTCGGCCAAAACTACTGCACATAATATTCTCAGGGTGGGCTATTATTGGCCTAAGGTTTTCAATGAATCTTTTGCATATGTAAGGAGGTGTGAAGCTTGTCAGAAATTCTCAAGAAAGATGAAATATCAAGGAGCCCTACCACTTAAACCTTTACAAGTAGAAGCCCCTTTCTATCAATGGGGAATTGATTTTATTGGGGAAATACAAGAAAAATCAAGTGGACTTAAATGGATATTAGTGGCAACTGATTATTTCACTAAATGGGTGGAGGCAATCCCAACTAAACAAGCAACAAGCAAGGTGGTAATAAATTTTTTGATGGAGAATATCATAACTAGATTTGACACACCAGTAAGGTTGATCACAAAAAATGGGATGTGTTTTAGGTCTAATGAATTCAAAAATTTCTGCAACACATATGGCATTACTATTTCTTATGCCGCCCCTTACCACCCACAAGTATTAGGCCAAGCAAAATCTAGTAATAAGAGTCTTTTGAAAATCATAAGAAGGATGTTAGATGGGAACAAGAAGGCATGGGACTCAAAGTTGGGCTGTATGGATGGATAAGATTATTGCAAAGAAGGCGATTGGGAAGTCTCCATTTGAACTAGTGTATGGAACACAAGCCAGGATGCCATTGCAAAACCTTTTACCAGTTTACAATTTCCTCCTTCAGGAAGACTTAGATATTCTAGAACCAATGGAGGAAAGGATGGAGCAACTTGCAGAACTTGATGAAATAAGGAGAATGGCCCAAAAGCAAAATATAAATTTGCAATCACAAATGAAATATCTTTTTGATAAGAAAGCCAAAGATAGAAAATTTGAGGTGAATGATTTGGTACTAATGTAGAATGCTAGATGTCAAGAAAAGGGAAAGCATGGAAAGTTTGAAGCCTTGTGGTTAGGTCCCTTTGTTTTCATTGGAAAAGGAGAGGATGACTCTTATTATTTGCAAAACATGTTAGGTGAAGAACAAGAATTTCCAGTACATGGGAAATTTCTAAAACACTTCTTTTCTTGAAGAACATCAGAGGATTAAGGATTGCCAATGCATGGAAAATTCTCGAAAAACCTCTTAAAATAATCTCTTCCCATGTACATTAGTTTAGGAAATCAAAAGGGGACTAGGACTTTCTAGTACATGGACAATCCTAGAATCCCCTCATTAAAAAAAAAGTTTCTTTCCATGCACAATAGTATAGGATCATTTCCATTTCTATCATTTTCACCTCCATATCCATCTTCATTCCATCCTCACCACAAATCCATTTTTTTTCATATCCTCTAAAAACTATATCAAGGGGACACCTGGTCTGCACCTAGAGATATTCTAGATTCTTGCAATGATTGATAAATCATTCATCCCCAACTAGAGCCACTATTGGAACCAAAATTTTCATAAAAAATTCTAAGTATTTTATCATTTGAAATTCAAAATTCCCACTCTCATTTTCATAATAAATCACATTATCGCCTTTCAAGGTCATTTTTACCCTTTACTATGTTATCACTATCACATTAGCCACCCTTCATAACACCCATATCATACCTCCCTACCACAGATCATCCCTAAGGCTTACAGTACGATGATGAAAGCAACCACTACTATATACACTATATCGCTATACCTCAAGGGGTCAAGACATAGCCTGTGGTAGAGCGGCACATTAATGATAGGTGCTAAGGAGACACCGCAGTACCGCAGGGGAGTAAAAGGTGACATGTGGTAGAGCGATACATTGAAGAAGGATACTAAGGAGACATACTGCGGTACCATAGGGGAGAAAAAAGTGACACGAGGTAGTGTGGTAACCAAGCCGTTGGGTCATTTCACACACACTAATCACATCAGTCAACATCAAAATATAAAATTGTGCTTGATACAAAGATTTGAATTGTATGAATTTATGAGTTAGGAGTAAATGCATCTTGCTGTTAAAATGCATGAAAGAGGTTGAGATGTTTCACTCGTAATAGCTAAAAACAAGTTGCAGATGAGCTCAAGTTGTGGGAGTGAAGGGAATTCTTTGAAGCAAGTTCTATTTCTAAGTAAGTTTTTCTCATCATCTTTTGTGAATTTTGTAAGATGGCACCAAAAAGACTAAAGTAGGAGTTAAAAAGGATGAAGACAAAACCAGTAAACCATTATTGTAGTCCCCGTTGCTTTCCTTGTTGCCTAGTTTAGTAGACAAAGGACCTAAAAAGTTTTCAGAGACTTAGCTCAAAGTTGTAGGGACCCAATTATACCTCAGTCAAGTTGGAACCTTTATTGGTACTTCTATCAGAAGAGGAATGACAAGGTACTGACATCAAACCCATGGGCCCTAGATTTGGCCAAATTGATTGTCCCTAATGTTTTCATTGATATTGAGCTAATTAAAGCCATTTCCCTCAGCTATCATGCCCCAACCAAAACATTTAGGCTTCCAAATGGTGGGTGCTTAGTTGATGTCACAAGAGATGCCATCATAAAGTGTTTCAACTTGAATAAAAAAGCTATAACAAAGGTGAATTTAGTGAAATTGAAGCAGGAGTATAAGAGGTTAAGAAAATATCAAAATGATGAGCTCCCCCTACACATGAAGAGGGGTGATGATAACAAAAAACTCTCCATCCCTTCCTCTAGAATGGAACCTTTCCAAGCCTCAAAATTTGAAGTTTATTTCAAGAATACCTATCATGCATTGTGTCAAGTCTTGGGGATAGATGTAGAGGAGCACATACCAATAGGATTGATGAGAATGACCATGATAGTTCAACATTCCAAGTCGAATGTAGAGTTTTATTTTGCATCTATAATTGAGGAACACATACATGAGGACTTGTGGAAAGTTAGGGAAGCTAAGAACCCTATTAATTTTAGGAAATATTCTTTATTATGTCACTTAATCATGTATTAGAATGAAGTGAAGTGGACTAAAAGAATAAAATTTTGTACACAAGATAGTGTAGTAAGACTCCCTCTACAAAATTAGTGTTACATCTGGGACAACAGATGTACAAAATGTGATTTTGTAGTATTTCAAGATGATTTTGTTGTTAGACTAATAGCTTCCCTTGGTTACCCAACACCAAGATTGCCTGAATCATTGATGAAAGTGATGAGGCCTATACAGTATAGGCCAAATCAAAGCTATACCCATAATTATGCCGACTAGTTTTTTATGCCTCAACACACAATTATCAGAGTATATGGATGTGACCAAGCACCACATATTCTGCCTATGTTTGTACTTGCAAGGGTATTTTTTCTAGATTTTATGTGGAAGATGCTTTGGATGGAGCGTGATTTGATGAGAAATCAAAGGAAAGACACATTTTTTCTTGATTTGACTATATTTTAAGAGTTGGCCATTGGGTCTAAAATGCTAGAAGAGTTGTAGAAGTTCATGAGGGTTAACTATCCTCTCAAATCTAGAAAAGAGAGAGTGTGTGACCCAGAGGGTCATATCAACATGATCAAAAGAACCTTGTTGCCAAAGAGGGCCATCTCACATGAGTTTGACCCTGAGGAGGATGTTATAAGGAATTTGGTGTATTTTGCTAATGTAATGTTGACTAGAAAAAGGTGGATAATAATGATGAAGTGAAAGAATCAGAAGAGGGAGAAGGATAGAATTTTCAAGGGGTTTTTTTGAAAATGAACCCAACCTTTTGAAAAGGATTCAGATGATCTTAAATAAGTTTTATTAATTGTACAAAATAGCCAAGAGGAAGGGTTGGTCCCACTTCCCACACCTCACCAACAACCACATGAAGTATCCACATTGCAAACACCACTGCCATCACCTACACATCCACCCCCTCCATCTCCTACTTGTGAGCCACAGGCTAAAAGACAAAAGATTGAGCCATTGGTTGAATATGACTCAAGTGAAGATGAAGAACAAGAAGTAGTTCTAGCTTTGACTGAAATAAAGGAGGCAATAGAACAACAGAAAATTCAAAATCCTCATGATCCCAAGGCCAAGATTTCAGAGGAAGGAACTAATGAAATTCAAGAAGATGAGAGGGTAGTGGTCTCTCTAATGTTCATAGAGGATCATAATTTTATCCATACTAATGAATTTAAGGACTTTTGGATTAAAATGAAGATGAAACAATTTGATGGAAGGTTGAAAATCAATCTTATTAGAGCTGATGAGTCGAAGCATGCTGAGATCCAAGCTCAGACATTTGCAGAGTTAAATGTTGATAGCATTAATGTCACCCCCCAGGAGGTGAGAGAGATGGTATTTAAAAGTGATATGCTAATTATACTAGGGATGGAGTTGTCTAAAAATTTTCTTCTAGATCAGATCAAAGCATAGGATGACCCCATGTTGGTAGAAAAATTTGATTCAAAAGAAGGTGTCTCAAGAACAACGTATAAACCTACTACCCAAACACTTTCTCTATGGATGAAACAGAAAAATACAAGGAATCCTTGACACTTGGATGTAGTGCAAGAAATGAGGGGGTCAACCATGGTTAGAACAATGAGAGACACAACTCCTATAGGAACTACCACTATGACCATGCATTTTGCAATGTTCAACAAGGATGTAGTAGAAAATATGGAGAAGAAGATTAATGAATATGAGAAGAGATTGAAATTATCAAATGATGAGGTGAACTAGTTGTTTATTGAAAATGTAAAGCTAAAACAATAATTGCAGCAGGCCACCACAGTGAAAGGAGATGAATGAATTGTCTATCAGCCACCTGTCCAGGAAAAGGACCCACATATACAACAAATGAGAGGTCAAATTGATAAGTTGAAGAAGCATAACATGGAAAATGTGAAGCATCATATCATAGAGACTCTGAAGAGGGATATTAGAGCATAGAGTTGGGATATTAAAGGAGAAGATAAATGGGGTACATGAAAACTTCAACAATCTGATTAAGGCTTTGGAATAGATAAATTGGAATAGATAAACAATAACTCCCCCATCCTTGAGGAGCTCTAAAAGAGATGGCAACCCACCTTTCACATACTGACAACTTCATGCAAAGCTACACACAGGGATCCAAAGGCCCTATCAAGGCTTAAACCTACACAAGAGATATTAAAAGGTGTGATTGAGGAGTATAAGTATCTGGTGGATATAAGGAAGAAAGTGGAAAGTAGGAAGAATACATTTGACTTCATCAAATACCTCTTCATCCCAATAATCCTCAAGGATGACAATCAGTTGATCGACATAAATGAATGGAGAGAAGAATTTGATCAAATGATTCCTAAATGTTTGGCACATATACATGATGATGGGGAGATCAATCTGAACAAGTTCCATACTTTTCTCAATCGGATCATCATGTTGGACAATGGATATAAATAGTTTGTGGTGGATGTTAGAAACCTCCTGGATAACAGATGGAAGAGTCATCTTACAAATTTCGCAGCTACAAAGGAATTCAAATGGCCAAGCGACTTGACAATTAATAAGTGGCAGGAAAAATACTTGGGCTCTGAGGAAGATTGATTGTATCATACAGTAAAAATATTTGAATAGGTCTTGGATGACCACGTGCTTTTACTCGAAGATTAATGAATGGATACACATGTTTATGATTAAGTTTCTTTAGTTATGTTTAATTTCAGAATCATGTTTTATCATCAAAAGTCATGTTGTTTGGTTCGAAGCTTTTTGCCTCTCACATATATAAGAGAGACCAAGACCAAAAGAAATCATTAGATATAGGAGAAAGAAATAGGTGAATAGGGATAGATAGATAACATAAGGTTGTCATATTTATTACATTTCAAAAGACCATGTTGCAAGCACAATTTTGAAGAAGTTAATGAAGGATCTCTGATTTTGTGGCATCATATTGGTATCAATTGTTTGTTGAATTAATTGAAAAATATTATCAAGTTGTCTCCAAGGTTGACATTTCCTTATTATTTAAACTGATGTAGCAAGGATATTTTCAATTTATCAAGGCACATTTGTTGTTCTTGTGTGGTTCAGTTAACTGGCTCCTTCTAGGAAGGATTAAATTCTTTTAATTATTCACAGTAATTTGGAAAAGGTCATTTGGATCGATAAGAAGAACTTGGTAATTGCATTCTTGCATGTTTATACAAGTTATAAACTAATATTAGTGTGCCAAATAGTTAGATTTACTGCCAAATATAAGCCACTCATCTTAGATTTTCATTTGACTCCATATACCCAACAAGGCACTGGTCTCATACATTTCATCATTTAGTTTTGTTGAAAATTTGTTTGCAAAACCTTACATTTGTTAACTGAACATATTAATAAACTTCACCTTGATATTGTTGATACAATTTATACCAAATTAGGGTTGCATCTTTCCATTTCCAATTTCCATTGTGGATAGATTGCACAAGTAGGAAACACATTGTTCAAGTCGACTTCATTCACATAGGTACACCCACCTAGGTTTGGCAGAGCTTGAAGAGAAGAAGGTTCAAGTACACCATTTGGCCTTGTTTGTTAGCCTGAAACATACCAAGATCCTAGAAACCTCTTGTTGTTTTTGAACCAGTGTTTTTGAGAACTAACAATTTCTACAAAAAGGTTTCTAGTCAGTGCTCGGGGACTTAACACCTTGCTAGTGCCCAAAAATCTACTTAAGGCTTTAACCAACCCTACTTGGGGCTCTAACTACCTAACATGAATGTGGGTATCTCCCCTTTTCAATTGGCATAGTTGGTAAGGTACTCATCGGTTAGACCTTGGCTTTCTCCTTAATCATTTGTATAGAAGCTTGAGGGAAATACGACTTTGGGTTGTTCCCCTTGGAGTGAATACTTGTCCAGAGGTAGGCCTTTCTAAAAAGAAAATAAGATGAAGTGATTTGTCTTACACCCAAGACCCATGAATGGTGAGGGAAGAGGATACTTTCACTACACCTTATGGGTTCTACAACACGAAGACATGCAAATTCACCAAAAAAAAAAGACAATGATTCTTTTTAATCCCAAAATCCAAAATGTTCCTATTTTAACAAAATAAAAAACACGCAAAAACCCTACAAAGTCATGAATTACTAGTTTCAAAAATTTCTTCAATCAATCATCCTACAAGAAAAAAAATTGGTAGTTTAAATGATATGGTCTTCTCCAAATGTATGCCACATGTTACAAATAAGGTATTAGTAACCCAAAAACTCTCTATCCTAAAACAAGCAAAACAAAATAACAAAAAAATCTTGAATTTAATTTTTTTTACCCAAAATAGGTAGTTGTGTCATTCTTTCTTACATATGTGATTCAATAGATGCAACTCATGGATTAGCAACTATGGTGAACTGATTGGTGACTATAGCTCACTGTCCTTCAAATGCGAATCACTTCTCTGCGAATGTGTTATTCTAGTAACAAAAAATGTGTTCTATTCTGTGAATGTGTTGTTTCTAGATTTTTGTCACTCCATCAACAATTGTGTCATATAGTCTTGCGATTGCATCATACTAGAACCTACAAAATAAATAAACTCATGGATTTATGTGATCTTTGTTAGCTTTATGTTAGGTTCACCAATATAGGATATGATGTAAATCATAATCAAAGGTTAATATTAACTAGTAGCAACCACAACTACTTAAAATATAAACCAAAATGACCCAAATCTAATCAAGAAAGTATAAAGTAGAAAAGGAAATCAAACAAAAATAAAGCTATACACTTAAAATATAAACCAAAATGACCCAAATCTAATCAAGAAAGTATAAAGTAGAAAAGGAAATCAAACAAAAATAAAGCTATACCAAATTCCAATGCTAAATTGGATTCATCTTCCTTGCATCTCTTCCATTTTTTTGTGTGTGCAAGCTTGTCCTTAGATTTCATTCTATGTGATGGAACCCTCAAAAAAATTTGTGTTCCATCTTAAACCCTTATTGCATTTGGATGTAGGATTGTTATCTTGAGGGTTTACAGTTTTATTTATAAATACTCAGGTTCTATCTAGTCATTGACCCCTTATTACCAGTTGCTAGTCATTTTTTAAAATATCTCATGTCATTCATTGTCATCTGGTAACTAGTCCCTTGGAGCCTAGGTCCGTGTCTTTTATTTTATAAAGATTGGGTAAGGGATCTTTTTGATCTTTACATTTTGTGTTTCATCATTTGGAAATTCTTGAGCCTATAACATCCCATGAGATGTACCCTTTTTAGAACAACTTAAGTACACGTGCTCAAAAAAATTCCACTTAAATCCTGATGGCCCTCCTAGTTGTATTGCTCATCGCTGATTTATTCATAGGTTCACACCTTGAATTAGTGACGAGCGATGGAATGATGTTTTCCTTTGATGTCACTCATCGCTAATGGCTTTCGAGCTTTCAAATTTGTAATAGTGATGAGTGATGCCTCTATATTTTTTTTCTTATTTCTCATCGTGGATGGCCATAAAAAAGATAAACTTGAATTAGCGATGAGTGATACAAAGTGATTTCCTTTATATCACATGATCGCAGATATGTTTTAAATGTAAAGACTCACATTAGCGATACGTGATGGACCTTATAAATGTTGTAAATCTTCTCATCGCTAATTGCTTGCAAAGCATATGAGGAGCATTAGCGGTGAACGATGGCCTTATGTTATATCACTAATTGCAAATTCATTACAAAACTTGAGTTCTAAATGAGCGATAAGTGATGGGCATCCGCTAAAAGGTTTTTCTTTCGCTAATTTGATATAATCCAACTAGCGATGTCTTTTATGCCTTTTATTTTATGCAGGTGTGCGTGTTTGAAATTGGTGCCTCCACAACATCTCTCATCGCCGATAGGACCTTAGGCACAAAGTTTGAATTAGCGATGCACGATGGAAGGATAAATGTAGCCAAAGGTCAAGCTATAGAACTAGGGGCTAAAGATCATTTCCAGGATGTTCACATCATTGATGGAGCTAAGTGAGGATGAAGTGAATCAATGACAAGCAATGAACATTAATGGAAAGGGCAACGTGGCAAGATCCTGGGGACTCCGCGTAAAGCAAAAAGGAAAGCAGTGAGAGGATTGAGAAACTGTTGATAAAGTTTTAAAGTAGGGTGATCCAATGGACTGAAAGTCATCGCATGAATAACTTCATCGCTAATTGCACCCTAAGATTTGGGGAAGATCAATGATGAAGCATATAAAGAAAGTTTCTCTTTAAGAAAAACTGATCCTATGTACTTCACCAATATTAATGAAAGCATGGATTAGGTTGGCAATGCATGCTAATTGACAGATCATAATACTTGAGTTGGCATCATTTAAAAGCACAAAAAACAAGGCTCATATCACCATGGATGAAATTTTAAATGTTTTAAAAGCAATGGCCTGGATTTAAAACCAAATTGTTAAGTTATCAACTTGCTCATGTGAAGAATTCTGAGATCATTAATTCCGCATCCTTCAAATTGCCTATTTAATGCAGATTATCTATTATTCTTTTTCATCAAAATTCAGTTTGCATTAAATAAGAGGCGTGGGTTAGTAAAGAGGTGTGTGTGTATAAAATTTTCTAGAAATGGGGTTTTCTCCTAGTTAATTAGGTTTTCCATGGTGGTTCATGAACCTGAGAAGTTGAGTTTATTTGAGTTAGAGGAAGATGCTCTTGAGAATAAAAGTGGAACACAAGGAGCTCCTAATACACTAAAAGGAAGAATAGGATTCAAGAAATTCAAGGAGTATGGTGACAAAGAAAATTTTCATCCATGGGAGCAGATAGTTTCAGAAGAATTAGTCAAACACAGAGAAAAGAGGATGATGGAATTTGTAAAGAAAGCAAGGAGAGAGAGTGAGCACTGTGAGGCCTATCCGAAGGGATGTAATTCTCCAAGTTATTTTTCTAATAACCCTTCAGGTAGTGAGGGTGACACTGATCTAGAGGGTGATTATTATCCCCTCTCCCTAGTACTATCGAGGAATTCTGACAAGGAGGTGGTGACAGTTTCTCTAGTCCCACCACAAGAAAAATGTGGGCGAGTATCCTCTGAGGTTGATGAATCAGAGCGATGATCGCACCCTTTTTTTTTGATGAAACCATGCCCTTTCTGTTAGGATTGTCCTATTCAACACTCATGTGATTTCTTGTTTCTAGTGCTAAGGTGGAATGTTTTTGGGCTGGTATGTAAGAGAAGTGATAGACTAGTTAACCTTGGTGGCATGTGTGTTGTTTTGCGGACAATATACAAGTTTGTGCTGGAGTTGCTACTAGAGAATCTTCTTTGGTCAACAAGGGTGAGGATTCAACACGGTTACAACAAACTATTCCTTTTGAGAAGCTAGCATGTCTTCATTCAGGGAATATGACATGTGATCTTTTACTCTTCCATTTTCCTTGGATGATTGCATGCAACAAACTAAGAATATCTTGAATTTTGGTGCAAATGAAATGAAATGTAAATGTAATTAAGCTTGATGCTTGATGCTCCCTTGTTCTATAAAAGGAATTTTAGGGCTTATTACAAGGGGTCAGAGTCTAAAGTCTCAATAGGGTTCTAGGTTAAAAACTAAGTTTAGGAAAAGGCACTTAGAATAGAATATTGGAAATAGACTAGTAGTTTGTCTTGGATGCAAGATCATGTATGTAGTTATCTTAAATAATTTTTATAGAAATTACTTATATTAGAAAAAATATTAGTCTGGAAGCAGATACTCTCCTATGTATGTTCCTTATAAGTTATGAATGAGAAATACTAATGTTGTTATCATTTGTCTTCAAATATTTCATTTGAATGTATTACGTTGTTTTCAGCTTTAATTCAAGGAATTAATTAAAATGCTTGAACATGGTCATAAACTTTGTAAGGAATGGCTTAGGATTTCTAAGAAGTAAATGTTTCTTGCATAGTGATTTTTCATAAATGCAAAGCAATGCGAAGATAGTTTGTTTCTTCCTTAAGTGAGTAATTTGTAAATTACTAATCCTTATGTACTTGACTCCATTGCTCCAATTGATGAGACACTGGTCATTTTGTTAGAAAATATTGCATAGAATGAACAGATAGTGTTCTTGGCCCTAGACTTAAGATAAGGCAATATTCAATTAAAAATATTTCCAAGGATAGTATAGGTAGAATTATCCCCAATTCCTAGCAGATAACTAGTCGCTCACTTGAAAATCTGTCAAATCTTTGATGAGATGAACTTTATTTGCAATAAGAAGGAATCAATCAGTGTATAAACGTGTTCCTAATCAAATACAGTATTGGAAAACACAATTGGGATCACCCTCCTAGGTTTCACAGAGCCTAAAGTGAAGGAGTATGGACCATAAAATCCTATGCTGCTTGTGTAACCTAATAGTTATTCATCATAGGAATTGGCTACTTCTTAGAGGATTGTTCGGTTTTGCTATAAAAGTCACCAACAATATGTAAATATAGGTGCAAGTGACAATGATGTGATAGCGACTAGCAATAATTTTGGATATTGTGGTTGTAACGTTGGAATGAGGGAGACAACTCTATTTTATAAAAAATCTACTTGAAAAGACGATTGAGATTGAAAGCTAAAGTGATGCCAAGATCAACGGTCAAGGTTGCTTGCACCATGAAAGGATAGGGTTAGGGAAGATTAAGGATAAATGGTCAAGATTAAAAGAAGACCGAAGGTGATCAACAGTGGAGATTCAAAAGAGAAAGTGGAGGCAATTAAATAATCATATTTAATTTGAGAAGGGACTATGGGAAATTAAATAATCCAAGTGATTATTTAATTATGGAAGAAGAGGGAAATGATAATTTAATTAAAATGACTAATATTCAAACATTTAATTAGACATAGATGAAATGTGATAGAGATATTAAATAATTAAATTAGATTAATTATCTAATAGCAGAGGGAAAAGTTTAAATGAATAGCCCAATAATTAAAGTAATTATTTAACTATAGACAAATAATGAAGAATGATAATTAAAGAAATATGAATTTATTTAATTATGGAGAGAAATATTAGTGATGTAATTAAATATTAATTTATTTAATTAATTGAAGGAAGAATAAAGAAAGAGGAAATGAATTAATAAATAATTAAAATTATTGTATCACCCATTACCTGTACCTAAGAGGCCATGGGAGGATATTAGCATGGATTTTATTCTTGGCTTTCCAAGGACACAAAGAGGGAATGATTCCATATTTATGGTGGTGAATATATTTTCAAAGATGGAACATTTCATTCCATGTCATAAGACCAGTGATGTTCATGTTGCGGAGTTTTTTTCAGAGAGGTGGTGAGACTACATGGTCTACCGATGAGTATAGTTTTAGACAGAGATACTAAATTTGTTGGTTATTTCTGGAGGACATTATGGAAGAAGTTGAAGATAGATTTGAAGTTTAGTTCTACACACCATCCATTTACTAATGGACAAATGAAGGTGATGAATAGGAGTTTGGGTAACCTACTAAGATGCTTAGTAGGAGATAAGCCGAAGGGATGGGATTTGATTATACCACAGGTAGAATTTTCTTACAAAAATTCTATCAACATGAGCACTAGTAAATCACCATTCTAGATTGTGTGTGGGAGTAGTCCAAGAACTACTTCTAAACTGAGAAAGATGGATAAGGGGGAGAAGAGTAGTGTTGAGGCTAAATATTTTGTTGAGCACCTAAAGAATTTGCATGAAGAGGTGAAGAAACATATCAATAAGATGAGCTCACAATATAAGGCTAAGGTAGACCAAAAAAGGAGGTCAGAAAAGGAGGTATAAGGAGTTCTAGGAAGGAGATGAAGTCATGGTTTATTGTGAAGGGAGAGGTTTCCAGTTGATACATACAACAAGTTAAAGATGAAGTTTGGGCCATGCAAGATCTTGAAGAAGCATGATTTAGGAAATGCATATGAGGTAGAGTTTCCTGATGAAATTCATATTTCACCTATGTTTAACATTTTAGATTTAATAGAATATCATGAAGGGGGAATTGATGAAGAAACAATAGAAGCACAGTGGAATATTTTAGCGCCTACTTTAGAAAAGGAGATAGAAGAAATTTTGGATAGTCGTGTGGGTAGAAGCTCAAGAAACAGGTAATATGTAGAGTACTTGGTGAAATGGAGAGGAAGGCTTGTTGAAGATTCATTATGGTTGTTTAAGGATGAGGTTAACCATCTTGGTTTCCCTCGAACTCTTGAGAAGTGGCAAGATCACTTTTCAAATTACCCTGGGTGTCTGATGTAGGAGCATCTAGTGGTGTAGGGCAATCTTGCATCACCAAAAAAAAATGTTTTTCCTTATTTTCTTTAGTTGTTTTGAGTCCAGTGATGGAACTTAAGGGGTTTAAGATAGTCAAAAGTCAGAAAAGGTGAAAAATGGTCACTTACTATTTTTAGTAAGTTGGCCTAAATAGGCTCGTATGGACCCAGAAATTTACGCCAAGGAGTAGAACAAAAAAATGGTTCCAGTCACGAAAGAATCATCTCAATACCCTGCATGATTTGGGGTATATTAAAGTTTTCATCTCAGGAAATTTCTCCAATGTGGCTTCAAATTCAAATATGAAAACCTTCGAGGCCCCGAAACAACTCGAAAAAGGTTGACGAACCAATCTTTGATGGATTCAACAATGTAGATATCTTCGAGAGCTTTCCAATGATATGTTATAATAGAAAATCGAACACCCAGATCAAAAATTATGGTCCCACAAAGGTGCCCCACTAAAAAGTGAATTTCATTAAAACTCCTTCCCAAGCAAAAAATCAAACAGTGGGACTTTTGGTGCAAAAACAAAAGGGAAAGTTGAACTTTCTAGAACATTCTAGGGTGGTTATTGGGGTAAAATAAAATGGTTAAGTGGGGGGTTGTAGAAGGTGGCTCCATTAGTTTAGATTGTGGCTCCAAATAATATATTTTGTTTTTAGAGTTGATTTATTTGTAATGAATCAAGCCCATGAGGTTGTAGCATTGTAAGTTTTGAATGTGTAATTTCATTTTCTGAAAATAATTGAAAGTGAGTTACTTTTTGTCTCGCGTCTTCTATGTTGGTATCTATTTTGTGATTTGTGTGGGTTTCAAGCAATCTGGCCCTCATCACATATATAGATACTAATTGGGTAGGAAGTGTAGAGGACAAGAGAAGCACTAGTGGTGGTGTGTTCTTTCTTGGAAATAAACTTGTTTCATGGCTTAGCAAGAAGCAAGAGTCACTTACTCTTTCAATAGCTGAAACAGAGTATGTGGTAGTAGTGGCATGTTGTACTCAAGTGTTATAGATGAAGAAAACACTTAAATATATCAAGGTAGAGTATAAAGAATCTATCTTTATTCTTTGGGACAATTCAAGTGCTATAAATATATCAAAGACTCTAGTGATGCTTTCTAGGGCAAAAAATATATCAATTAAGTATCACTTCTTAAGAGAAAAGGTAGTAGATCAAGAAGTCAACATGGAATATGTGCCCACCAAGGATCAAGTTGTTGACATATTCATCAAGCCTCTTCCCAAAGAGCAATTTGAGTATTTGATGGAAAAATTGGGAGTGGTTGCTCCCACCTCACATCACTAATTCTTAGTGATAAGGCATGAGTCCAGGGGGAGCTTCACAAGAATATTTATATAACCCTAGAAGAAATGAGAAAATTCAAGTCAAGTATGATTGGTGTAAGATGGGTTAAAATGAGCTAGCCTAGATCCTAGTGACAACCACAACACTACTAAGCCAAAACCCAATCCAAAACAAGAGAAAACAATAAAAAAATGAGAAAAATGAAATCAACAAATGAAAACCCTTCCCATGATTGAACTTGAATCACCTCCCTTGTCTCTCTTCATTCTTCTTTTGCAAAATTCCCTTAGATTTGTAGTTGAAGTTGTGCAAATACCCGCAAATTGTAAGCAAGAAAGTTGGAGATAAGTGGTTGTTAAGGAAAAAATGGAGGAGAAAGGCTTATTTTATAGACAACCATTCGAATGGATGGATGAGATCGATCCTCTAGAAAGATTCCAAGATTGATGGATGAGAAGACATGCAACACAGAAAGGGGAGGTTACAAAATGGATGGTCAAGATTAGAAAGAGCCTAGAGATGATTGATGGTTGAGATTTGAAAATGAAATAGTGGAGGGAGAATATGGAGGAATTAAAAAAATTGAAAATAATTAATTCATGAGAAGGAATCTCTGGACAAGTGGAGGCATATATAATTTTTTCCAAATTATTTGTTTGAGGAAAAAGGCAAGTGGGCATTTAATTAAAACAATTTATAAAATCATTTTAATTAAATAAGAGGAAATGAGAAAATAGCATTAAATAATTCATTTGAGTTTAATTATTTTATAGAAGAATTAAAAGATTAGTGAATAGTCAAATAATTAGTTTTAATTATTTAACTATAGAGGAATGATGATAAGCAAAGAATTAAATAAATAATAATTTATTTAATTATTGAAGAAAGGGGGAATTAGCGACGTAATTAAATTTATTGATCAAGACAAAATAAAGTTAAGAAGTGAATTAATTAAATAATTACAAATTATTTAATTAATAGAGGAATAAAATAATTAAATAATTAAAATTATTTAATTATGCAGAAACAAAGATCAAGAAAAATGATGCTCATAGACTAAGACATTTTTTAGTGTCTACATTTTTCCCTTCTTTGACATAATGCAGTTCATTGTGTTGTGTCAGAAAAATTTATTCAAAAGATGCCCCAGTGAAAGTAGGGTATAGGGAGGGCGGGGGCCCTAGCTCGGTTGGCTAAGTAATTCCGTTGCGGCTCTGCTGGTCACGAGTTCTAGTCTCCCCCGTCCCGTGGTATCGGAGGGCGTGTCGCGCCAGCGCCGCCGGTCACGTTAAAAAGTTTACCAGGCGCACTGCAGTTTATAGGGGGTCGTGCTACCCGATTCTGCGATCCAAAAAAAAAAGTGAGGGTATAGGGATGCCCCCTCGGGAAAATTTTACAAATTTAAAAAAAAATTCAAAAAATTTGGAAAATTGTCCTTATAAGATAATTTGATCACCAGGAATCCAATGGTGAAGATGAATTTGATTTTTTAGGTTGCTAAGGAGGTCAAATCGAGGTTTAAAGTTATCAAAAAGTGCACCCAACAAACAAGGTAGGTGGAAACCCTAATTTTCAACCTATAAATAGTAACTAGATTGGGAAAAATAGGTCATTTGTGCATTCTATTTTTAGAAATATTTAGAGCTTTGAGTGATTCTGTCGAGAAGATCTTGCTTGTTCTAGATGGCGCCCACATAGCATATCACATTTGGGCCTTCTGCCGACCTGAGGGAGCGCCTGCCCCGGTGAGTACTACAAGCTCGCCTTTTTTTTTCATGCAGTTAGATAGGGAAAAAAAATTAGCAGACAATTGCGTTGTAGGCCATGTGACGTAATTGCATGCATGAGCAATGCAGATGAGAAGTAGTTCACCGCAATCATCTCATCATGACGTAATTGCTTAGGGCTAGGGAAGGGATGGTTGCATCATGACACATCATATGGTGCAACGCAACTAACTTTCTAAGTCGCATATGCGGCTGGGAATGATGCAATCAAGATTTTACGATGCAAGCATTGTATGAAATGATGCACTTGAAATATAAGCGACACAATTATAGTTGTGAGCCAGTGACAAATGTATGTGATGCATTTGAGAAAACAACGACACAATTGCCTAGTTAAAATTTTTCCCCTAAGTAGGATATTTTGACTTGGTCAACTTAGGTCCAATAGGGTCAAATGGAGACATGAGATTGACATGATGGCTTGTGTGATGACTTTAGGTTCGTCTACCTCCTATCTACACATGAGAGTCATGACCAGATGTATTTCAGCTGAGGGACCAACTTGACAATGTGGAGAGATAGGCATTGTTGGATCTTGGTCTATTCTATGTCACCTGTATGCCCATTGTCAGGGAAAATAGGGTTATGTTGATAGTGTTGGCAGAGTGATGGAACTCTAAGACTTGCAGCTTCCATTTTTCGATAGGGAAGGAAATTGTCACCCTGAAGGATGTCTACAATATTCTACGACTTTTGATTCATAATGAGCAGGTGCGATATGACCTTGCTCGAGGATTGCAAGCATTGTATGATTATTATGAGTGCGATGATGATTTAGAGCTTGGGATTTAGGGGTATCAGATTAGATGGGAGACCTTCGAAAAGAGGTATGATAGATATGATTGTGTCTTATACACATTGATAGTAGGGGTGATGATCCCTAATAGAAGAGGTCATGGCTTCCCGGTAGGTTGGGGAGAGATGCTTGGGGGGATGGTGCAGTATAGGATAGTGTACACATGGGGGACATGCCTATTGGGTATGCTATATTTTCAGCTACATGATATTGCATACAAAGGAGGATAGATCTTGAGTTGTGGGGTCACATTACTTATGATATGGGCCTTGGAGCATATAGTAGTGTTCCAACTGCTAGTGGTACATCACGTGGGCATGTATCAAGGTGCCTTGACATAGAAACATGTGGGAGATGTTGGCTACTAGAGGCATGGACTAGATACATTGGTTAGTTTCATCTAGATACTGTACAAAGATTGTGATTTGTGTGTCAGTGAGGATGATCACTTGTGATGGTTCCACTAGCCTAGGTACCTTATCAAGTGGATAGTTCAAAGCCAACATATCATTGAGAGGTATCTTCCAGAGAGGGTCAGATGATAGTTCGGGGAGAGGCAAGGTGTTCCCATTGGTAGAGCTAAGTTTGCACGATCATCTTGAGAGGTTCATCTATAGGGGCCACAGATTATGGTGACTATATCCAAGCAGGAGATTGATGCCCTACAACCATTAGAGTGGGGTTGAAGAGGAGGTGATGTTGATGCAGGGACCACATCAAAGTATGGTGCTTGGTGGTTGATTCATCATCCATTACCATTGATAGATCTAGAGTAGCCAACACCCATAGAGCGCAGAGGAAGGGGCTTGAGAGGCAAGAGAGGTGGAGGGAGAGGAGATGGAGGATGGGGAGGAGGAGGAGGGGATGGTGGAGAAGATGGTTGGGGAGGTCAAGGAGGAGATTGACATAGGAGGAGGAGGGATGGAGGACAATGAGCAGTGAGAAATTTATCACAAATCCGAGAGGAGGAGGAGATGGAGGATGGGGAGGAGGAGGGGATGGTGGAGAAGATGGTCGGGGAGGTCAATGAGGAGATTGACATAGGAGGAGGAGGGATGGAGGATGATGAGCAGTGAGAAAGTTATCACAGATCCGAGAGGAGGAGAAGATGGAGGAGGATTATCCTAAGGTGAGGGCAGCAACAAAGGTGGCAGTGTAGGAAGGAGAGAAAATGCAAAGAAAGCTGCTGTAGAGGTGGGACATTAGGAGGTGGAGGTGACGAAGGTTGAGGGGCATGGAGAGGGGAGATAGGATGAGCATGTAGAGGAGGTAGAGATGGATGAGGAAGAGAGAGTCCTTTGGGAGAGGATTATTATGGGCATAGATGAGGAGGTGGGGTTAGAGGAGGGTCAGACAGATGAGGGAAGTGCAGAGCAGAGGATAGCTACCCTATAAGCTTGAGTACAAGCCTTGGAGGTAGAGCTCTGAATAGTGACAATAGAGTGAGATGGCCTTAAGGCTAAGAGGGACAGTCTCCAAATAGAGAGAGAACTAGCAATCATTAGCTGGCAGTAGACTTATTAGAGGATGCTAGACTTTGTCTCTACATGCAATGGGTTAGTAGCATATTTTGCTTTGGAGTTAGCTAGACAAGGCCGAGCAGTCCAGTATTATAGGGATTTGTATGAGAGGTTTGTGCCATCAGAGAGGAGAGATCCAAGCTTCTCCTAACTATAGAGTAGTAGATCGCAGGAAAGTCACATGGTAGGTCTCACAATAGGAATTCCTAGAGTAGGTTAGAGGGTGATACATCAGATGGGAGATGGGCTACTCCATATGATATACCCTCTACTTGGGAGCATAGGGACACAGAGTCACCATGCCAAGAGGATAGGGATGCCCTAGGGATAGGAGATTAGAGCAGCTTGGGCTAGGGCCTCATTGACATTATGTTATATAAACACTACATTTTGATTATCGATCCTACGAGCTCCATTTTATTAGACACGATACATTATGACATTGTACCTATGAAACATTTTGAGCGATATATATGATATGATTTTTTGCGGCGGTTTATGATATGCAATATTATATGATTATGCCTTATGTTTATCATGATTTTATTCTATAGATTTTCATGCTTTTATGATGTCTATTAATGCATTATATATGATTATGTGATGGTTTAATGTGTTTTATGATTATGCACTCATGATTATGTTATGAATGTTTATGCTTTTATGATATGTATTGATTACGAATGTAGTATGGATGGCCTAAAATTCCATGTGATATATGAATGTAGTTGATGTTGATGCAATGGGATGCCTATATGATTATGCAAAATGTGATGTATAATATGATATGCCATATTATTAATGTGATGCCATACATACAAAATGTAATGCAATGTGATGTGAAATGTAGTGCTATACAATGTGATGGATGGAAATGAACTATGATCATAATGCAAAATTTAATGCAATGAAATGTTAATGTTATATGGATGATTTCTATTTTATTTTTTTTGTATTTTCTATGAAAATATATGTAATGTAATGTATTGTAATGTGAATGATGTTATAATGCTTCTTAACATGATCGTGTAAGCATGATATTTTTGTGTGTCATAGGACTATGTCAAGATGCAGATGAAATAAGTGTTAGCACGAAAGAGATGGATGTTAGCATGAAAAAGGACAAAGGAGATGGTTAGTTAGATGAGAAATGACAAAGGACCAACTTTCATGATTTTATATTTATCATTGGGTGCCAAAATTGTCGCAAATGGAGCAAAAACACCATGGTATGACATAGACCAAGGTCTGCAAGGTGACCATTTGTGAGAGAAAAATAATCAACAGACAAAGCCAAAAGACAAGGAATGCCCCAACTCACACTAAGGACCCAATTATCCTAGTCTTTTTGCCAAGACAAACCAAAAGCAACAAGCAAAGAAAAGAGGTCATGATCCATCATCGTCCCTCTAAATCCCTTAATAGGACATCCTCAAGGTAACTAGTAACATGACCCAAGACCAATTAGAAAGATAAGAATGAAGAACATAATGAAAAAGAGATGAAATCCTAATTAAGCAAGTAAACTCTTGATCCCATGGGGGAATTGGTGCCAATTTGATGTGAAAATTATCCCTTTCCCAACTCCTATGATGCAATGTTGATAAGTGATGAAGAGTGATCCACTTTGTCAAAGATTCAAGTGTGCTCCATGATGAAAAACTTGCATAACCCAGTTGAGACTTTGATAAAATGGATGAAAATGCTAATGCTTGAAGATGAAATTGAGTATAATAAGTTTTCTCAAATTGTGGATGATGAAATGAGGAGAGAAATCTCTTATTTATAGAATGATAAGATGGAGAAATGCCCAAAATGAAGCAATGTGGGACTAACATTCAACCAATGGAAAGATGCCACTTGTCAAGAGATGGATGGATGAAGGATGTGCACATTTTGATGAATGTGCCCATAAATGCATTTATTTGAAATTTGAAATTAGTGAAATGACAAGGTGGATGAAGAGTCAAATGGAGTAATGGCCACTTGGCTCAATGCAAAAGAACTTGTAAGGTGAAATAAATGTCTTGTTGGAAGGACTAAGTCCACTTGGAGGGATTTTCAAATTGAAGGAATATTCCCTTATGATGCCATGTTGAGAGAAAATAGAGATTTAATAAATGAATTAAATCTATTTTCATGTGCAAGCGGTAAAAGCTATAGGATGGGACATGGATTAGAATTAAATTAATCAAGGGTTAATTAATTTAATGAGGGATTAGATGATGTGAATATTTGATTTAGATTTATGGGTTGATTTAAATCAAAAGATGAGAAGAATATGATATAAAGATTAATTAAATAAAGGTTTTTGTTTTATTTAATTAAAGGGGATGAAAGTTAGATTAAATCAAATAAGGTTTAATTTATTTAATTTAATAGGGGGACTTTAGGGATTTAATAAAAAAAAAATGAATTATTTAATTAGGTAGAGATAATTAGATCCGATGGATTGATTTAAATAACAAGAGAGAATGACTTAATCAGAAAAATGATTTATCTAATTAAGGGAGGAAAATTTATGAATTTAATCAAATAAGGGTATTCGATTAAATGGTTAGACTGAGGGATGCATAAGGATGAAATGGTGTTAGTAGTTGGGATCATATGTGTAACATCAATTAGTATATTTTACATGTCTACATTTCGCCCCTCTTTGAAGCGATGCACTTGCTACATTGGTTCAAAGAATAATCTATCTCGATCAAAAAGCCAAAAAAAATTAATTTCAAAATTTACCCCACTACTACCTCTGTGAGAGAAAACATGCCAATATACTACCCCCTCGAGAGATTGGACGAAAATTCTAATTTTTTGGTGATCTTGCAAAAAAAGAGGACAAGGTGCTCAATAGGTCCAAAAAGGTTCTAGGAGGCCAAAAAAATGAGATAAAATGTAAAAAATAGTGCAAAATGGCCTTCAGATGTACAAAAACAAGATCGGGGATCCAAAACCCTAACAGAACAGCCAAATGGGGTCAAAAACCCTAATTTTTAGGCTTAAATAGGCCTCGAGGGGCCATTTCCAATTCATTTTCACATTCAACCTTGAGAGATTTTGCAAATTTGAGCTCTTACAACCTTGCAAGATGGTGCAATGACAACTCCCCATGCACATTTCCAACAGGGTATAGACGCATCAGAGGCTTCTTGGCACTGGACCACGGGTGAGTCGACTTGACCCAAGCTTGGATTTTGATTTTCGTGCTCATTTAATGCATTAGAAAACTTAGCCTTTAGGAGAGGTGCTATATTGCACCGTTGCAAATTTCAAACAACATCGCTCAGTATCAAACTGCGCCACCGTCCCAAGTAGCGACGCCGCGGTGTAGTTTGGAGTTTAGGGTTAAATTCCAAACTTAACTGCTTTTGCAAGGTGCACTGCTGCGGTGCCCTTTAGAATTAGAGTTTTCTCTCAAACTGACCCGCCATCCCAAACTGTGACATTGTGGTGCGATTTAAGAGTTTAAAGCTTCCAGCAACATAGTTTGGAGTTTGTAAACTGCACCGCCTTCACAAGCAATGACACTCAGGTTGTTTTAGGATGTCGAGACAAACCAAGATCAGGATTTTTTTTAATGAATTTTAACACAGTGACTTTCCTAACGTAGGAGGAGGCTAGAGAGATATAGTCACTCGAGCATAGGTCCTAAGAGATTTTTGGCCTTCTAAATGATTTGTCAGAAGGGAGGCCTACTACAACTTTATGGGCACCAATCACATTGTATTCTGCAAGGGCCATATTAAGTTGGAGCACCACATGCCTATCGTATCACTTTACTGCTTAGTCATTGTAGCCATCATTTTAGGTCTCATCGCACTAGATCAGCAGGGCCATTATTTTAGTCTTGGATGGGGGCTCACTTGGGAGTAGATGGTTCGGTGATAGAATTTGTTTGTGTGGGGACCAATTCTGCTAGCCTCACTTTATAGAGATCCACACTAGTTTCCTTATGTGGATGGCAAGGCACTTGGGGTGGGGGTCACACTCCTGCATGTTTGGGCATGGGAGCACATCCCTGTGCTTTATCCTCAAGTTGTTCAGGTTCCCATGGAGCTAGATGATCTGGTTGTGTGGTGGTACAGAGGGGGTCTTTCTTTCACCCACACTGGGTAGCACGAGATTCCTCATTAGAGGAGGGTCCTTGATGACATGTGAATGTTCACCTAGTGGTTGTACCTTGGATGGCTCACATGGTTCGATGATGTACAACAACTTTTCTTTGCTCACCAGGACCGATTGATGTAGGGGTGAGAGCATACGATGATTGAGAGATACTTGTTGGGCATGGTACATAGGCAGTTTAGAGAGGTGCAAGATTGACCTGATGATCAATACATGGCCATTTTTGTGAGGACCATGAGCCAGAGTTCTTGGGGTCACTACATACCAGCTCGAGAGGTGGTTGATTCTTTCAGGTAGCTAGTGGCCAGGCTGTGGCTATATGACAAGAGACAGACAGATCCCCAGACTACGCAAGCCTACAAAGATTGGTTTTGACTACTGTTGAGACTTACAATTTTGGGGACACCATCTGCTTGATGGAGAGCTAGAGGTAGGGGAGTAGGATGGGGCCGAGGGGATGGAGATCAGGACCAGGGAGGTGGTGGGCCACCACCGGTTCATCAGGTTTAGGATCATGGACCTCAGGATTAGCCATCTAGAGATCCATAAGTGGGAGAGCAGAGACATGACGCCCCCTCAGTAGGATGGAGATCCAAGATGACAGGATAAGATCTCGATGCCACCCTGAGATGGAGATCAGGAACAACCAGACGTACAACCACCTCTCCAGCCAAACCCCAGAGATGGCCAAATTTTATAGTTATAGGCACAAGTGCAGACAATGATAGCTTAGAGAGATCATGCCAGAACAGAGTGAGATCAGGGCATTTTGTAGAGACAAGCCATAGAGCTATAGGAAACAACTGAGATGGAAGACGACAATAGCTAGAGAGCATGGTTGCATCCTCCTCTCGAAGCACAATATCGCTTGAAGCATAGAGGGAGGCCATCCAGGAGGCCGACTATTATAGGTTATATTATTGCTAGGCTATGCTAAGGGCAACCCGAGTCCTAGATTTCTCATAGAGGACAGGGAACAGGCTGACAAAGGAGCATGACAAGAGAGTAGGTGGTGAGGGTAGCAGCCAGCAGGGCTAGACCAATTTTTGATTGAGATAGGATTCTTTCACTAATACATTTGACTGCAAAATACGACGAAACTATCCGACAAAATATGTAAAATTCGATGTTCGTCGGGTGCTTGTAAAATTTGATGTGTAATTTCCAATTGTTTCAAAAGTTTATCCCCGACGTCCGTCAAAATATCGACGAACCTGGTGTTCGTCGAAATGTCGGCTATTATTTTCGTTGAATGTTCGACAAACATGAAAAATTAAAAAAATCAAATTGTGGCCGACATAAAGAAAAGTGAGTTCGCGCCTGATGTATTGTGACAAGTATATTCTACCTGAGACAGCTTTGTGGAGGTCCACTAAGATTTTCCTAGGGAAAAAAATTAGAAAAATTCAAGAAGATATCACCAGGTTGAGGATAGTCATTGTCTTTTTGCAGAATTCAGTTGTGAAGTCAGATTTGTAGTTCCAGGTTTGAAAATCATATTTTAAAGCAATATCTCATCAGACTTCATTTGTAGAGGTTAAGGGTTTTGAGAATTTCATGTCCA